>LR738710.1:323137916-323249148 GCA_902687465.1 Secale cereale
GGGTGTTATGGACATGGTGGGTCGCCGGTTGGGCCTGGCCTGGTGGCCAGCTGGGCCACGACCCAGCAGGGGGTTTCCTCTTTCTTTTATGTTTTCTTTCCTATTTTGCTTTTTTCTTTTCCTTTTGTTTTCTATTTCTTTTATGTTTTATTTTCAGTTTCTCTTTATTTTAGTTTTAATAATTATGATCTTAGTTCCTAATAATAGTATTACTACTCATTCTAATGCCACTATATCCTAGGCACCCAAAACAAATTAGTTTAATATTTTATATTTTATAAAAGGCATTTAATTATTTGTTTTGGCTGATGTTCTAGTTAATTTGGAGTATTTAAACATTTCATAATTATGTGGTTTCACCACCATAATCATCTATGATTTATTTTCTATAATTTGAACATTTTAGATTTGTCAATTGAAAACTTTTATTGTTTGCTTGATTTTGAATTTGAATTCGAACCGGTTTCGAACTAACACGAGATTTTCAACAGTAATTGCGGTGACGTGTCGTCATTAGTAGAGGGTTACTGTAGCTTAACTATCCGGACGTCACAGAAGTTGTCTTGACTTCCCCACGAGGTGATAAATTTTCTTATGTTCTCCGGTTAATGTTCCCTTGTACTAACAATGTAGCTGAGTATGAGGCCTTGCTCCACGGTCTTCGGATGGTTAAGGATATGAACTTAAGCCGGGTGAGGTGCTTCGGCGACTCTGATCTGGTAGCTCAGTAGGTTTCTGGCACTTGGGATTCCAAGGATCCAATCATGGCGGCTTATCGTTGAGAGGTTGATGCTATTGCGGGTCATTTCAAGGGTTACCAAGTTGAGCATATTGATCGCAGGAATAATGAGGCGGCTGACACTTTAAGCCGGTTAGGGTCACAGCATAAGCCGGTGCCACCTAACACTTTCCTGGATATTCTGCTTAACCCTTCTGTCAAATTACCTACAGAGGAAGATCTTGTTGTTCCTGACCCGGAAGTACAATTGGTGGCGGCTCTGCATGCCATTCCTGATTGGAGAATTCCGTATTTGGATGAGATTTTGGCCAGGCGGATAACCCGACAGTCTAAGTCAATGCCAATCGTCAATGGGGAGTTGCACCATCGTAGTGTCACAGGGGCGTTTCAACGTTGCGTCTCTCTTGAAGAAGGCTGTGAGATTCTGCGAGAGATCCACGAAGGAGATTTTGGTCATCATTTTGGCTCTAAATCTCTCGTAGCCAAGGCTTTTCGTCATGGGTTTTAGTGGTTGACGGCTCATGGTGATGCTGAGGATTTGGTCAGCAAATGTGACGGTTGTCAGAAGTTTTCACGACGAGCTCATGTTCTGGCTCAAGAGTTGAGGATGATTCCAATTACTTGGCCGTTTGCGACCTGGGGGCTTGATATGGTCGGGCCTTTCAAGAGGTCCAAGGATAAGAAAACCCACCTTTTGGTGGCAGTTGAAAAGTTTACTAAGTGGGTTTAAGCAGAGCTGGTTAGCAAGTGTGATGCAGCAACAACAGTTCAATTCATCAAGAAGGTGATCTTCCGTTTTGGCTTTCCCCACATCATTATAAAGGATAATGGCACTAATCTGTCTAAGGGTGCTATGAAAGAGTTTTGTCAACGAGAGCATATTCGACTTGATGTTTCCTCCGTGGCTCACCCCTAGTGTAATGGTCAAGCGGAACAAGCTAATCAAGAGATTTTGCGAGGCATCAAGCCCCGGCTTATGGTTCCTTTGAAAAGAACACTGGGTTGTTGGGTGGAGGAGTTACCCTCAGTGTTATGGAGTATCAGTACGACCCCCAACAGATTTACGGATTACACACCTTTCTTCATGGTCTATGGAGCAGAGGCGGTTCTTCCTAGTGACATTCGTCATAATTCGGCCCGTGTGGCGGCTTATGTGGAAGGTAATAATGAAAAGGCACGCCAAGATGCACTTGACCTGTTGGATGAGGAGCGTGACCTTGCGGCGGCTTGTTCATCAATTCATCAACAAGATCTATGTCGTTATCACAGCCGCCGGGTCAAAACCAGAACCTTTGAAGAAGGCGACTTGGTGCTCCGGCTTATCCAAGATCAAACTGATATGCATAAACTATCACCGCCTTGGGAAGGACCTTTTGTGGTCAGCAAGAATCTGCATAATGGGTCATACTATCTTATCAACGTTCGAGACCACAAGTACTCACGCACATCGAAGGAGGAGACCCGTCGGTCGTGGAATATTGCTCATCTTCGGCCCTACTATACTTGAGCTACTGACTCTCATTATGTACATAGTTTGATGATGTATATATTAGCAACAGTATAATAAAGCCGGCATCCCTGATAATTCAGGACCTCTACCGTTTCACTTTTTCGAAGTTGAGTCTTTATCATCGTCTTACATGTTCGCTTAAGAGGCTTGACGCCCAAATTACAGGGATCAAAGAGAGTTGGATGCACAACACAACTCAAACATAGGTCCCCGACGAGCACAATTCATAAGTATGTCACTTGGGGGCTTTCTGTTCAAACATAGGTGTATTCACCAAAGAGAACATAGCGTTACTACCCTCTTGACCAGGCTATCTTGTTCAAACATAGGTGTATTCACCAAAGAGGACATAACCTTTCAGGGTCATCCTACTTGTATACTAGCTTCTTCTCCACCAGGTAATCCTGATTGACCCGCCGGACTCTTAGCAATCAATCTTTTATGGTGTATTCGCCAAAAATCCTGAGCTTGTTAAGGTTAAAACTCCGGTTTTTCATGTGAGAGCACGACTTATGGATAGTCAGGATAGATCCAGGCTCATAAGCCGCCTTCCTTGAAACTTGGATAAATTGTCCTGTGATGCATGATGCTACTCCGACCCCGCGTACTCTTGATAAGTCTATCTTTAAATAAGACCTGAACTTATCTGGGTTCAACTGTTGATTGGGTCATGTGAGAGCCGGCTCACGGAAAGCGCGTACCTTCCAGTGGCCATCAAGCTAGTTTCATTGAAGAAGAAACTTTGGCTTGGCGGCCTGCAAAAGCCTCAGATTTTTCGATTTTCTATTTTGGCTTTATTTCATCGCTTTTTTCTTGCCATATGGTTTTTACAAATCGGGCCAAGCTGCCCTATTTATGTCTCATATTTGAAGCATCTTTGGGTCTTTGCAACCCGCCAGGATGGCAAACTATAAGTCGCCAGAGGATAATAGTCTTATGTTTAGAGTTATAGCTCTAAAGACTCTAACTGCATGAAGCTGATAAGCCGACAGTCTAAGCACGCACCACAGGTATGATTCTTTATTTCACAATTGTGTCAACATTGTGGTTAGACCGGCCTTGGTTATGGACTATCCGTCCCCAGAGGTGTCAATTGGGTATCATGACCCGCCCGACGGTAAACCGTCAGGGCACTTGTGATCTGTTTGTGTGCAGGGTAATGATCAATCTGATCTGCATAAATCAACGCTATCATAAGCATAAGGTGATAGTTTTCTTAAACTGACGGATCAACAGTATTGCGCAAAACAGAACCGTGCACGATGGCACGGCAGATTAGAGTTTCACTACCCTATTACATGACTCCGTGAGCCAAACAAGATCGAGTGTTTTCAAAGGATCAAATATATAAACCGCCCGGCGGTTCACTCTTCTCGACCTTGCTGCTTGAGGCTTCTGGATCATCCTTCTCCGGTTCTTCGTCCTCCTCCACCGTCTGAAAGTTTGGTGAAGACCAATCGATGCCAGACAGGGCTTGAAATTCAGCTTCATCATCTATAAGTTTGGGCGGGTCAACTTCAGGGGCGAAAGCATGCTTACGGATTGGAGGGATTAAATCCATCACTTTATAAGCCGGAATGGGCATCTTCTGATTCTCCATGCTATAAGCTGGGTGGTATTTTGACAAATCCGTTTCATTTGCAATCAGACTGGCCAGAGGACGTATTTCTTTCACACAGGTAGCGAAGTTCTTTTGATCAAATGAAGTGTCGTCTTCTTTCAAGCTTGGATATCCAGTAGCTACATCAGATGGGTCTAGCTCTGGTAACCATGCCTTGGCCCGGCTCAAAGCTGTCACGACACCGGCTCTTGCAGACGACCGCTTCATCTCGTCCATCCTAGCAGGCAACACAGAAAGTTTTTTCAAGACATCTATCAAGAGAGTAGGTGCTTGATTGGTCGGAGAAATTGTGGCCAGTGCACGCTGAGCTCCGGTGTATAGCTGTTCAACAAGTGTGTAAACAGCCTTGATTTTCACAAGTATATCTTGGTTAAGATTGCTACTCCTGCGACTTGCGTAAGTCATAGATTGGTTAGAGGCGGTTAATACTATCAGGGAAAAGATTCACTTTTGATGATTAACAAGGCGACTCACCAAAGATAGCAGAAACCATCTGGGATACACGATGTTTTAAACCGGTGAGCTTAGTGGTCACCTCTTTAAGAGTCGCCTCCGCTTTTTCAGCTCGCTCCGTCAAAGCAGTCCTTTCTTCAGCCCAAGCGTTTTTCTCCGCCTCAAAACTGGTCTTCAGCTTTTACATTTCAGCTACGCTAAATTGGAATTTTGACTCATCTTTCCGGGTCTCAGATTCTTGATTCTCCAGCCGGGTCTTTGCATCAGCCAATTGTGATTGAACTTTATCAGTGGCATTCTGTACAAACACAGAGTTGCGAATACATTCATATCCGGGTTACAGGAATATAAGTCCCAAGCATTTTGTAAGCAACAACACTTGGCACTTGGGGGCTAATGTCTGCCGAAACATTCTTCATACAACGGCTCATATAAATAAGTCCCAAGCATTTTGCACGCAAGAATACTTGGCACTTGGGGGCTAATGCATATCGCTTGCGTCTCCTTATTCCCTTATGATAACCCGATGGTGCCGTAAACAGTCACAACCGGTTTATGGGGACTATACAGGTAAGCTCTCTTTATAAACAAGGGTGAACAGGACCGGCTCAGTCATGCTGATTAAACTGGCCCTTGGGGACTACAGATGCAATGTTCATCAAGATCCGATTTTACTATAATGGTGAAAGCCGACCTTGGAAGGATTCTACTAAAGATGCTCTTGCTTATTCTAAGTCTACAACATATTCAATTTTATCATACTCAGTAGACTTGGGGGCTGGTAGGATGTACATAACTTATTCAAAGCATGAATTCATACCTCAAATTTTTGATGCATTTGTTTCACCATATCAACTTCAAGATTACGGCTGGTGTGTACTTGATTAAGGTAGCCAGAAAGTATTTCGCTGCTACTCAGTTGCGCATAGTGAGTGACGTCAAACCTCACTTTCCGCCTTTCAATGACCTCTTGTTTGGTGGAGTGCTTAGCCAAGACAGTTGGAATTCCCGGTTCTTTAAAGCCGGTGCCAGTGATCATCACATCTTCACTATGCTCTTCTTACGGCTTAAGTGAGCTTGATGATTCAGTGTTCAAGGAATTGATATTTGTATGGTCAAGGGAGAGATCAAGAATTTTAGGCAGAACATCATGGGCAGTTTCTTCTGGTTGTTTTTTAGAAGCATCTGATGCTGGGACTTGCTGCTCCGATTCAATGACTTTAGGATCTTCAGCCAGCTGGGTCACCTTTGCCTTCTTACTAGGCTTTGCATGGCCACTGTACGGGTAATGACAAGTCAGTACAATTATGAAAGCATAAGGATATTCAGAATAAAAAGTAATTGATGTTACCCAGGGGTAATTTTGAAAGTCGGTAGCTGGGTCTGTGATGAGTCGCGGAGGAAGAGCGAGAAACCTCCTGGTAGTTTGAATCGGAAAAATTAAGTGGCTGGCGAATGAGACCCGCCAGCGGATAAAAAGAGTTTAAGTGCGAAAGGACCTCGTTTTGGCATTTTCGTCGAACTGGAGTGTTCGGTAAGCCGGAGGACAATTCTTCACCTCTGCTGTTCCGAGTCTGTCGCCGGTTCTTGTGCTGCCGTTGCTTCAAAAGAAATTGAGGATCCAAATGAGCTACGGGGTGTATAAAGCTTACTTTCCGGGTTACTCGTCGAATTTTCTGTCTTGGCAAAGGTGCTAAGCCGGAGGAAATAATAGTTACCTCTTTCAACTGCCTGGCTCGCCCCCGTGTCATCTGATAATAATCAGTGTCAATAAAATAATTAAAAAGGAGCCAAGGGAGTCAAGGGCTACCTCCGACTCAGAGCTGTCTTTTAGTTCAAACATATCAGAAGCACTTGGTTTCTTCTTTATCTTCTTAGCGGTTTTCTTGGCGGCCCCGGCCTTTTTGGCAGCTTCATGGTCATATTTTTTCTTCTAGAAATCGGATTCAGCCTGTGAATGTCAACAAAGTTGAGTTAATAGAATATTCGAATGATAAGGTAAAAGTAAAGTAATTTAAGACTCACATCCGGTGGCGGGTTAAGTTTGCAAAAAGGGTTCAGACCCACTTTGCCGCAGTCTCCCAGGCCTTCATTCAGAAGGGTCTTTGTCAATTTAGTGATTGTCTCATCAGTCAAACACAAGGAGTTGTGGCGTAATGGATCCTTTGTAGCACCCGTGTAAGTACACATTAAGCAGGGTCGACGACTCAAGGGTATGATTCGCCAAGAAACCCAACACCAAACCAAGTCAATACCAGTTAACCCATTTCCCAGCAGAGCCTTAACCTTCGCAATAGTGGGGGCAAGCTTTTTACGTTCAGCGGCGGTAAGCTTTTCAGGAAGATGATGCATTAGGTCAAGACGTTGGACACGATAACCCGACAATGGATTTTCATCAGCTGGAGAGGTATCTTTGCAGTAAAACCATGTTTGGTTCTAATCCTTGGGGTGACTCGACAAGAGAGCGTAGGGGAAGATGTCATCTCTTCTTCGTTGAATTGAGATTCCAGCAAGTTCCAAGCTGGGTCCGTCCGTAAACTCATTTTGGTGGTTTAAATAAAAATATTCCCTAAAGATCTCGACATTGGGCTCCTCTTGAAGGTATACATCGCACAAGACTTGAAAGTTGCAGATGCTTGACACGGAATCGGGTCCGATGTCTTGAGGATGGAGTTGAAAGAAGTGTAGAACATCTCAGAAAAATTTAGAACCGGGCGGTGAGAAGCCCCGATTCATGTGATAAGTAAAAACAATGACTTCTTCATCTTTTGGCTGAGGTCTTTCTTCGCCTGGATTAGGGGCGCGATAATGCATGACAATTTTTGCTGGCAAGTACCCGATTTTGACAAAATCTTTGAGTGTATTCTCAGTGACAATGGAGGGAACCCAATTACATGAAGTGACTGTCTTTGGCGGCATTGCGAAGAGAGAAGCCTAAAAGAAAGAAAAAATTTGCCGGTTCAAATTGATTCATTAAGCCGGAAATAAAAAGCTATAGTATATATTCAGAATGGCGGCTTAAATGGGGCCTAATGATATACGGATAATTATCACTGGTGATGTAAGCCGCCGTGACAGCAATAGTACTCAACATCTATCAAGGAGCAAATTTTACTAAGTGTTGGGACAAACATGTTTCACAGATTGGAGCTATAAGATTGGATCTGCAGCAGTTCAGAGAAATTAAATAAAATCTAAACCTAAGGTGGCGGCAGCAGAAAAGTGGGAATGCCCAGATGAGATCTGTTGCAAGGAGGATATATTCTGATATTAAAAAGGGAAATAAGTGCTAAAACCGCTACCGCACAAGATCTGTGTCATTTTCAGATCAGAACTATGCAATCTAGGAAGGAGAAGGAGGGACGGTGATGAACGCCGACGAACAGGGAAACCCTAAGGCAGATCTATTAATTGGAAAAGTGAATGCTTACCGACGCTGATGAACAGCGGAGGGGCGCCGCGATATTCTGATTCGTTCAGGGTGATGCAGCGGCCAGAGTTGAAGTAGTGGAAGAAGATCGACGGTGTCAGAGCTCGGGCGCGCTGGAGCGTTGCAAGGAAGCAAATGAAGACGAGAAGGCAAAGGGGGAGAGTGAAAAGAGGACCCATGGCCCTATTTATAAGGCTAGAAGGATAAGTGGCATGCGCGGGAATCAAGGAGACGAGAAAATGGATATGTGACAATGCGAGCACCTCAATTTTTGGAGATTCATTAAAGGAGAAGATTTATTAAGATTTGGTCCGTATGTAATATTGATGACAGGTGACATCATGGCGGGTTATCGCAATCTCAGGGAAGGACATCATGGCGGGTTACAATATCTCATAAGAAGATGAAGAAGGATTTTTTCTAAGTGTTGAAGATTGACATGAACAAGTTCAAATCAACCTGAGGCCTAATGTTGGGGTATGCCTATTGGATATGACCCACCCAGGAGGGATCAGGTTATCCCAATGGCGGTTCATGGACCAAGCCCATAAATATGTTGAAAATGGCGGTTCATGTAGTAGGCTTATTAAAGGGCCCAAAACACAAGGGTGGCGTATGGCTCGTAAAGTGTAAACCACCATGTATATGTGACTTGTATCGTAAGGCGTGTAAGATAAGTCATCGGGCCGGGCACGTTTGTATGAGCCGGCCAGGAATCTGCAAGCCGCGGGGCGTCAACCTGTGTATGTAAGGTGACGACCCGGCAACGGCTTAGGGCAAGAAACAACAGATCGAAAGCCAGGCTAAGCGTATTCGCTCCCTGGTAATCGAAACCCTAGCAATACCACCTCAAACTGGATTAGGCTTTTACCTTCACCGCAAGGGGCCAAACCAGTATAAACTCCTCGTGTCCTTTGTCCCGCTTTAACCCCTTTAAGCTAACTACGTCGCAATGGCTCCACAATTAAGTCCTTCCCCTAGACATCTGCCGTGACAATTCCATGACATGTTCTCCTCGCTCGAGGACTCTTCCTGCACCGGGATGTCCGTCACTGCATGGGTGGTAGTCAGCTTCTTGGCATTGCAGTGCACGCTGGAACAGAGGTAGGCTAACCGGTAGTTCTTGTTCTCTCGATTGCAGTTTCCTCGGGCGGTGGCGCCACCACCGGATTTGACGGACGGGAAGACCTACCATGAGGGTCGATTACGGTTTCCTCCGCGTAGAAAATAAAACCGTGTCGGAGTGGACGTGGCCCACACGCAGGGAGGGCGAGCAACTCGACTAAGCAATCTCCCACCAATCATGAACGGGTCAACAGAGATGACGCACAAGGTCAGGTAGACCCACCAAAGCCGGTCGCGAAGATGGCGCCCAAGGTCGGGTTTATTGAGGGATGACGACGCTCGATGAACCGCCCAGTGGAATCGGGCCCTCCATACGCCTCCTATCCGACGTCTTCGTTTCATGCATCTCCGCCTAAGCACAATCCACCCCTCCCCTAAGCCCAGCTGGTCAATCTCGAGGCGTCGGCCATGGATGGAGAGTGGGTGTGACTAGTACTTCAGCGGGTCAGTCAGGGAGGGACCGATAGCGAGCGAAGATTTCTTTCTTTCGATGGATTCAATTTTATAGAAAGAGGTCAGTTGAGAGTTTTAATTGAAGGGGAGATGTGGGGACCCCGACTCATAAGTCGTGATCACCGAATGCACGTGTACAGTGATCCCAGAGATCAATGCTCACTGAACACACAGAAGCTGAATAACAAGAGTCTTACATCCATACATACCGTATTACACAAATAGGACCATTAAGGTCAAGCCTTGAGTATAACGTCGTAGTGGAAATCTTCAATACCAACTTGGACCCATGCCATCTGCCTTAACCCTACAGGCATTCTGACTGGGAAGCGTCCTAGCTCGCATGCTCGTCACCAAGAAATCTTCATCACATCCTGTTCACTCATGCCCGGCCAATAAAATAACCAGTGGCAAGCTAATGAGTACTTTGAATGTACTCGCAAGCAACCCAAGTGCGATGACATAATAGTTATGCAAAGCTCTACTGCTAAATTGGCGGTTTTGCGGAAAGCTAGTTTTTCATATGCAAGTATGATCAACATATAACATGGGCATGCATGTGTCTGCAACAAGTGTCAGGAGGTTACAGACATCATTATCGAGAAAGAGTTGTAATCAACTCATGCTCAAGCTCATTGTGACTTCCTCAAGAATCACATCATCAACATCACTGAACCATGTTGTTTCCTCACACACACACACACCAGGTTCCGCAAACATTGGACGTAGCCCAAGAGCGGTTACCCAACTGTCCTTGACCGTGGTCACGGCTATTCGAGTAGTTTTACACTCTGCAGAGGTTGCACACTTTACCCACTAGATCCGGGGAACTTCCGTGACATCCACGACCCGCGGTACCTCAAGTACCCGGGGTAAGCACCCGATCACTATCTTTCCCTAGACGACACTAACATAGAGTCCACTCGATTGGTAACAGCCCAGTGCCAAACATTTCACATCTTAGAAATTGTGGAGACTTGCTCCCATATTCATCACATACCACTGACACGGGGTACCAACGGTGTGTCCGGTGCCCTGTGAAAACAGTCATGGCCGCCTATCCAAGCACGACCCCGTCCCGGGAGTGACCTCATGTCACCCCCTTCACTAGTAATGCGGGCACCATGCTAGTATCGACCTAGGTAATCAATAATGCCCTTTCCCATATAAGGGTAGAGTGGTTGCGCATGTAAGGTTGGAATAACGGTCGCAACTTAAACCAATCCGTTTTCAAAACAACACACACACTTGCCTCGGTACACCACTTCGTCATCAAGTGGTTACCCATCTCACCATCTCCTTCGGGCATAAGTGGCACCCGACGGGGTTCTCGAAAAGTCTTTTGAAAGTATTCTGCCTCCTTCACCATGCATATACCCGTCCCAATTGCGTAGCCACTATTAAAGCAACCTAACTACTCCCACCCGCATAACCCTCATAGGAAGGTAGGGTCATGCTTGATGCAAGTTTCAATAGTAAAGTAACAAAGGTAGCAACCAAAGTGGTCTCCACCTCAACATGATTCTGATGCATTGATAATAAGGTGCTATGAGACATGCATAAAAAGGTTTCTCGAACATGGTCAAAGGGCTGCTTGCCTTAATCTTCCGAGTCTTCAAACCTTCTGGTCCATCTCTGAGTACTTCGTTTATTTCGTCAACTAACGATGGAGACAATCATAATAAGCAACACAATCAAAGCAAAAATAAAAGTGCTCTAAAAATAGGAGTTGGACTTTTCTAGGATACCTCTGGTCATATTAGAAATGACCAAGGTGTTTTCATAGGTATTGGATCAATGGATAGTTTGGATCATTTCAATATGATGGAATCAAGGGTTTTATGGATTTGAAAGAAGTGTACAGAATTATATTCTTGAATGATGAGCAAAGGCACCCATCAACAAGTCATGATTTTAGAAGCATCTAGGAGTTGGTTTCACTGGATTTGGAATTCAAATGAATTTCCTAGGATTTTGCAAAATTGATAAATATGAAGAAATGGCTCATTATTTGGTGGGCCACAGAAAGTATTAATAAAAATGTTCCAAAACTAAGTTTGGATATGACAAGCACCTAGGAATTTGAATCACTGCATTTAGATCAGATTTGAGCCCTCTGTGATTTTCTAAAGTTCATCACAGAAAATGGAATAATGGCATTTGATAATTATTTGTGAAGGAAAAGTTCCTAGAAAAATGTGCATGTTGCACCATGTGATAGAGCATGATTTATGGAGCCAGAATAAATTTGAATCATCAAATTTGGAGTTCAAAAGATTTGATCATGGATTTTTGAAGTTGACTGGATAAAAAAAAAGGAAAAAGGGAAGGGGTTTATACCTATACTGCGTTTTGGGCGCAGTATAACGCCGCAGTGCACTGGGCCGGCCCAACTGCACAGCCACGCGCAGGGGCCTGGCCACGTCGAAGGCGCCCGCGGGGGATTACGCCTTTGCGGCGGCTAGGCGGTTTCGGCCGAAGCCGTTTCCACTCAAATGACGGGGCCCTCCTGCTGGTCCACTGACGCGCGGGCCCCAGCGCTCAGGCCGTCGCCTACCTCCCGCTCGAACAGAGCAGAGGCAGGGGTGCCCTATAAGTAGGTGGGCGACGAGGTGGTCGGGGGCTCCTGGTTGGGCGAGGCTACAGTGCGCCAGGGCACTGTAGCGTGCTCCAGAGCGCCCGTTTGACCGGCATGGCCGTGTCCTCGCCGCTCTGGTCGTGTCCATCATGCCCAGAGATGTCTAGGGGGTCGAGGGGGTAGTAAACAATTGTGTTATGGTCCTGGATGCCCTGGGGAGCCACTGGAATGAGGAGGGAGGTGAAGGAGGAGGTGAAAACTGCTGTCCAGAAGAGTAAATTGGGGTTTTCACCCCCAATCATTGAGCCGAGGATATGGGAAAGTTACTGGGGTAGAAGATGATCAAGAGAAGCTGTGGTAAGAATTTGAGGTAAAGGGAAATAGTAACAGGGGTCCAAACAATGGTTTTGGTAATTTGGCAGAAGGTGTTTGATCATGTTTTGGGCAAGCAAAATAGCTCCACTTGACATGAGACTTAACAGGATGGAATGTCACACACAATTAGGCCCCTCCACCAAATTTGAGCTCATTTGGGCAAAGTTGCCAATGTAACTTTGGTGAACCCTAGAAATCAACAGAAATGGTTTCACCATGTTTGAGTTAAGCTAATCATCTCCCCTTGATGCACCACTTGGTGTAGTATCATCATTTGGGGTTATGATCATGCTCACAAAGTTTGAAGCCCCAGGTAAAAAGTTGGTAATGTAAAGTTGTTCAAATTTGAATTTGAACAGAAATGGTTTTGGGGCACTTAGACCAGGTTATGCTTCTCCAAAACTTGTGCCATTTGTCATAAATGCATAATTACATCATTTTAGCATGTGCACCAAGTTTGATAGCATTTGGACAAGTTTGGCAATGTAAAGTTGCTCAAACTTCAAAATGGACAGAAATGGTTTTGAGGGGATTAGATGATGTTTCCTTGATCTTCAAGGCATGAGGCTTTGTAAGATCATCAAATATGTCACATTTGACATGACAGAATTTCCCTGGAATTTTTGGAGAATATTCCCTGTGTAGATATTTCAAAAGCTTGAAATATCCAGAAAGGGTTTTGGAGGGATTAGCCCATTATTTTGAACATGACCAAGTGTTGAAACTCTTATATATGGACAATATATGTCCTATGAGTCTCCCTGAATTTTGGCAAATATTTTTGAAATACTTAAATAACTTTTCCCTATTAAAGACCATTTCTGGCCTCAAGAAAAAGCTTTTAAATAAAATAGGAAAATAACTTTTTAAAATTATACTTTTGTGGTTTCTGGGAGTCCTATACCTAATAGGATTCAAATATACTTTTTGAAAGATTTTTCACACCCTAAATAAGGTACTTGCAATGCAAACCTCAATTCAGGGGTTTTTGGAAAACTAATTTTAGAAAATACTATTTGGCCAAAATATTTTTATAAGAAAATTCTATACTGGTCTATACACATGGCATGATCATTGGGAAAAGGTTTTGGATCAAGGAGATGAAGTATAAGAGTTGGAGGATTTATTTGATTTTTTTAGAGCACTAACAAACAGCAGACAGGAAATCAATCAAGCAAAGCCAAAAACACTCAAAGTTTTTGTAAATCCACATTTTTAGCATGATAATTAGCTTAAGCAAAGTGGCATGAAAATCAGGGTGTGACAGGAGAGAGACAAACGTGGACTCAGCAAAGGAAACACGATCGATTACAGAAGGAGATTACGCCCACAACGTACGTTCCTATCGGCTTCGTCGGGCTTCTGAACCGCGGATGCAGGCCCAGACAGAGGCCCACCAAAGCGGTTAGGCGAAGTCCCAGAGCGACAAGCTTATGAAATTGTAACGACAACTACGGAACGGTTCTACGTACGGGAGAAGTTATTTATCCAAAAAAAACTTACGGGAGAAGACGAGAAGTTAACGACGTACGACCAGAAGCCAGCGCTGGTTTATTATTAGGTAAAGATTAAACAATCGAGTTGTGGCAGAAACGTTACATCTCAGCCATACATCTGCCATCTCCCAATGGACCGGATTGCCTCAATGTAGTATCACATCATTTACCATAATCAATTAGCAATTATCATGATCTACGGCATCATAATTATGCAATAATTACCACGATCTCGCTCCAACCTAGGTCTATTTTAATCATAATCAATTAGCAATCATTACCATGATCTACACCATCATAATTACGCAATAATTACCGTGATCCCGCTCCAACCTGGAGAACTCCACCTTGGGCCGCCTGGTCCTCGCTCAAACCTCTCGACCCGAATTTCTGAGCCAGCCCTCCTCGTGCCGTCGTCGACCTCCTTGCTCCAACCCCTAGCTATGTTGTGCACGTACCTGTAGCTATACAATATATTAATTAACCCACCTCTCTACTTGTTTGAGCAAAGCTTTGCATATGTGTGCTCTCGCTCCTCTGTGAATTGGTTTAGTGTTCTGAATCCAACATATTTTTTATATTGATCTTTGCCGGATATTTTAACAGCCCTGGGCGGCTACGTCGACGAGCGAGAAAGCAAGCGGACGTGTTACGTCTGATATGCAGCCGGGGATCAAATCCACTGGGACCGATCAAAATAATTCAAAGGTGCATGTACCAACCAAATAAATTCAACTCAAATTGTCACTCTCATTGTTAGCTCCCTCAAATTGTCAAATCTTTCGAAATGTGATGTACTGATTATTAAAGGTTTCGGAGTGTGCTAACTGGAAGCACATAATTACTAATAAGAGTTTGAAAAGATTAATTCAAAAAATGTAGTAGTGTGATGTGCTTTGTTTTCTACAAACTTTGGGGCCGAATTAGATCTACCTAACAAACTGACATAATGTCTGCACACAGTACATTAGATTTTTAATTCAGAAGTTCTACTTTATGTTCTCCATCTCAGAAAATTTGTGATAATTTTTTGTGCACTATCATTTTTTTAACTTTGCAAAAGTCATCCATGAGAGCATTATTCAAATCTGAATTTGAGTGGGCTCACAGCCAATCAACGCCATATATGTTGCCATCTTCAGTGCTCTTCGATGATAACTATTCTTTGTTTGCTAACCAAGATTCAAAATCCATTTGTTGCAGAATACATAATTATGTATTTGTTTGGAGAATAATCAGAGCAATGGTGGAGGGTGGTATGCTCGTTTGTTTGGTGAGAAGAAAGCAGAATAACTAAAGAAACTACGAATAGCATGTCAAGCAAAAATAAATGCAACTAAGTCATCTACACCATCTAGCAGATTGGTTCAGAGTGAACATGCTCCGTTTACTGATGTAACAAGCACGCTTGCAAAAGGTCCATGTTTTTGCACTTTGCTGACCCATGGCTGAGATAATTCTTTGTGTGTGACTGATAACCCACAAGTATAGGGGATCGCCACCGTTTTTGAGGCCAGAGTATTCAACCCAAATTTATTGATTCGACGCAAGGGGAGCCAAAGAATACTCTTAAGTATTAGCAGTTGAGTTGTCAATTCAACCACACCTGGAAGACTTAATATCTGCAGCAAAGTATTTAGTAGCAAAGTAGTATGGAAGTAACAGTAACGGTGGCAAAAGTAATGGTAGCAGTTTTGTAGTGATTGTAACAGTAGCAGCAGAAAAGTAACTAAGCAACAAGCAATATGTGAAAAGCTTGTAGGCATTGGATCAGTGATGGATAATTATGTCGGATGCGATTCCTCATGTAATAGTTATAACATAGGGTGACACAGAACTATCTCCAGTTCATCAATGTAATGTAGGCATGTATTCCGAATATAGTCACACATGCTTATGGAAAAGAACTTGCATGACATCTTTTGTCCTACCCTCCCGTGGCAGCGGGGTCTTATTGGAAACTAAGGGATATTAAGGCCTCCTTTTAATAGAGTACCGGACCAAAGCATTAACACTTAGTGAATACATGAACTCCTCAAACTACGGTCATCACCGGGAGTGGTCCCGATTATTGTCACTTCGGGGTTGCCGGATCATAACACATAGTAGGTGACTATTGACTTGCAAGATAAGATCAAGAACTCACATATATTCATGAAAACATAATAGGTTCAGATATGAAATCATAGCACTCGGGCCCTAGTGACAAGCATTAAGCATGGCAAAGTCATAGAAACATCAATCTTAGAACATAGTTGATACTAGGGATCAAACCCTAACAAAACTAACTCGATTACATGGTAAATCTCATCCAACCCATCACCGTCCAGCAAGCCTACAATGGAATTACTCACGCATGTCGGTGAGCATCATGAAATTGGTGATGGAGGAAGGTTGATGACGACGACAGCGACGATCTCCACAATTTGGAGCCCCAAACGGACTCCAGATCAGCCCTCTCGAGAGAGATTAGGGCTTGGCGGCGGCTCCGTATTGTAAAACGCGATGAATCCTTCTCTCTGATTTTTTCTCCCCGAAAGTGAATATATGGAGTCGGAGCTGAGGTCTGTGGAGCATCAGGGGGCCCACGAGACAGGGGGCACGCCTAGGGGGGGCGGGGCGCCCCCACCCTCGGGGACAGGGTGTGGGCCCCCTGGTCTTGATTCTGCTGAAAACAACGTCAGTCCGGGTTAGTTCCATTCAAATCATGCAAGTTAGAGTCCAAAACAAGGGAAAAAGTGTTTGGAAAAGTAGATACGTTGGAGACGTATCAACTCCCCCAAGCTTAAACCTTTGCTTGTCCTCAAGCAATTCAGTTGATAAACTGAAAGTGATAAAGAAAAACATTGACAAACTCTGTTTGCTGTTGTTGTTGCAAATATGTAAAGCCAACATTCGAGTTTTCAGCAAAGATTATGAACTAACCACATTCACAATAACTTTCAGGTCTCATGTTTACTCATATCAATGACATAATCAACTAGCGAGCAATAATAATAAACCTCGGATGACAACACTTTCTCAAAACAATCATAATATGATATAACAAGATGGTATCTCGCTAGCCCTTTCTGAGACCACAAAACATAAATGCAGAGCACCTCTGAAGATCAAGGACTGACTAGACATTGTAATTCATGGTAAAAGAGATCCAGTCACAATCATACTCAATGTAAATTAATAGCAATACATGCGAATGACATCGGTGCTCTCTAACTGGTGCTTTTTAATAAGAGGATGATGACTCAACATAAAAGTAAATAGATAGGCCCTTCGCAGAGGGAAGCCGGGATTTGTAGAGGTGCGAGAGATCGATTTTGAAATAGAGATGAATAATATTTTGAGCGGTATACTTTCATTGTCAACATAACAACCAAGAGATCTCGACATCTTCCATGATACACACATTATAGGTGGTTCCCAAACAGAATGGTAAAGTTTATACTCCCCAACCATCAACAAGCACACTCCACAGCTAGCCCGAAACAACGGGTACCGTCCATACCAACAATAGCCATGGGGGAGTTTTGTTTAATTATTATGATTTGAGCATGGGACTGGGCATCCCGGTTACCATCCATTTTCTCATGAATGGTGAGCGGAGTCCACTCATCGTGAGAATAATCCACCTAGCATGGAAGGTATAGACAACCCTAGTTGATACATGAGTTGTTCGAGCATACAAAACATAATTTCATTTGAAGGTTTTGAGTTTGGCACATACAAATTTACTTGGAACGGGAGGTAGATACCGCATATTGGAAGGTATGGTGGACTCATATGGAATAACTTTGGGGTTCATGGAAGTGGATGCACAAGCATTATTCCCGCTTAGTATAAGTGAAGGCTAGAAAGAGACTAGGAAGCGACCAGCTAGAGAGCGACAACAATCATGAACATGCATTAAAATTAATCAACAATGAGTGCAAACATGAGTAGGATATAAGTCACCATGAACATAAATATCATGGAGGCTATGTTGATTTTGTTTCAACTACATGCGTGAAGATGTGCCAAGTCAAACCACTTGAATCGTTCAAAGGAGGATACCACCCTATCATACCACACCACAACCATTTTAATATCATGTTGGCACGCAAGGAAGACCATTATAAACTCCTAGCTAATCAAGCATGGCATGAGCAGCTATGATATCTAATTGTCATTGCAAGCATGTTTCATTCATAATAGGCTGAATCAGGAACGATGAACTATCATATTTACAAAAACAAGAGAGGTCGAGTTCATACCAGCTTTTCTCATCTCAATCAATTCATCACATATTGTCATTATTGCCTTTCACTCGCACGACCGAACGGTGTGGATAATAATAATAGTGCGCGTGCATTGGACTAAACTGGAATCTGCAAGCATTTAATACAAGGGAGAAGACAAAGTAATATGGCTCTTGGTTAAATCAACAATAATGCATATGAGAGCCACTAAACCTTTTCATCAAGGTCTTCTCCTCTTGACCCCCAAAGAAAAGAAAAGAAACTATTTTCATGGGAAAGCTCCCAACAAGCAAAAGAAGAATGAGAAATCTTTTTGGGTATTCTTTTAATTACTACTACTACATGCATGGAAAGTAAACTAGCTAAAAGCTACAACTAATTTTTTTGTTTCTTAAGTTTTTTCTAACACACAAGAAAAAGACTTGGAAAAGAAAATAAACTAGCATGGATAGTACAATGAAAAAGTATGAGCACCGACTATTGGAATAAGTGTGTGAACATGAATGTAATGTCGGTGAGAAATACGTACTCCCCGAAGCTTAGGCTTTTGGCCTAAGTTGGTCTATTGCCACAGATCAAAGCTACTCTCTCCGGTGCACGAAGGAGTGTCCTCTGGGTGCCACTGGTTGGCAATCTTTTCCGGATCCCACTGATAAACCGACCGCCGATAGGGTCAAGTGATGACTCAGGCTCAGGCTCTAAGGCCTGTGCTTGGCTCCAGTACGCATAAACGGCATCCGGCAAAACGAGGGTGCAGGCAGGGTAATAATCTCACAATACTTTTCATCAAATATCAATTTATACTTAAGCAAGTTCTTCTTATCTTTAACAATAAAATCATGTGCTATCATACTCATATAATTTATAAAAGCCGGGGCCATCATCTTCTCTTCCTTCTCATGATGCCTAATAGGTATTCTAAAGTGTTTAGCAAGGCATGATGCAAAGATACCTCCGAAGATGGGGCCCTTTGTATGCTCCAGACTTAATCATTTAGCAACCACAGCACCCAAGCTGAAATTTGTATCTTGAAACAAAGCATGGCGCAAAATAACAATATCAGGGGCACTAAGGTTTCCACTGTTCCCGCGACCAATTAAGCATCTACTAGCAAATATCGTAAAGTAGCGTAGAACAGGAAAATGTATACTAGTAATTCTTGCCCCTGAAACTGTCCTCGTTTCCCCTATAGCTATCATATCGATAAACCCCACAACATCCTTACGATGTGGTTCCTCTAGACTACCAACAAAGGGTATCTTACATACTTGACAAAATTCATAGAACAACATCTCCTTAACCTCATCATATAAATGAAACTCCACTGAAGGTGGTGATTTATTAGAATGGAAATGAAAATTTTACACGAAAATATTAGTGAGTAAGAGATACTGTTCGCGCTGGTTGTGGAGGAAGTCGGTGAGGCCTGCATTCTCAGCGAAGTAATAAAAGTCTCTATAAATCCCAGCGGCTTCCAAGAACTCATTGCAAGGCCATTCACACGGCCATACTTCCGCAGTGCGGGGAAAATTGTATTTGGGCTTCTTATTCTCCTCCTTCTGCTTATCCTTTGAGCTTTGACTAGAAGAGCCTCTCAACAATCTCCTCATCATTTTCTTCCTCTGAAAATTTCTGAAAATTTTAGTGACTCAAAATAAAAGTGAAATAAACTCAACAAGATTGATAGCAACTACTCCCACAAGTGCCTAGAGACTATATCATGCATTAGAACTACTTAGAACCACATAAATTTGTCATGCAAGCTCAAGAACATGGTCACCTAAGCAGCAAAAAATTGCAATAAATAAAGCACTAGAACAAAAACTAATTGGACCATTGGAGGAGTCACATACCGAAGAACAATCTTCCCAAACAGTTTTGTGAATGGAGCTTTGAGCAAGGAGGTCGAAAATGGCAGCAAGATGAGCTAGAACACAAGTTTGAGCTGTGGGAGGATTTTTTCTGGAGGAAGATGAAGTGTGTGGGTGCTGGAGTAAGTGGAGGGGGGCCTCGTGGGGCCCACGAGGCAGGGGGCGTGCCCAGGGGGGTGGGCGCGCCCTGTACCCTCGTGGTCCGGTGCTGGCTCCCCCTGCTGTGTTCTCAGTGCCAAATATTCTCAAATATTCTACAAAAAATCATATTTCATTTTCGGGGCATTTGGAGAACTTTTATTTTCGGGCTATTTTTTATTGCATGTTTAACTCAGAAAAGAGACAGAAAATACTATTTTTGCTTTATTTAATCTAATTAACATAAAGTAAACAGAGAATACAGAGAGTTGTTCTATCTAAATTCATCCATCTCATGCTCATCAAAAGGAATCCATTAACAAGGTTGATCAAGTCTTGTTAACACACTCTTTCCGAATAACATGAGACCGGAGAATTTTCGAATAGCACTAGGTTACCTCAATGGGGGTATGTATGTCCCCAACAATAAGAATATCATATTTCTTCTTGACAGTAGGAAGAGGAAATTAAAACCTCCAATAGTGATCGTTGAAATTTTTCCAATAGAATTGATACTGTGGACTTGAGGTTGTTTCCTCGGAAAGTGTACCGTATGCTCATTACCATTAACATGAAAAGTGACATTTCCTTTGTTGTAATCAATAACAGCCCCTGCAGTATTCAAAAAGGGTCTACCAAGCATAATAGACATACTATCGTCCTAGGGAATATCAAGGATAACAAAGTCCGCTATAATAGTGACGTTTGCAACTACAACAGGCACATCCTCGCAAATACCGACAGGTATAGCAGTTAATATATCGACCATTTGCAAAGATATTTCAGTAGGTTTCAACTTATTCAAGTCAAGTCTATGATATAAAGAGAGAGGCATAACACTAACACCGGCTCCAAGATCACATAAAGCAGTTTTAACATAATTTCTTTTAATGGAGCAAGGTATAGTTGGTACTCCTGAATCTCCTAGTTTCTTTGTTATCCCACCTTTAAAAGTGTAATTGGCAAGCATGGTGGAAATTTCAACTTCCGGCATCTTCCTTTTATTTATGATAATATATTTCATATACTTAGCATAAGGATTTATTTTAAGCATATCAGTCAAACGCATACGCAAAAAGATAGGTCTAATCATTTCAGCAAAGCGCGCAAAATCCTCATCATCCTTTTTCTTGGATGGTTTAGGAGGAAAATGCATGAGTTTCTGAACCCATGGTTCTTTTTCCTTACCGTGCTTCCTAGCAACGAAGTCTCTCTTATCATAACGTTGATTCTTTGATTGTGGGTTATCAAGATCAACATCAGGTTCAATCTCTACATCATCGTTATTGCTAGGTTGAGCATCATCATGAACATCATTATTAACATTATCACTAGGTTCATGTTCATTACCAGATTGTGTTTCAGCATCAGAAATAGAGATATCATTGGGATTCTCAGGTGTGTCAACAACAGGTTCACTAGAAGCAGGCAAAGTCCTATCATTTTTCTTTTTCTTCTTCTTAGAAGGACTATGTGCATCTACATTAGCTCTCTGAGAATTTTGCTCAATTCTCTTAGGGTGGCCCTCAGGATACAGAGGTTCCTGAGTCATTCTACCCCTCTAGTCACAACTCTAATAGCATTATCATTTTTCTTACTATTTAATTCATTGAGCAAATTATTCTGTGCTTTAAGTACTTGTTCTACATGAGTGGTAACCATAGAAGCATGTTTACTAATGAGTTTAAGTTCACCTTTAACTCTAGACATATAATCATTCAAGCGTTCGATCATATAAGCATCACATTGCAATTGTCTACCAACATAAGCATTGAAGTTTTCATGTTTAACAATAAAATTGTCAAACTCATCTAAGCATTGGCTAACAGACTTATAACGAGCAATATCACCTTCATTAAATCTATAGAGAGAATTTACCTTTACTACCTGTGTTGGGTTATCAAGACCATCTACTTTTTCAATAGGTGGTAAATTCTTAACATCTGCAGCTTTAGTACCCTTTTCTTTCATAGATTTCTTTGCCTCTTGCATATCTTCAGGACTGAGAAATAGCATACCCCTTTTCTTCGGAGTTGGCTTAGGAGTTAGTTCAGGAAGTGTCCAATTATTTTCATTACTCAACATATTATTTAATATCAATTCAGCTTGATCAACAGTTCTTTCCCTGAAAACACAACCAGCACAACTATCCAGGTGGTCTCTCGAAGCATCAGTTAGTCCATTATAAAAGATATCAAGTATTTCATTTTTCTTAAGAGGATGATGAGGCAAAGCATTAAGTAACCGGAGATGCCTCCCCCAAGCTTGTGGGAGACTCTCTTCTTCAAATTGCACAAAATTATATACTTCCCTTAAGGCAGCTTGTTTCTTATGAGCGGGAAAATATTTAGCAGAGAAGTAATAAATCATATCCCGGGGACTACGCACACAACCAGGATCAAGAGAATTAAACCATGTTTTAGCATCACCCTTCAACGAGAATGAAAATAACTTAAGGATATAGTAGTAACGATTTTTTCCTCATTGGTGAATAGGGTGACTATATCATTCAATTTAGTAAGATGTGCCACAACAGTTTCAGATTCATAGCCATGCAAAGGATCAGATTCAACCAAAGTAATTAACTCAAGATCGACAAAGAAATCATAATCCTTATCAGGAACACATATAACAAAAGTAGGGTCATATTTCATTCTAGCATTTAAAGACTTTTCTGCCAGCTTAGCTCATAATTTCTTAAGATCATATCTATCATTGCAAGCAAGAAAGTTTGTAGCAGTTTCTTCATCCATAACATAACCCTCAGGCACAACAGGCAATTCATATCTAGGGGGAGAATCTTCATCATCACTTTCATCTAAATTATCAGTTTCGATAATTTCTTTCTCTCTAACGCTAGCAATTTGTTCATCAAGAAATTCACCTAGTGGCACAGTATTATCAAGCATAGAAGTAGTTTCATCATAAGTATCATGCATAGCAGAAGTGGCATCATCAAGAATATGTGACATATCAGATTCAATAGCAGGAGTAGGTGTCGCAAATTTACTCATAACAGAGGGTGAATCAAGTGCAGAGCTAGATGGTAGTTCCTTACCTCCCCTCGTAGTTGAGGGATAAATCTTGGTTTTTTCTTCTTTCAAGTTCTTCAAAGTGATCAGCAGATATAAATCCCAAGTGACTCAAAGAATATAGCTATGCTCCCCGGCAACGGCGCCAGAAAATAGTCTTGATAACCCACAAGTATAGGGGATCGCAACAGTTTTCGAGGGTAGAGTATTCAACCCAATTTTTTTGATTCGACACAAGGGTAGCCAAATAATACTCTCACGTATTAGCAACTGAGTTGTCAATTCAACCACACCTGGAAGATTTAATATCTGTAGCAAAGTATTTAGTAGCAAAGTAGTATGGAAGTAACAGTAATGGTGGCAAAAGTAACGGTAGCAGTTTTGTTGTGATTGTAACAGTAGCAACGGAAAAGTAACGAAGCAACAAGCAATATGTGTAAAGCTCGTAGGCATTGGATCACTGATGGATAATTATGTCGGATGCGATTCCTCATGTAATAGTTATAACATAGGGTGATACAGAACTAGCTCCAGTTCATCATTGTAATGTAGGCATGTATTCCGAATATAGTCATACATGCTTATGGAAAAGAACTTGCATGACATCTTTTGTCCTACCCTCCCGTGGCAGCGGGGTCTTATTGGAAACTAAGGGATATTAAGGACTCCTTTTAATAGAGTACGGGACCAAAGCATTAACACTTAGTGAATACATGAACTTCTCAAACTACGGTCATCACCGGGAGTGGTCCCGATTATTGTCACTTCGGGGTTGCCGGATCATAACACATAGTAGGTGACTATCGACTTGCAAGATAGAATCAAGAACTCACATATATTCATGAAAACATAATAGGTTCAGATCTGAAATCATGGCACTTGGGCCCTAGTGACAAGCATTAAGCATGGAAAGTCATAGCAACAACAATCTTAGAACATAGTGGATACTAGGGAGCAAACCCTAACAAAACTAACTCGATTACATGGTAAATCTCATCCAACCCATCACCGTCCAGCAAGCCTACGATGGAATTACCTACGCACGATGGTGAGCATCATGAAATTGGTGATGGAGGAAGGTTGATGATGACGACAGCGACAATGTCCACTCTCCGAAGCCCCGAACGGACTCCAGATCAGCCCTCTCGAGATAGATTAGGGCTTGGCGGCGGCTCCGTATCGTAAAAAGCGATGAATCCTTCTCTCCAATTTTATTCTACCCGAAAGTGAATATATGGAGTCGAAGCTGAGGGAGCATCAGGGGCCTACGAGACGGGGGCGCGCCCCCCACCCTCGTGGACAGGGTGTGGCCCCCCTGCTCTTGATTCTTTCGCCAGTATTTTTTATATATTACAAAATAATTCTCCATTGATTTTCAGGTCATTCCAAGAACTTTTATTTCTGCACAGAAATAACACCATGGCAGTTCTGCTGAAAACAGCGTCAGTCCGGGTTAGTTCCATTCAAATCATGCAAGTTAGAGTCCAAACAAGGGCAAACGTGTTTGGAAAAGTAGATACGTTGGAGACGTATCAGTGACAAAACCTCAAAGTTGACATCATTGTCTAATTTATAGCCGCGAATGATGGAGTTGTCAAAATGATTCATCTTACAGATGGCTCAAATAGGAATGGAAAAGGTTAGTTCATTCACACACGTTTTTCTTTATCAAATATTCCCTCCGGTCCAAAGTAAGTGTCGCAGTTTTAAACTAATGTACATCATTATCTAATTTATAGCTGGGAATGATGGAGTTGTCGAAATGATTCCTCTTATAGATGGCTAAAAAAGGAATGGAAAAGGTTAGTTCATCCACACACGCTTTTATTTATCAAATATAGTTTAAAACTACAACACTTATTATGGACCGGAGGGAGTAGTACTTTGTGATGTTTTACATAATTATGTTCTGCTCTCATGTGTTATGTGCGAAGTTGTTGTGACAGGTCAGAGTGATAATGGAGGCACACCACAACAAATACTGCTGAAATTTAGGATGTTACTCTACCGTCCAGAAAAAACCAAGGGGTCAAGGTTGGTATGCTCGAATGAGTGAAGAAAAGAGAGTTGAATACCTACTAAAGCGGCGATAGGCACGTCAAATAAAACAAGCCGCGACTAACTCAGAAAAAATGACTCAGTTGTAGTGCTTGTAACTCCTGCTATCACTCGCAACTTTATATTGTTGTATAGCTATAAATATATATAATTCTTCTTGTTCAAATTAAATGTATATTCAGCAAAAATCAGTGATGAGACCACATGTTGCCAACCAAACGTCTCAACCTATAGCACGCATCCAATGCACTTTATCAGACGCTACAAATGCAAGCTTGCACCAGACAGGTTTGACGCAAGGTGCACACATTACTATTCTTGTGTTATCAAACATGTACTGAAAATTGAATAATGATAGAGATTTTGCCACCTACAGATGTTAATGCAACATGTTTCAAAGATGTCACACTTCATTGTTCTCCCGTCATTCCTGACACTATATGTATCAATACCAACTCCACTCGAGTGCAATTCAAAGTGATAATTCTATACAAACCTTACATACATGCTTTGAAACTAGATGTGGCAACGCAGGTAAACACCTCTATGTGTGCTCATAATAATATTCGTCTTTTAGTACATAATTTGTATTCTTCTGTTCATTTTTCTGATCGGATCAACGATCAACCTGGAGCCTTTTAGTTCGATCGTCTCTCAAGCAAAGTGCAGCAGAAAAAAGGTTGCGTGAGAGAGTCCGATACAATTCAATGAGTCCTGAACACTTGTCTTCTCTCTTGCAGAAGAAATGCGACTACATCAAAATAAGGAGCAAAGTTGTAGCATCAAACTTCAACTGTGATATGTCCCTAGGTACATGTCACATAATATCATTTCAGAGATTGTAACAATATAGTGATTAAAGAGCATCTGTGTTGTACGCGTAGGGGAGCCTGCCCATGGATGTACCTCGCATGCAAATGTGAATATCAATACAAGCAAAGATTCTGATTGGCTACACA
Organism: Secale cereale; assembly: GCA_902687465.1. Classification (NCBI taxonomy): domain Eukaryota; kingdom Viridiplantae; phylum Streptophyta; class Magnoliopsida; order Poales; family Poaceae; genus Secale; species Secale cereale. The sequence goes on from LR738710.1 coordinate 323,163,990, forward strand.
AAAATGACATGTACCAGATGCATCAAATTAACAAACAAAAAAGACATGTCAATATGTTCAATGCTATCGATCCACGTGAAGCTCTTGCAGGTAAATATCATAGTATTTAATAACTGGATGTTGTCCCTACAATACTATCTTCAATAATGAATTCTTACCAAGTATTTGCCAGGCGACAAGGACCAGGCTGAAGATCCCTACCGAAAACTTGAGCCCCATGAGGAAACATCCAACTTTCGGGGTATGTATATTGTTGCGTGCATTTTTTCATTCCTTTGGCCAAACATGTAATAGTGTGTAATTTATATTTTCTTGGTCGTGGAATGACCATCTTTCCCACTAGAATGCTTGGAGGCCATACACCATGGAGGACACGCACAAGATGAGCTTGATGATGAAGCAAGGATGTTCACTGAACAACGTAAGCATCTCAAAAACTGACTTGATTTACCAACAAAACACTCTACCATTTCGAATATGTTAATTAATTAAATGTCCATATCCAGATGGCCAATTTGAATCATACCGAGTAGCTGTTGATGGCATCCCCCTTTATGTCGATGATAACCAAACCTACCATAACCTGCCAAAGAAGCACCATGTTTTTAGGGAAGTTAAAGATTGCAGCTATTGCGAAGCAATGCAATTTCAATACGAGGGCGCTGCATTCTATTGTAGAAAAGAAAAAGTTAGCATATCTATTCCGTATGTGCCTGCTGAGTTGAAACGATTGTTTACAAGTCAAGATGATGATGATGCTAAATATTTCAGAGATAACATAAGGTATTTCAACTCACACTTCTCATTCACCAGTCTTGGAGTGACACTCGACTAGCGAGTCAGCACTGCAACATGCACTGGGATATATACATTCCGTGCACATGGACAAATGTGCCACCGTTTGTATCATTTAGTTCATGGTGAACATGGTCTGCGACATTTGCAACTTTATATTTATGATACGGATGACAGGTTAGCGCACCGGGTCCCAAGGTCTCCGGATCTTAATATTGACGTCATTCGCAAAATTCTAGTTATACTACAACACTACCCTCACGTGTAGACTTTTAAGAATGTTGGTTGTTCAGAAAGCCTTGATGAATATAGAACTGAAATAAACACATATATAACCCTAGATCGGTGATGGTACATTGCCTCGACAACTTCCTAGGTTGCTGCGATATGGGTTCAAGGCGGTGACACACATAACTGCTTTGATCGACATGTTGTCGTGCATGGATCACGAGAGCGTCGCTTGTATATTAGAGCATACTATGGTTGTTATGACCCTTTGGCGCATCCATTTTTCTTTCCTGGTGGGGAGACTGGTTGGAATCAATGGTTGCCATATGTTCGTACACAAGATGATGAAGGCAATAAGTCTAACACCGATATGATTTTATAGTTTTATATTTTTAACATGGTCAGTTAAAAATTTTAATATTTTGAACTTCTTGTGTTTAAAAGGTCCAACTAGTAGTTCATAACGAGGTCAAGACCGGTCCACTGACTTGACTACAAGTGTTAATCTAACAGAAATGGATGATGACACAATGCAAACTACATTTGATAATTCTGAACAATTTGATGAACATGTGGTTGATTTGCCCCCAGGTAAGTTTCATCATTTATACACGTTTATTTTAAGGGTCTCCCATTTGTTTAACGTTATGAATCTTCATTCAACGATAACGAGGACAACCAGGACGAGGAGGATGAACCTGTTCAATCAAGGAAATATGTATCTGCAAGAGAGTATTACCGCTTTAAGCTGATGATTAGGAAGAAGCTTTTTAACATCGTCCTGTTCGGGGGCATCTTTTCCAACAATGGGCTATTGATATGTACATTAATATTGAAACAATGAGGCTTTATTGGTACTCCAAACCGGAAAATCAAAAAATTATATGCGCGAACCTCTACCAGGTAACATTCTTGGGGTTGTTTTTATATGACATTAGCGATCTCACTTTTATAGTTCGGTATTCTTAATGCATGCATTATGTACCTTCTTTGTAGGGTCTTGTAGACATGATCGCTGCTGGTGAGTCATGTGGTGATCGGATTGGTAAAAGGATTGTGCTCCCAAGGACATTTCTTGGTGGTGATAGAGATATGCAGAGAATGTTCCTAGATGCAATTGCCATAGTGCAACGACGGGGTAAGCCGAATTACTTTATCAGAATGACATACAACCCATACCGGAAGGAGATAACAACATAGCTGATGCCCAGACAACTACCACATGATCGACCAGACCTGGTTGCTAGAGTGTACAAAGAAAAGCAACGAGATTTGATGGACTTTCTCATCAAGAAGAAGCATTTTGGTGAGGTTGCGGCCTATTTTCATGTTACTGAGTTTCAGAAAAGAGGGCTCCCACACAAACATATCCTTCTATCATAAAGGCAGGTAGCAAGTTAAAGACTCCACATGACTATGACAGAGTCATATCAGCAGAAATACCTGATAAAGATAAATACCCCGACTTGCATGCTCTGGTCATAAAACACATGTTGCACGGGCCATGTGGTGTCCTCAATAAATAATGTGGTTGCATGATTGAGGAACAGTGTCATTTTCACTATCCTCGGGAGTTTTACCCCGCTACACAACATGGAAAGGACTCATATCCCATATATAGGAGGAGGGATGATGGGCGTCGAGTAAAAGTGAGAGGAGCAGAGTTGGACAATAGGTGGGTGGTGCCTTACATCCCCTTTCTACTCATGAAGTACAACTGCCACATCAATGTAGAAACTTGCTCGAGCATCAAGGCAGTGAATTATTTGTTCAAGTACATTTACAAGGACATGACCGAACATCATTTTTATTCGAGCAGGATATCATCAATAGTGGAAGGGTCATTAACGAGATCCGCCAATATCGAGATGCATCATATGTATCACCTCTAGAGGCTATCAACATGATTTTATGCTTTAAATGTTTGGAATTAGTCTTTCAGTCCTGCAGTTGCAACTTCATTTGCCAGGCATGCCGAAAGGATCGAAGAAGAGGTGTCTAGAGGGGGGTGATTAGACACTCAACAAGAAAAGTAACAGTTTTTAAGTTCTTTAAGTTGAGGTGGAGTTTTTATCATAATTTTGAACATTCACAATACATTTCAAGCAAGCATGGCAAGAGTATATGAGCAACGGAAAGTAAAGCATGCAAGTTGCAAGAAAGTAAAGGGATGGGATTGGAGTGTGCAAACGCAATTGGAGACATGGATGTTTTTGACGTGGTTCCGATAGGTGGTGCTATCGTACATCCACGTTGATGGAGACCTCAACCCATGAAGGGTAATGGCTACGCGAGTCCACGAAGGGCTCCACCCATGAAGGGTCCACGAAGAAGCAACCTTGTCGGTTCCCTTTTGTCCTCGATGGCAACAATACAATACGTGTCGGTTCCCTTTCTGTCACTTGGATTGAACACCGCAAGATTGAACCCAAAGCTAAGCACTTCTCCCATTGCAAGGAAGATCAATCTAGCAGGCCAAACCATACCGATAATTCGAAGAGACTTGCAAAGATATTAGATCATGCATATAAGAATTTAGGGAAGAACCAAATATTGTTCATAGATAACCTTGATCATAAACCCACAATTCATCGGATCTCGACAAACACACCGCAAAAAGAATTACATTGAATAGATCTCCAAGAACATCGAGCAGAACTTTGTATTGAGAACCAAAGAGAGAGAAGAAGCCATCTAGCTAATAACTATGGACCCGAAGGTCTGTGGTAAACTACTCACACATCATCGGAGAGGCTATGGTGTTGATGTTGAAGCCCTCCGCGACCGATTCCCCCTCCGGCGGAGCACTGGAAAAGGTCCCAAGATGGGATCTCATAGATACAGAATGTTGCGACGGTGGAAAAGTGGTTTCGTGGCTCTCCCCGATGTTTTCAGGGTATAATAGTATATATATAGGCGAAAGAAGTAGGTCGGTGGAGCTACGAGGGGCCCACGAGGGTGGGGGGCGTGCCCTCCTGCCTCATGGCCACCTCGTCAATTCCTTGACTTCCACTCCAAGTCTACTGGATTGCGTTTGTTCCAAAATAGATCCTCGCGAAGGTTTTGTTCCGTTTGCACTCCGTTTGATATTCCTTTTTTGCGAAACACTAAAATAGGCAAAAAAACAGCAACTGGTGCTCGGCCTCCGGTTGATAGGTTAGTCCCAAAAATAATATAAAAGAGCATATTAAAGCCCATTAAACATCCAAAACAGATAACATAATATCATGGAACAATCAAAAATTATAAATACCTTGGAGACGTATCAAGCATCCCCAAGCTTAATTCCTCCTCGTCCTCGAGTAGGTAAATGATAAAAATAGAATTTTTGATGTGGAATGCTACCTAACATAATTTTCAATGTAATTACATTTGTTGTGGCATGAATGTTCAGATCCGAAAGATTCAAGACAAAAGTTTAATATTGACATAAAAATAATAATACTTCAAGCATACTAACGAAGTAAACATATCTTCTCAAAATAACATGGCCAAAGAAAGCTATCCCTACAAAATCATATAATCTGGCTATGCTCTATCTTCATCACACAAAATATTTAAATCATGCACAACCCGGTTTCAGCCAAGCAATTGTTTTATACTTTAGTATTCTCAAACTTTTTCAACTTTAACGCAATACATGAGTGTGAGCCATGGATATAACACTAAGGTGGAGTAGAGTGGTGGCTGTGGAGAAGACAAAAAGGAGGAAGATAGTCTCACATCAATTAGGCGTATCAATGGGCTATGGAGATGCCCATCAATATATATCAATGTGAGTGAGTAGGGATTGCCATGCAAACGATGCACTAGAGTTATAAATGCATGAAAGCTCAACTAAAGAAACTAAGTGGGTGTGCATCCAACTCGCTTGCTCATGAAGACCTAGGGCATTTTGAGGAAGCCCATCATTAGAATACACAAGCCAAGTTCTATAATGAAAATTCCCACTAGTATGTGAAAGTGACAAAACAAGAGACACTCTATCACCAAGAACATGGTGCTACTTTGAAGCACAAGTGTGAAGATGGCCACCGGAGAGGGATTCCCCCCTCCGACAGGGTGCCGGAATGGGTCTAGATTGGTTTTCGGTGGCTACAGAGGCTTGCGGCGGCGGAAATCCCGATCTAGGTTATTTTTTGGAGGTTTGGGTATATATAAGAGGTGTTGGAGTCGAGAACAAGTAAGGGGGGTCCCCGAGGCGGCCACGAGATAGGGGGGTGTGTCCTGGGGGGTAGGGCACGCCCCCACCCTCGTGGTGGACTCGGGACTCCTCTGGTCCATCTCCGGTACTCCTTGGGCTTCTTTTGGTCCAAAAACAGCCTCCGTTGAGTTTCAGGTCAATTGGGCTCTGTTTGATATTCCATTTCTACGATACTCAAAAACAAGGAAAAAACAGAAACTGGCACTGGGCTCTGGGTTAATAGGTTAGCTCCAAAAATAATATAAAAGTGCTTATTAAAGCCCATTAAGCATCCAGAACAGATAATATAATAGCATGGAACAATAAAAATTTACAGATACGTTGGAGACGTATCAAGCATCCCCAAGCTTAATTCCTGCTCGTCCTCGAGTAGGTAAATGATAAAAACAGAATTTTTGATGTGGAATGCTACCTAACATTTTTATCCATGTAATTTTCTTTATTGTGGCACATGAATGTTCAGATCCGAAAGATTCAAGACAAAAGTTTAATATTGGCATAAAAACAATAATACATCAAGCATACTAACAAAGCAATTATGTCTTCTCAAAATAACATGGCCAAAGAAAGTTCAACCCTACAAAATTAGATAGTTTGGCTATGCTCCATCTTCGTCACACAAAATATTCAAATCATGCACAACCCCAGTTTCAGCCAAGCAATTGTTTCATACTTTAGTATTCTCAAACTTTTTTCAACTTTCACGCAATACATGAGCGTGAGCCATGGATATAGCACTATAGGTGGAATAGAGTGGTGGTTATGGAGAAGACAAAAAGAGGAAGATGGTCTCACATCAACTAGGCGTATCGATGTGCTATGGAGATGCCCATCAATAGATATCAATGTGAGTGAGTAGGGATTGCCATGCAATGGATGCACTAGAGCTATAAATGAATAAAAGCTCAACAAAAGAAACTAAGTGGGTGTGCATCCAACTTGCTTGCTCACGAAGACCTAGGGCATTTGAGGAAGCCCATCTTTGGAATAAAGAAGCCAAGTTCTATAATGAAAATTCCCACTAGTATATGAAAGTGACTAAACAAGAGACTCTCTATCATGAAGATCATGGTGCTACTTTGAAGCACAAGTGTGGAGAAAGGATAGTAGCATTGCCCCTTCTCTCTTTTTCTCTTATTATTTTGGGCCCCTTTTTTATGGCCTCTTTTTTTCTCTCTTTTTTTTGTCCGGAGTCTCATCCTGACTTGTGGGGGAATCATAGTCTCCATCATCCTTTCCTCACCGGGACAATGCTCTAATAATGAGGATCATCACACTTTGTTAGATTCATCAAACTTCACATCTACCATCTCTTCAACCTTTCAGGTGAAATTGTTGTAGACACGGTAAGTGTGAGAGTTTGAGACGTAACCGATTAGGAAACCTTCATGAAATGTAGGAGCAAATTTCGAACGATGATGCTTGTCAAGAATGTAACACTTTGAGCCAGATACTCAAAAATATCCAACTTGGGGTTTGTTACTAGTGAGAAGCTCGTATGCCGCCTTGCCGATAAGCTTGTCAAGATATAGCCGGTTTGTAGCATGACAAGCCGTCTCATCCGCTTCTACCCAAAAGTGTTTTGGCGTCTTGTACTCATCAAGCATCGTTCTCGCCATCTCGATAAGTGTCCGGTTCTTCCTCTCAACAACTCCATTTTGTTGAGGTGTGTACGTAGCCGAGAACTCATGTGAAATCCCTTCTTCGTCAAGAAAGGTATCCACATTGGCATTCTTGAACTCCGTTCCGTTGTCGCTCCGAACCTTCTTGATCTTCACTTCAAATTGATTTTCGGCCTTCCTAGCGAAGTTCTTGAAGATATTTTGGACCTGTGATTTATCATCAAGAAAGAACACCCACGTAAATCTTGAAAAATCATCAACAATGACCAATCCAAAGGAGTTACCACCGAGACTCTTGTAAGCATTGGGACCAAAAAGACCCATGTGAAGCAGCTCAAGTGGTCTTCTTGTGGTCATGATGTTCTTCATGGGATGACTTCCTCCAACTTGTTTTCCTGCTTGACAAGCACTACAAAGTATATCATTGTCAAATATAACATCTTTAACACCAAGGACATGATCACCTTTAATTAGCTTATCAAGAGTTCTCATGCCAACATGACCTAACCTTCTATGCGACAACCAACCTTTAGAAGATTTAGCAATAAAACAAGTGCGAGGTTGGGATTTCTTAGCGAAATCAACAATGTATAGGTCACCTCTACGAATGCCGGTAAAGACCATGTTATGATTATCTCTACAAAATACTTGGCAATCAACATGAGTAAATAGCACATTTAAGCCAAATCAGCTAATCTAGACACAGAAAGAAGGTTATAGCCGAGAGATTCAACAGGCATGACATTTTTGATAGAGCTATCGATTGATATGGCCACCTTACCAAGGCCAACAACTTTACCCTTAGAGTTGTCACCAAAGGTAACATACTTTTGTGGACCATCATTTCTAGCAAGCTCATCAAACATGTCCTTATCTCTGGTCATATGATTTGTGCAACCGCTATCAAGAACCCATTCCTTTCCTCCGGCTGCGTAACCACGAAGATTAGCCATAAGACCAAAGTGTCTCATTTGTTCATCAAGTTTAAAGTCACTATCATCATCCTCATCATAATATTCATGTTCAACATCATCTCGTGGTTGATCATTACCTAGAGAGAGTGATTCATCAGTTATGTGATCATGACAATGTTCATCTTTATGAATTATAATGATTTCCAAGATGATATTACTAATGATTCCAACATCTCCTTTGGCACGCATAAGGTCACGAAGCTCAAATAAAGAACCATCAAATTTAGGATCACTAGGATTCATTTTATTTAAAGCAATGGACTTTTGAAGGATCACATCTAGATTTTTCAAAGAGTAGCCAGGAAATTGTTCCTCAAGAAATTTCCATATTGCGTAAGCACATTTGAAAGTTGGTAAGCAAACAAGCAAATTTCTAGACAATCCTCTAGTGATAAGATCAATAGTTCTAAGATTGCGAACCATGTCAAGATGCTCATCAGAAGTTGGATTCAAAGGGTCAATGGGGGGCACATAAGGGCTAACAATATACTTGTTCAAATGACACTCATTAAGGATCTCAAGCATGTCATTTTTCCATTCCTCATAAAACTCCCCTTCAAGGATAAGCACTCTACGTCTAATACTCCCAATCATAGACTCATCCATCTTCCTCCAATGGTGATTAAACCAAATCAATGGAGACCGAAGCTCTGATACCAATTGAAAGGATCGAGGAAGAGGTGTCTAGAGGGGGGGGGGCGTGATTAGACACTCAACAAGAAAAGTAGCAGTTTTTAAGTTCTTTAAGTTGAGGTGGAGTTTTTAGCACAATTTTGAACATTCACAATACATTTCAAGCAAGCATGGCAAGAGTATATGAGCAACGGAAAGTAAAGCATGCAAGTTGCAAGAAAGTAAAGGGATGGGATTGGAGTGCGCAAACGCAATTGGAGACATGGATGTTTTTGACGTGGTTCCGATAGGTGGTGCTATCGTACATCCACGTTGATGGAGACCTCAACCCATGAAGGGTAATGGCTACGCGAGTCCACGAAGGGCTCCACCCATGAAGGGTCCACGAAGAAGCAACCTTGTCGGTTCCCTTTTGTCCTCGATGGCAACAATACAATACGTGTCGGTTCCCTTTCTGTCACTTGGATCGAACACCGCAAGATTGAACCCAAAGCTAAGCACTTCTCCCATTGCAAGAAAGATCAATCTAGCAGGCCAAACCATACTGATAATTCAAAGAGACTTGCAAAGATATTAGATCATGCATATAAGAATTTAGGGAAGAACCAAATATTGTTCATAGATAACCTTGATCATAAACCCACAATTCATCGGATCTCGACAAACACACCGCAAAAAGAATTACATTGAATAGATCTCCAAGAACATCGAGCAGAACTTTGTATTGAGAACCAAAGAGAGAGAAGAAGCCATCTAGCTAATAACTATGGACCCGAAGGTCTGTGGTAAACTACTCACACATCATCGGAGAGGCTATGGTGTTGATGTTGAAGCCCTCCGCGACCGATTCCCCCTCCGGCGGAGCACTGGAAAAGGTCCCAAGATGGGATCTCATAGATACAGAATGTTGCGACGGTGGAAAAGTGGTTTCGTGGCTCTCCCCGATGTTTTCAGGGTATAATAGTATATATAGGCGAAAGAAGTAGGTCGGTGGAGCTACGAGGGGCCCACGAGGGTGGGGGGCGTGCCTACCCCCCGGGGCGCGCCCTCCTGCCTCATGGTCACCTCGTCAATTCCTTGACTTCCACTCCAAGTCTACTGGATTGCGTTTGTTCCAAAATAGATCCTCGCGAAGGTTTTGTTCCGTTTGCACTCCGCTTGATATTCCTTTTTTGTGAAACACTAAAATAGGCAAAAAAACAGCAACTGGTGCTCGGCCTCCGGTTGATAGGTTAGTCCCAAAAATAATATAAAAGAGCATATTAAAGCCCATTAAACATCCAAAACAGATAACATAATATCATGGAACAATCAAAAATTATAAATACCTTGGAGACGTATCAAGCATCCCCAAGCTTAATTCCTCCTCGTCCTCGAGTAGGTAAATGATAAAAATAGAATCATAACACATAATGAATACATGAACTCCTCAAACTACGGTCCTATTGGAAACTAAGGGATATTAAGGCCTCCTTTTAATAGAGTACCGGACCAAAGCATTAACACTTAGTGAATACATGAACTCCTCAAACTACGGTCATCACCGGGAGTGGTCCCGATTATTGTCACTTCGGGGTTGCTGGATCATAATACATAGTAGGTGACTATTGACTTGCAAGATAAGATCAAGAACTCACATATATTCATGAAAACATAATAGGTTCAGATATGAAATCATGGCACTCGGGCCCTAGTGACAAGCATTAAGCATGGCAAAGTCATAGAAACATCAATCTTAGAACATAGTTGATACTAGGGATCAAACCCTAACAAAACTAACTCGATTACATGGTAAATCTCATCCAACCCATCACCGTCCAGCAAGCCTACAATGGAATTACTCACGCATGTCGGTGAGCATCATGAAATTGGTGATGGAGGAAGGTTGATGACGACGACAACGACGATCTCCACTCTTTGGAGCCCCAAACGGACTCCAGATCAGCCCTCTCGAGAGAGATTAGGGCTTGGCGGCGGTTCCGTATTGTAAAACGCGATGAATCCTTCTCTCTGATTTTTTCTCCCCGAAAGTGAATATATGGAGTCAGAGCTGAGGTCTGTGGAGCATCAGGGGGCCCACGAGACAGGGGGCACGCCTAGGGGGGCGGGGCGCCCCCACCCTCGGGGACAGGGTGTGGGCCCCCTGGTCTTGATTCTGCTGAAAACAACGTCAGTCCGGGTTAGTTCCATTCAAATCATGCAAGTTAGAGTCCAAAACAAGGGAAAAAGTGTTTGGAAAAGTAGATACGTTGGAGACGTATCAACTCCCCCAAGCTTAAACCTTTGCTTGTCCTCAAGCAATTCAGTTGATAAACTGAAAGTGATAAAGAAAAACATTGACAAACTCGGTTTGCTCTTGTTGTTGAAAATATGTAAAGCCAACATTCGAGTTTTCAGCAAAGATTATGAACTAACCACATTCACAATAACTTTCAGGTCTCATGTTTACTCATATCAATGACATAATCAACTAGCGAGCAATAATAATAAACCTCGGATGACAACACATTCTCAAAACAATCATAATATGATATAACAAGATGGTATCTCGCTAGCCCTTTCTGAGACCACAAAACATAAATGCAGAGCACCTCTGAAGATCAAGGACTGACTAGACATTGTAATTCATGGTAAAAGAGATCCAGTCACAATCATACTCAATGTAAATTAATAGCAATACATGCGAATGACAGCGGTGCTCTCTAACTGGTGCTTTTTAATAAGAGGATGATGACTCAACATAAAAGTAAATAGATAGGCCCTTCGCAGAGGGAAGACGGGATTTGTAGAGGTGCGAGAGATCGATTTTGAAATAGAGATGAATAATATTTTGAGCGGTATACTTTCATTGTCAACATAACAACCAAGAGATCTTGACATCTTCCATGATACACACATTATAGGTGGTTCCCAAACAGAATGGTAAAGTTTATACTCCCCAACCATCAACAAGCACACTCCACAGCTAGCCCGAAACAACGGGTACCGTCCATACCAACAATAGCCATGGGGGAGTTTTGTTTAATTATTATGATTTGAGCATGGGACTGGGCATCCCGGTTACCATCCATTTTCTCATGAATGGTGAGCGGAGTCCACTCATCGTGAGAATAATCCACCTAGCATGGAAGATATAGACAACCCTAGTTGATACATGAGTTGTTCGAGCATACAAAACAGAATTTCATTTGAAGGTTTTGAGTTTGGCACATACAAATTTACTTGGAACGGGAGGTAGATACCGCATATTGGAAGGTATGGTGGACTCATATGGAATAACTTTGGGGTTCATGGAAGTGGATGCACAAGCATTATTCCCGCTTAGTACAAGTGAAGGCTAGAAAGAGACTAGGAAGCGACCAGCTAGAGAGCGACAACAATCATGAACATGCATTAAAATTAATCAACAATGAGTGCAAACATGAGTAGGATATAAGTCACCATGAACATAAATATCGTGGAGGCTATGTTGATTTTGTTTCAACTACATGCGTGAAGATGTGCCAAGTCAAACCACTTGAATCGTTCAAAGGAGGATACCACCCTATCATACCACACGACAACCATTTTAATATCATGTTGGCACGCAAGGAAGACCATTATAAACTCCTAGCTAATCAAGCATGGCATGAGCAGCTATGATATCTAATTGTCATTGCAAGCATGTTTCATTCATAATAGGCTAAATCAGGAATGATGAACTATCATATTTACAAAAACAAGAGAGGTCGAGTTCATACCATCTTTTCTCATCTCAATCAATTCATCACATATTGTCATTATTGCCTTTCACTCGCACGACCGAACGGTGTGGATAATAATAATAGTGCGCGTGCATTGGACTAAACTGGAATCTGCAAGCATTTAATACAAGGGAGAAGACAAAGTAATATGGCTCTTGGTTAAATCAACAATAATGCATATGAGAGCCACTAAACCTTTTCATCAAGGTCTTCTCCTCTTGACCCCAAAAGAAAAGAAAAGAAACTATTTTCACGGGAAAGCTCAAAACAAGCAAAAGAAGAATGAGAAATCTTTTTGGGTATTCTTTTAATTACTACTACTACAGGCACGGAAAGTAAACTAGCTAAAAGCTACAACTAATTTTTTTGTTTCTTAAGTTTTTTCTAACACACAAGAAAAAGACTTGGAAAAGAAAATGAACTAGCATGGATAGTACAATGAAAAAGTATGAGCACCGACTATTGGAATAAGTGTGTGAACATGAATGTAATGTCGGTGAGAAATACGTACTCCCCCAAGCTTAGGCTTTTGGCCTAAGTTGGTCTATTGCCACGGATCAAAGCTACTCTCTCCGGTGCACGAAATAGTGTCCTCTGGGTGCCACTGGTTAGCAATCTCCTCCGGATCCCACTGATAAACCAACCGCCGATAGGGTCAACTGATGACTCAGGCTCAGGCTCTGAGGCCCGTGCTTGGCTCCAGTACGCATAAACGGCATCCGGCAAAACGAGGGTGCAGGCAGGGTAATAATCTCACAATACTTTTCATCAAATATCAATTTATACTTAAGCAAGTTCTTCTTATCTTTAACAATAAAATCATGTGCTATCATACTCATATAATTTATAAAAGCCTGGGCCATCATCTTCTCTTCCTTCTCATGATGCCTAGTAGGTATTCTAAAGTGTTTAGCAAGGCGTGATGCAAAGATACCTCCGAAGATGGGGCCCTTTGTATGCTCCAGACTTAATCATTTAGCAACCACAGCACCCAAGCTGAAATTTGTATCTTGAAACAAAGCATGGCGCAAAATAACAATATCAGGGGCACTAAGGTTTCCACTGTTCCCGCGACCAATTAAGCATCTACTAGCAAATATCGTAAAGTAGCATAGAACAGAAAAATGTATACTAGTAATTCTTGCCCCTGAAACTGTCCTCGTTTCCCCTACAACTATCATATCGATAAACCCCTCAACATCCTTACGATGTGGTTCCTCTAGACTACCAACAAAGGGTATCTTACATACTTCACAAAATTCATAGAACGACATCTCCTTAACCTCATCATATAAATGAAACTCCACTGAAGGTGGTGATTTATTAGAATGGAAATGAAAATTTTGCACGAAAATATTAGTGAGTAAGAGATACTGTTCGCGCTGGTTGTGGAGGAAGTCGGTGAGGCCTGCATTCTCAGCGAAATAATAAAAGTCTCTATAAATCCCAGCGGCTTCCAAGAACTCATTGCAAGGCCATTCACACGGCCATACTTCTGCAGTGCGGGGAAAATTGTATTTGGGCTTCTTATTCTCCTCCTTCTGCTTATCCTTTGAGCTTTGACTAGAAGAGCCTCTCAACAATCTCCTCATCATTTTCTTCCTCTGAAAATTTCTGAAATTTTTAGTGACTCAAAATAAAAGTGAAACAAACTCAACAAGATTGATAGCAACTACTCCCACAAGTGCCTAGAGACTATATCATGCATTAGAACTACTTAGAACCACATAAATTTGTCATGCAAGCTCAAGAACATGGTCACCTAAGCAGCAATACGGAAAGCTAAACGCCGAACACAAGGGGAAGGAGCCTCGGAGCAAAGACGAGGATGAACCTTGCCAGCTGAATATAGGGGGACAGAAGAAATTTCCACCGGAGGTCAAAACAGTGAACATGATATATGCCACTCATATCCCAAAAAGGGAGCGCAAGCGCACACTCCGAAAAGTTTATGCCGTCGAACCTGTCGCCCCCAAATTCAACCCATGGTCAGCCTGTCCGATCACTTTTGATCGCATGGATCATCCGACTAGTATTCTACATGGTGGTTCGGTTGCCATAGTACTCGATACAATAATAGATGGATACCATCTAACCCGAGTTCTTATGGGCAGCGGAAGTAGTCTCAATCTGATATATTAGGACACTATCCGCAAGATGGGGATCGACCCTTCAAGAATCAAGCCAAGCAGCATGACCTTTAAAGGAGTGATAGCGGGCGTTGAAGCCTTCTGCACAGGCTCTTTAACATTGGACATTGTATTCGGTTCTCCCGACAACTTTCGAAGCGAAGAACTACTCTTCGACATAGCTCCATTCCGAAGCGGATATCATGCACTACTCGGAAGAACGACCTTCGCTCGCTTTAATGCAGTCCCAGATTATGCCTATTTAAAGCTCAAGATGCCTGGGCCACGTGGAGTTATCACGGTCAATGGAAATATGGAGCGCTCTCTCCGTACGAAGGAGGACACTGCGGCTTTAGCAGCCAAAGTCCAATGCGGCCTACTTAAGCCGAATAATCTATCAATAGCGGACACAACTAAACGTGTCCGACACATGCCTCAGTGCGGCAGCTCAGATGAACCTGAGCAAGATTGACAGCGACGCCCCCGTCAACTGCCCCATAAGCTGATAGCTTATGTGTCTAGAGTACATAATTATGCCTTAAAAATTCCTTGGGTGACGACCGAGGGCACTTGCATATAGTCCATAGTTCGGCTAGACCCTATTCTGACTCTAAAATTATCTTTTTAGGTTTGTTAAACGAACCAAGCTTGTTATGGACACACTAGATTGATTTTTTTGTTTTCCAGGATTATTTTCCTTTTCCTTTTTTCCTATAGATGGCCATCATACTCACACCTTCAAGGACATATTAAGGAGAAAACGGCGCAGACTTGCAGCAGGGACCCACACTAAGGTTTCTGTTTAGATTAAGACCCATGTGTAAACCTTTTTTCTCTTTCTTATCATATACCTTCTGGGCATGTAAAATGTTCCAAAAGGTTCTCAGCATTGTGTGTAAGATTACGGCTCGCCGTACTATAAGAGGGATATTAATAGAGCAACTTTATTCGCATTATGTCTGGAGTTTTATTCACTCACCATAAAATGTTATATTCCCGCTTCAGATTGCCATTTGTGCCTTGTCAAAAAGGATTTATCACCAGGGGCTGTATTCAGCCCTGGGATACGTTTAGAAAGACCGAACATCTATTGGGAACGTTTGGTGTCCTGGATGTTTGCCTTATATGCATCAGTTCTGAATCATGTCTTGGGTCAATAGTTGGGTTTCCCGGCTCCTGTGCTTACCCCTACGTTCCCGATTGTTCGGCTAGGGTGTAAAGGGAGAACTACTGCGATTGTACTTCTGGCTAGTCCGGTTAAGTACGTCAGTAGAGAAAGCCGAAAACTGACTGTCATGATAAGCAAGAACCTGGTGTGCAATCCGGTGACTTAGTTTTATACTATGATCAATAGAGATCTACCCCGTGTTATATGAAGGGCTGGTTCTTCGCCTAGCAAGGTGCAATTGATGCCTTAAGAAAGGAACATTATATCCGCACCAGGGGCTAGTACCTAGCCCCACATGTCAAACTCCAACGACTAAGTGAAAGCAATAACGCCACATAGTCTGATTGCCTGGTTCGCTCCGCATACACCTCCTATACGGACCAAGACGTTGGATAAAGAGTGTACATGCATATGATCGAACACCCCGGTACTATGTACATGGGGGCGGAAGCCGACGACTGGAAACTTTCAGATTTAAGAGAAACAGTCACACAAGAGGTAAAAGACGTTGATATTATAATAGCGCAAAAGTTATATATATCAGATTCATAAGCCCAGTCTTTATATCCGGATACAATCACTCGAAGACAACATCCTTCAAACACTGGCTTTCTACAAGGCGGGCGCCCTTGATGACGTCCTCGAAGTACTTCTCCGGCTTGCGGTGCTCCTTGCATGTGGGCGGGCCAACAATAGATATGTGCACAGCGTTCATCTTTGCCCTGTGCACTTTGACGCGAGCGAAGGCCATCCGAGCACCTTCTATGCAGGCCGAACGCGTTAGTGCGTCGACCCGCGGAATCGCCTCGACGAGCTGCTTCACAAATCCGAAGTAACTACTTGGGATTGGCTCAGCGGGCCATAGCCGGACTATTAAGGCCTTCATGGCCGAACCAGCTATGTTGTGCAGCTCGACCAACTGCTTCATCTGGTCGCTGAGGGGCACCGGATGTTTTGGCGCACCGAACTGCGACCAAAACAGCTTCTCCGTGTTGTTCCCCTCCAGGGCTCGGAAATACTGGGCGGCGTCTGCACTACTCCTCGGAAGACCAACAAACACGCCTAGAGAATTCCACAATTGTGTCAGCCCAATATACTTCCGCCCTCCGAAGATGCTCTGTAAGAGAAATGTCTTACCAGATGCTATCTGCCGCACTTGCTTAATTTCCTCACAGGCGCTGCGCGGCTCGCCTCGCGCGTCTTGGGCAAACTTTACTGCCGCAGACAGCTCAGATGCTTGTTCTGAATTCTTCTTCTCCAACGCCTCACACTTCCGGATGGCGTCGTTAAGTTCAATCTCGACTTCGGACACCCGAAATTTGTGCTTCTCGCACTCGGACTTTTCGGCTTCCAATTTGGCAGCCGCTTTGTCAGCGGTACCTTGTTCGCCTGTGCCTCCTTCTTGGCGTTGGCAACCTCGCCATTGAGGGCCTCGAGCTCAGCGGTGCCAACTGTGTAACACAGAATATAACATTAGAGTTTGTAAACATGCTCAATTAAATAGGTCTTATTGACATTTTAAGGCCGCATACCATGCGTTTCATCTAAACGCTGATTGACGCGGTCAAGGTCCGCGTTGGCCAAAAGGAGCTTCCAATTTAGTTCGGCAACCTCTGCGTCTCGCGCAGTTGCCGCAACTAGTGAAGCCTGCACAAACAGTTCAACTTTATAAGAATGCTATACTATGGATACTTCATCTGATTCTTTTCAGAATCACACAAAGCATCAAGGGCTACTGATTATATATGTGTTTTTAAAACAAATAAAATTTCTTAAAAGCATTACATTGCTTACCTCAAAGCCCGTTAAAAGACTGTTGAAGGCTTCATTCAGTCCACCCTTGACGGACTGAATCTTCTCATCACCGCACCCATCATGGTGCAGTGTTCTTCAATGACGACATCACTTTGCAGTGCTCCCTGCATAGAATTCGGCACCTCCGGATTAACTCCGGGTGCCGCCGTACCCTCCTCCGCTTGAGGAGTCGAGTCTTCGGACCCAAGAACTGCGCTAGGCTCCGGGATGGTGTTCGGTGGGGCCCCGGACTATTTGGGCCCCACGTCTTCGGTCTCCATGGGGGTCGTCTTCCCATGGTTAGCGGCCGCCAAGGTATTACCTCCGGCCACCTTGTCTCCCGCCCCGCCCTCATCTCCTTGGGCGGAGAGCACCCACTGGGACGACACTTCGCTGTCCCCGTCGATTACGGGCGATGGAGCCCGGACTGGCGGGTTGCTACTTCTCGAGCTTGCGCTGTATTCCCTCGAATAGGAAAGGGTGATGCAGCACAGTAGCGTAAGTATTTCCCTCGGTTTTTGAGAACCAAGGTATCAATCCAGTAGGTGACCACGCGCAAGTCCCTCGCACCTGCACAAACAAATAAGAACCTCGCAACCAACGCGATAAGGGGTTGTCAATCCCTTCACGGTCACTTACGAGAGTGAGATCTGATAGATAGGATAGGATAATATTTTTGGTATTTTTGGTATAAGAACAGAAAGTAAATAAAGCAAATAAGCAACGGCAACAGAAATTGGCTAGTTGACGGGAAAGTAATACAATGAAGATAGACCCGAGGGCCATAGGTTTCACTAGTGGCTTCTCTCATGATAGCAGAATTCTACGGTGGGTGAACAAATTACTGTCGAGCAATTGATAGAAAAGCGCATAGTTATGAGAATATCTAGGCATGATCATTGTATATAGGCATCACGTCCGTGACAAGTAGACCGAAACGATTTTGCATCTACTACTATTACTCCACACATCGACCGCTATCCAGCATGCATCTAGAGTATTAAGTTCATAAGAACAGAGTAACACCTTAAGCAAGATGACATGATGTAGAGAGATAAGCTCAAGCAATATGATATAAACCCCATCTTTTTATCCTCGATGGCAACAATACTATACGTGCCTTGCTGCCCCTACTGTCACTGGGAAAGGACACCACAAGATTGAACCCAAAGCCAAGCACTTCTCCCATTGCAAGAACTATACATCTAGTAGGCCAAACCAAACCAATAATTCGAAGAGACTTGCAAGGATATTATAATCATACATAAAAGATTTCAAAAAAGAACCCAATATTATTCATAGATAATCTTGATCATAAACCCACAATTCATCAGATCTCGACAAACACACCATAAAAAGATTACATCGAATAGATCACCTCGAAGATCGAGGAGAACTTTGTGTTGAGATCCAAAGAAAGAGAAGAAGCCATCTAGCTAATAACTATGGACCCAAAGGTCTGTGGTAAACTACTCACAACTCATCGGAGGGGCTATGGTGTTGATGTAGAAGCCCTCAGTGATCGATGCCCCTCCGGCGGAGCTCGGGAACATGCCCCAAGATGGGATCTCATGGGAACAGAAGGTTACGGCGGTGGAATTAGGGTTTCTTCGTGATCCCCGATGTTTTCAGGGTATATGGGTATATATAGGAGGAAAAAGTACGTCGTTGGAGCAATGTGGGGCCCACGAGGGTGGGGGGCGCGCCCTGCCCCCTTGTGGGCACCTTGTTTCTTTTCTGACTTGTACTCCAAGTCTCTCGTAAAGGTATCGTTCCAAAAATAACTCTCCCGAAGGTTTCATTCCGTTTGGACTCCGTTTGATATTCCTTTTCTGCGAAACACTGAAATAGGCAAAAAACAACAATTTGCACTGGGCCTTGGGTTAGTAGGTTAGTCCCAAAAAATAATCTAAAAGTGTATAATAAAGCCCATAAACATCCAAAATAGAATATATAATAGCATGGAACAATAAAAAATTATAGATACATTGGAGACGTATCAAGCATCCCCAAGCTTAATTCCTGCTCGTCCTCGAGTAGGTAAATGATAAAAACAGAATTTTTGTTGTGGAATGCTAACCAACATAATTCTCAATGTAATTTCCTTTATTGTGGCATGAATGTTCAGATCCAAATGATCCAAGACAAAAGTCTATATTGACATAAGAATAATAATACTTCTAGCATACTAACAAAGCAATCGTGTCTTCTCAAAATAACATGGCCAAAGAAAGTTATCCCTACAAAATCATATAGTCTGGCTATGCTCTATCTTCATCACAAAAAATATTTAAATCATGCACAACCCCGGTTTCAGCCAAGCAATTGTTTCACACTTTAATTCTTTCGAACCTTTCAACTTTCACGCAATACATGAGCGTGAGCCATTTATATAGCACTATGTGGAATAGAGTGGTGGTTGTGGAGAAAACAAAAGAAGAAGATAGTCTCACATCAACTAGGCGTATCAATGGGCTATGGAGATGCCCATCAATAGATATCAATGTGGGTGAGTAGGGATTTCCATGCAACAGATGCATTAGAGCTATAAGTGTATGAAAGCTCAAAAACTAAGTGGGTGTGCATCCAACTTGCTTGCTCATGAAGACCTAGGGCATTTGAGGAAGCCCATCGTTGGAATATACAAGCCAAGTTCTATAATGAAAATTCCCACTAGTATATGAAAGTGACAAAGCAAGAGACTCTCTATCATGAAGATTATGGTGCTACTTTGAAGCACAAGTGTGGAAAAGGATAGTAGCATTGTCCCTTCTCTTTTTTTTTGAAGGGGCTTTTCCTTTTCTTTTATTTTTAGCCCCCCTCTCTTTTTTTGGGCCATCTCTTTTTTTAGTTGTTTGGCATTTCTCTCTCTCCCTTTTTTTTGTTTCCTCACACGGGACATTGCTCTAATAATGAAGATCATACCACTTTTATTTACTTATAACTCAAAGATTACAACTCGAAGCTAGAACAAAATATGACTATGTGAATGATGATGAATCATGTCATATGAACGGAATGGTGGAAAGTTGCATGGCAATATATCTTGGAATGGCTATGGAAATGCCATGATAGGTAGGTATGGTGGTTGTTTTGAGGAATGTATATGGTGGGTGTATGGTACCAGCGATAGTTGCACGGTACAAAAGAGGCTAGCAATGGTGGAAGGATGAGAGTGCGTATAATCCATGGACTCAACATTAGTCATAAAGAACTCATATACTTATTGCAAAAATCTACGAGTTATCAAAACAAAGTATTCAACGCATGCTCCTAGGGGAAGGGTTGGTAGGAGTTAACCATCGCGCGACCCCGACCTCCACACAAAGGATGACACTCAATAAATAAATCATGCTCCAACTTCATCACATAACGGTTCACCATACGTGCATGTACAGGAATCACAAACTTTAACGCAAGTGTTTCTCAAATTCACAATTAGTCCACTAGCATGACTCTAATATCACCATCCTCATTGTTGGGGATCGTTGCAGAAAATCGAAAAAAATTCCTACGCATCACCAAGATCTATCTATGGAGTTTACTAGCAACGAGAGGGGAGTGCATCTTCATACCTTTGAAGATCGCGATGCGGAAGCGTTGCAAGAACACGGTCGGTGGAGTCGTACGCGAAGCGATTCAGATCGCAGCCGAATCCGATCTTAGCACCGAACAACGGAGCCTCCGCGTTCAACACACGTGCAACCCGGTGACGTCTCCCGCGCCTTGATCCAGCAAGAAGAGAGGGAGAGGTTGGGGAAGACTCCGTCTAGCAGCAGCATGATGTCTTGGTGGTGGTGGAGGAGCGTGGAAATCCAACAGAGCTTTGCCAAGCACCGCGAGAGAGGAGGAGGAGTTGGGAGAGGGGAGGGGGGGCTGCGCAGGGCTTGGGTGCGGCTGCCCTCCCACCCCCACATATATATAGGTGCAAGGGAGAGGGGGGCTGCCCCCCTCAGATCTGATCTGAGGAGGGGGCGGCGGCCAGAGGGGGTGGCTTTCCTCCCAAGCCAAGGGGGCGCCCCCCTAGGGTTTTCCCCCAACCCTAGGCGCATGTGTAACACCCCGGATGTAACAATTCCATTTATGGCAATATATGCAATGTTGACTTTATCAATTCCATTCAGGGCTCTTTCTTCATTTCGGGTTTTCTTCATTTTTGTCATGTGCATGTGTGCATATCATCCATGTCATGTCATAATGTGAATTGCATTGCATTCGTGTTGGCACTTGCACCCGGTCATGCTCGTCTCTTCCCGTTGTCCGTTTCGAGTTCCGACACTCACACACGTGCCCGTGGCACCTCCGAGCCCTTCTTTCGTATGTGGCCGTATAACATTCTCGGAATGAGGTGAGACTTGTCGTACGTTGTTGTTTTAGTACGTGGAGACCGCCTGTCAAGTTTCGTCGCGTTTGGAGGTCGTTTGATACTCCAACGGTTAACCTCGTGGGCTAAAAGCTTCTCTCTCTTTTGGCCCAACACCCCTCCACAACAGCCCACTAACCCAGCACAACCACTTCCATCCTCTCGGTCGTCGGATCGTGATCGTGTGGGCGAAAACCGCACCCCATTTGGACACTCCTAGCTCCCTCTACCTATAAAACAACCCATCCCCTTCATTTTCGGGTAAAAAACCCTAGTCCCGAGCTCCCCGCGCCGCCAGACATGTCCGGATCGCACCGGACGCGTCCACTCCGCCCAGCCACGTCGCCCCGACCAATAGGAGGGCGCCACATCAGCTCCGCCGCCACGTGGCCGCCTCCTATTGGCCCGTGGCCCGCGCCCACATCACCGCAGCCGCCGCGGCCCGAGGCCGGCCCGCCCCGGGCCGCAACCGGGCCGATCCGCCCCGGACGCCCGTGCCTCCACCACCGCCGCCGGCGAGCTCGTGCCCCGCCGCCGGCGAGCTCGCGTCCGCCGCCGATCTGCCCTCAGCGTCGCCTCCGCCACCGCAGCTCCGCCGCGCGCCACCCGAGCACCTCAGCTCCGCCGCCTCCCGCCTCTCGGCCGAGCGCCACCGCCGACCGGCTCCCGCCGCCGCCGGCCTCCCGCATCCCGTCCGCCACCTCGGGTGCGTGAGCCCGCGCGAGCACGCCGGCTCCTGCCGGCCAGCCGCCGCCGCCGCCTCGCGGGGCTCCGTCGCCGTGCGCCGCCACTTCGCCGGCCGGTCCCGCGTCGCTGGACCCCGTCGCCTTCTCGCAGCTCCGTCGTCGCCGGAGTGCCGTCCTCCACCATCGCCGTCGTCATCCTCGTCAACTCCGGCGAGCAACTCCGGCGATCTCGATCTGGATCGAGATCGGGATAAGATCCACCACTTCATCGATCCAAATGCCTCCGCCCGTCCCGAATCTCTCCGTCCCGGAATCCCTCCGTCCCGCGTTGACTTTCGCGGAGGTATATTTCCACTAAGTCCCAGATCCTTGTAAATTTCTTGCCCTCTTTGACATGTGGTAACTTTGTGCTCGTTGCTCCGTTTTGTGCATATGATATATCGAAATGTTCGTCTCGACTTGCTCTACATGTTAGCATCAGTTCCATGCATGATAGGGATCATCTAGTTGGCTTAATCTTCATGACAATAGTGCATCGTGATGAAACTGTTTCAGCACTTGTTGCTTGTGTAAATTTGTTGGCATGTTCGTGGGCTAGTAACTTTGTGCATGTTGGTCCGAATGGGGTGAATGATATGTCCAGATGTTCATTGCGAAGTGATCTACATGATGGTTGCTGTAGAATTCATGTTAGGTGTCATATTGTCATGTTTATCTCTGTTGCAAAAGTGCATTTGGCTGATAAGTTTCTGAACTTGTTATGAGATGATGTTCTATCTTGCTTGTGTAAATTAATCCATGTGTCATATGAGCTAGGTGTCAACATGAGTTTTGCTCTTTGGAATGTGCTACACATGATAGATTCATTTTCATGCCACGATATGTATTGAGATGATTGAAACAAGCTTGTTAACATGTCATTAGGATGATAAATTTCTGCTAAGAGTGAATCTGTTAATTTTTATGCCATGTATCCATGATGCCACCGTATTTGTTGTGCATGTATAGAGTTGTCCAGTGGGTGTTCCTTGATGTATATGTTATGCTCTAGCTATCCATGCTCTTGTTTGCCATGATACCTTGTTGTAGCTTGTTGTTTTCATGCTCTCAAGTTGCTATAAAATGTTTCTGTCAGCATGTTATCAACAAGTTCAGTTTTGTCATGTGAATAGCTAGTGTTCTATGCACCCTATGCCAATGTTCTTGCCATGAGTAGCTTCTCAAATATGTCTTCTTGCTGTTGGTTATCTTCACATGCCATGCTATGCTTTGAGTTGAGTTGCACAAGCTTGCAAACATGCCTACTCGTTGTAATTTCTGCCATGTCTTGTAATTTTCACTAAGTCTGAGAAATCTGTAAATTTATTGAATCTTGCCATGCTTGTTTGTTTGTGTTCCAGCAAGTTTTTGGGTGTGCTCTAAGTTCATGCTTGTTAAGTATCATGTCTATTTCACATCCATGCCTTTTTTCTTCATGTTTGGGTGATGTAGCTTAATTATTTCTTGCTCCAAAGATGCCATGTTGCTGTAAACTGCAGTTTTGCATTGCATCTTGTTTTGCTTGTCATTTGCAAACCGTGCATCCGTTTCCGGTGATCTTAATATCGTTTTCAACCGAAATCTTCCAATCTATCCAATGGATTGCTTGGCTGCCCAAGATGAAGCCATTTTCATCATCTTCTCCTTAGGATCAAGAGCATCCTCATGCATACGCACATCATACTTGTATCCCATGATATGACTTGCATCATGTTGATTGTGCATTGCACCGTGTTTGATATTGTGCCGTTGTTGTGCTCTTGTGTTGGGTAGAGCCGGGAGCTGATACCAAGTTCGAGGATGTTGTCGAGACTGAGTTCGAGGAGCCGTCTTACCATCCCACCAACGACTTACCAGGCAAGATGACCATTCCCCGATATCACTTCTATCTTTGCCTATGCTAGATGTCTCGTTCTTTTAGATATGCCTCGATGCCCATTCCTGTTTGTCAGCCCCCCTATTGTTGCCATGAAACACTCTAACCGCCTTCCTAGCAAACCGTTGTTTGGCTAAGTACGCTTTGCTCAGCCCCTCTTATAGCGTTGTTAGTTGCAGGTGAAGTTTCAAGATTGCTCCATGATGAACTTGTTTATTGGGATAACACAATATATATATCTATGTTAATCAATGCACATATATATTGGCAATGGGTGGAAGGCTTGGCCTTCTGCTTGGTGTTTTGTTCCACTAATGCCACCTTAGGACCCGATAAACTGGTGTTATGTTCCTTGATTTTGCATTCCTAACACGGTTGGGGTGTATTTGATAATTCGCACTACTTAAAGATTTTCCAGCAAGGCCCAACATTGGTACTCCATTTGCCTAACAACTAAAATTTGCATAGGGACTAGCTACCCCGAGGACTAAATTAACAACCCCCGGGCCAGTGCTCCTCATGAGTGTTGGTCCAAACTAGAGCCACTTGCGATGCCACCCAGATTCTGGTGTCTTTGGTTTCCGTACGTACTGCTCATCTGGTTGTGGCCTGAGATGAGATGCGCACGGCTACTATCAGGGTGTCGGCACACCGGGAGGTCTTGCTGGATTAGTTTTACCTTTGTCGAAATATCTTGAGCACGGGATTCCGAGAATACTCGGGTCTTCCCACTTTGGAGTTGCGACTCCGCAGATCGTGAGCTTGTGATGGGCTAAGTTGGGATACCCCTGCAGGGGTTTGAACTTTCAAAAGCCATGCCCGCGGTTATGTGGCAGATAGGAATTTGTTAATATCCGGTTGTAGATAACTTGACACCTTATTCATAAGAATACACTACGTGTGTGAGTAACCGTGATGGTCTCTTTCCGAAGGGCTTCGGGAAGTGAACACGGTGGGGTTATGTTTGATCGTGAGTAGCTAGGATCACTTCTTGATCAACTTGGCGATGGTTGACACTTGTTCTCCTCTTGCTCTAAACTCGTAAGCTAGTGCTTAGTGCTGTTGCAAACCCCTTTTTATAGCCTTTCGACACCTAAGGCTTTGGTAGTTTTGATACCCGGGAACGGGATTGCTGAGTCCTTTGTGGCTCACAGATTCAACACACACCAGATGCAGGTACCGCCGAGTACGATGCAGGAGATGGATCAGAACTTCAGTGGGAGTTCGATGAAGAGCGTGGACGTTACTATGTTTTGTATCCCGACAATCAGTAGCGGTTCCTACTAGGGGCGATCAGGCCTTGTGTTTTTGGTATCTTTCTCATTTGGATTTCGTCCGTAGTCGGACCTTGTGTTATTTGGATGATGTATGCTATTGTATTCATTGTGTGACATGGCGAGTGTAAGCCAACTATCCTTTTCTATTCCATCCCTGAATTTTACATGAGATGTGCAAAGATACCATACTTGGGATCATTCTAGTATGCGCTTATGTCTTTAAGTCGTGCCTCAACATGTAGGAGACATAGTCGCATGCTGGGCATTACAGCATGGGCCTTGGGGGGGGGGGAGGCACCCAACCCACTTAGGGGCTGACCCCTCTCCATATACAGCCCATAGGGACCTCCGGGGCAGGTGGACCCTCCCGATGGACCCTCGGAACCCCTTCGGTGGTCCCGGTACAATACTAGTAACCCCCCGAATTATTCCGGTGACCGTATAGTGACTTCCCATATATAAATCTTTACCTTCGGACCATTCCAGAACTCCTCGTGACGTCCGGGGATCTCACCCGGGACTCCGAACAACATTCGGTAACCACGTACATACATTCCCTATAACCCTAGCGTAATCAAACCTTAAGTGTGTAGACCCTACGGGTTCGGGAACCATGCAGACATGACCGAGACATCTCTCCGGCCAATAACCAACAGCGGGATCTGGATACCCATGTTGGCTCCCACATGTTCCACGATGATCTCATCGGATGAACCACGATGTCAAGGATTCAATCAACCCCGTATATGATTCCCTTTGTCTACCGGTATAGCACTTGCCCGAGATTCGATCGTCGGTATACCGATACCTTGTTCAATCTCGTTAGCGGCAAGTCTCTTTACTCGTTCCGTAACACATCATGACGTGACCAACTCCTTAGTCACATAGAGCTCTTTATGATGATATCTTATCGAGTGGGCCCAGAGATACCTCTCTGTCATACGGAGTGACAAATCCTAGTCTCGATTCGTGCCAACCCAACGGATACTTTTAGGGATACCCGTAATGTACCTTTATAGCCACCCAGTTACGTTGTGATGTTTGGCACACCCAAAGTACTCCTATGGTATGCGGGAGTTGCACAATCTCATGGTATAAGGAAATGATACTTGACATTGGAAAAGCTTTAGCATACGAACTACACGATCTTGTGCTAGGCTTAGGATTGGGTCTTGTCCATCACATCATTCTCCTAGTGATGTGATCCCATTATCAATGACATCCAATGTCCATGGTCAGGAAACCGTAACCATCTATTGATCAACAAGCTAGTTAACTAGAGGCTCATTAGGGACATATTGTGGTCTATGTATTCACACATGTATTACGATTTCCGGATAATACAATTATAGCATGAACACTAGACAATTATCGTGAACAAGGAAATATAATAATAACCATTTTATTATTGCCTCTAGGGCATATTTCCAACAGTCTCCCACTTGCACTAGAGTTAATAATCTAGTTACATTGTGATGAATCGAACACACATAGAGTTCTGGTGTTGATCATGTTTTGCTCGTGGAAGAGGTTTAGTCAACGGATCTACGACATTCAGATTCGTATGCACTTTCCAAATATCTATGTCTCCATCTTGGATATAATTTCGGAGGGAGTTGAAACGGCACTTGATGTGCTTGGTCTTCTTGTGAAACCTGGGCTCCTTGGCAATGGCAATAGCTCCAGTGTTGTCACAGAAGAGAGTCATCGGGCCCGACACGCTTGGCATAACTCCTAGGTCGGTGATGAACTCCTTCATCCAGACTCCTTCTTACGCTGCTTCGGAAGCAGCTATGTACTCCGCTTCACATATAGATCCCGCCACGACGCTTTGCTTGCAACTGCACCAGCTGAGTGCCCCACCATTCAGAATATACACGTATCCGGTGTGTGACTTGGAGTCATCCGAATTTGTGTCAAAGCTAGCATCGACGCAACCCTTTATGATGAGCTCTTCATCACCTCCATAAACGAGAAACATATCCTTAGTACTTTTCAGGTACTTCAGGATGTTCTTGACTGCTGTCCAGTGTTCCATTCCAGGATCACTTTGGTACCTCCCCACCAAACTTATGGCAAGGTTCACATCAGGTCTGGTACACAAAATGGCATACATAATAGAACCTATAACTGAGGCATAGGGGATGCCACTCATCTTTTCTCTATCTTCTGCCGAGGCCGGGCATTGAGCTGCGCTCAATTTCACACCTTGCAATACATGCAAGAACCCATTGTTGGACTGATCCATATTGAACTTCTTCAATATCTTGTCAAGGTATGTGCTTTGCGAAAGACCAAGGAGGTGTCTCAATCTATCTTTATAGATCTTGATGCCTAATATGTAAGCAGGTTCTCCAAGGTCCTTCATTGAAAAACACTTATTCAAGTAGGCCTTTATGCTTTCCAAGAGTTCTACATCATTTCCCATCAGCAATATGTCATCCACATATAATATGAGGAATGCTACAGAGCTCCCACTCACTTTCTTGTAAATACATGCCTCTCCGTAAGTCTGTATGAACCCAAACGCTTTGATCACCTCATCAAAGCAAATATTCCAACTCCGAGATGCTTGCACCAGCCGATAGATGGAGCGCTGGAGCTTGCATACCTTGTTAGCATTATTAGGACCGAAAAAACCTTCCAGCTGCATCATATACAGTTCTTCCTTAAGGAAGCCATTAAGGAATGCCGTTTTGACGTCCATTTGCCATATCTCATAATCATAGAATGCGGCCATTGCTAACATGATTCGGACGGGCTTCAGCATCGCTACGGGAGAAAAAGTCTCACCGTAGTCAATCCCTTGAACTTGTCGATAACCCTTAGCGACAAGCCGAGCCTTATAGATGGTCACATTTCCATCCGCGTCAGTCTTCTTCTTAAAGATCCATTTATTTTCTATGGCTCGCCGATCATCGGGCAAGTCAACCAAAGCCCATACTTTGTTATCATACATGGATCCTATCTCGGATTTCATGGCTTCAAGCCATTTGTTGGAATCCGGGCCCGCCATCGCTTCTTCATAGTTTGAAGGTTCACCATTGTCTAACAACATGATTTCCAAGACAAGGTTGCCGTACCACTCTGGTGCGGAACGTGTCCTCGTGGACCTATGAAGTTCAGCAGTGACTTGATCCGAAGTTTCATGATCATTATCATTAACTTCCTCTCTAGTCAGTGCAGGCACCACAGAAACATCTTCCTGTGCTGCGCTACTTTCCGGTTCGAGAGGGGTGACAATCACCTCATCAAGTTCCACTTTCGTCCCACTTACTTCTTTCGAGAGAAACTCTTTCTCCAGAAAGGATCCATTCTTGGCAACAAAGACCTTGCCTTCGGATCTGAGGTAGAAGGTATATTCTATAGTTTCCTTAGGGTATCCTATGAAGACGCATTTTTCTGATTTGGGTTCAAGCTTTTTCAGGTTGAAGTTTCTTGACATAAGCATCGCATCCCCAAACTTTTAGAAACGACAACATAGGTTTCTTCCCAAACCACAGTTCATATGGTGTCATTTCAACGGATTTAGACGGTGCCCTATTTAAAGTGAATGCGGCAGTCTCTAAAGCATAACCCCAAAAAGATAGCAGTAAGTCTGTAAGAGACATCATAGATCGCACCATGTCCAATAGAGTACGATTACAACGTTCGGACACACCGTTACGCTGAGGTGTTCCAGGCGGCATCAATTGTGAAACAATTCCACATTTCCTTAGGTGTGTGCCAAATTCATGACTGAAATATTCTCCTCCATGATCTGATCGTAAGAACTTTATTTTTCTGTCACGTTGATTCTCAACCTCATTATGAAATTCCTTGAACTTTTCAAAGGTCTCAGACTTGTGTTTCATTAAGTAGACATACCCATATCTACTTAAGTCATCAGTGAGGGTGAGAACATAACGATAGCCACCGCGACTTTAAACACTCATTGGACCACACACATCAGTATGTATGATTTCCAACAAGTTGGTTGCTCGCTCCATTGTTCCGGAGAACGGTGTCTTTGTCATCTTGCCCAAGAGGCATGGTTCGCACGTGTCAAATGATTCATAATCAAGAGACTCCAAAAGTCCATCTGCATGGAGCTTCTTCATACGTTTGACACCAATATGACTAAGGAGGCAGTGCCACAAGTATGTGGGACTATCATTATCAACCTTACATCTTTTGGCATCCACACTATGAATATGTGTAACATCACGTTCGAGATTCACTAAGAATAAACCATTGACCAGCGGGGCATGACCATAAAACATTTCTCTCATATAAATAGAACAACCATTATTCTCAGACTTAAATGAGTAGCCATCTCGCATTAAACAAGATCCATATACAATATTCATACTCAAAGTTGGTACTAAATAATTATTATTGAGGTTTAAAACTAATACCGAAGGTAGATGTAGAGGTAGCGTGCCGACGGCGATCACATCGACCTTGGCATCATTACCGACGCGCATCGTCACCTCGCCCTTCGCCAGTCTCCGCTTATTCCGCAGCTCCTGCTTTGAGTTACAAATGTGAGCAACTGCACCGGTATCAAATACCCAGGAGCTACTACCAGCGCTGGTAAGGTACACATCAATAACATGTATATCACATATACATTTGATGTTGCCGGCCTTCTTATCCGCTAAGTATTTGGGGGCAATTCCGCTTCCAGTGACCCGTTCCCTTGCAATAAAAACACTCAGTCTCAGGCTTGGGTCCATTCTTTGGCTTCTTCCCGGCAACTGGCTTACCGGGTGCGGCAACTCCTTTGTCGTCCTTCTTGAAGTTCTTCTTACCCTTGCCTTTCTTGAACTTAGTGGTTTTATTCACCATCAACACTTGATGTTCTTTCTTGATCTCCACCTCCGCTGATTTCAGCATTGAATATACCTCGGGAATGGACTTCTCCATCCCTTGCATATTGAAGTTCATCACAAAGCTCTTGTAGCTAGGTGGGAGCGACTAAAGGATTATGTTAACGACCGCGTCATCTGGGAGATTAACTCCCAGCTGAGACAAGCGGTTATGTAACCCAGACATTTTGAGTATATGCTCGCTGACAGAACTATTCTCCTCCATCTTACAACTGTATAACTTGTCGGAGACTCCATATCTCTCGACTCGGGCATGAGCTTGGAAAACCATTTTCAGCTCTTGGAACATCTCATATGCTCCGTGCTGCTCAAAACGCTTTTGGAGCCCCGATTCTAAGCTGTATAGCATGCCGCACTGAACCAAGGAGTAATCATCACTACGAGACTGTCAGGCTTTCATAACATCTTGAGTTGCTGGGAAAACGGGTGCATCACCTAGCGGTGCTTCAAGGACATATGCTTTCTTGGCAGCTATGAGGATGATCCTCAAGTTACGAACCCAATCTGTATAGTTGCTACCATCGTCTTTCAGCTTGGTTTTCTCTAGGAACGCCTTGAAGTTGAGGGCAACATTAGCGTGGGCCATTTGATCTATAAGACATATTGTAAAGATTTTAGACTATGTTCATGATAATTAAGTTCATCTAAACAAATTTAATGAACTCCCACTCAGATAGACATCTCTCTAGTCATCTAAGTGATACATGATCCGAATCGACTAGGCCATGTCCGATCATCACGTGAGATGGACTAGTCATCAACGATGAACATCTTCATGTTGATCGTATCTTCTATACGACTCATGTTCGACCTTTCAGTCTTCCATGTTCCGAGGCCATGTCTGTACATGCTAGGCTCGTCAAGTCAACCCTAAGTGTATTGCGTGTGCAAATCTGGCTTACACCGGTTGTATGCGAACGTT
This sequence comes from Secale cereale, assembly GCA_902687465.1. Classification (NCBI taxonomy): domain Eukaryota; kingdom Viridiplantae; phylum Streptophyta; class Magnoliopsida; order Poales; family Poaceae; genus Secale; species Secale cereale. The sequence goes on from LR738710.1 coordinate 323,195,314, forward strand.
AGAACCTATCACACCCGATCATCACGTGGTGCTTCGAAACAACAAACCTTAGCAACGGTGCACAGTTAGGGGGAACACAATTCTTGAAATTTTAGTGAGAGATCATCTTATTTACTACCGTCGTTCTAAGAAAATAAGATGTAAAACATGATAAACATCACATGCAATCAAATAGTGACATGATATGGCCAATATCATTTTGCTCCTTTTGATCTTCATCTTCGGGGCTCCATGATCATCATCGTCACCGGCACGACACCATGATATCCATCATCGTGTCTTCATGAAGTTGTCTCGCCATACGTTACTTCTACTACTATGGCTAACGGTTAGCAATGAAGTAAAGTAATTACATGGCGTTTTCAATGACACGCAGGTCATACAATAAAATAAGACTACTCCTATGGCTCCTGCCGGTTGTCATACTCATCGACATGCAAGTCGTGATTCCTATTACAAGAACATGATCAATCTCATACATCACATATATCATTCATCACATCCTTTTGGCCATATCACATCACACAACACATGCTGCAAGAAAAAGTTAGACGTCCTCTAATTGTTGTTGCAAGTTTTTATGTGGCCGCTATAGGTTTCTAGCAAGAACGTTTCTTACCTACGCCAAAACCACAACGTGATATGCCAATTACTATTTACCCTTCATAAGGACCCTTTTCATCGAATCCGATCCGACTAAAGTGGGACAGACAGACACCTGCTAGCCACCTTATGCAACTAGTGCATGTCAGTCGGTGGAACCTGTCTCACGTAAGCGTACCTGTAAGGTCGGTCCGGGATGCTTCATCCCATGATGCCGCCGAATCAAGATAAGAATAGTAACGCCAAGTAAATACGCATAGACCTAGCTCATGATGCCACTGTTGGGGATCGTTGCAGAAAATCACAAATTTTCCTACGCATCACCAAGATCTATCTATGGAGTTTACACGCAATGAGAGGGGAGTGCATATTCATACCTCTGAAGATCGCGATACGGAAGCGTTGCAAGAACGCGGTCGGTGGAGTCGTACACGAAGCGATTCAGATCGCGTCTGAATACGATCTTAGCACCGAACAACGGTGCCTCCGCGTGCAACACACGTGCAACCCGGTGACGTCTCCCGCGCCTTGATCCAGCAAGGAGAGAGGGAGAGGTTGGGGAAGACTCCGTCCAACAGCAACACGATGGCGTGGTGGTGGTGGAGGAGCGTGGCAATCCAGCAGAGCTTCGCCAAGCATCGCGGGAGAGGAGGAGGAGTTAGGAGAGGGGGAGGGCTGCACCAGGGCTTGGGTGCGGCTGCCCTCCCACCCCACATATATATAGGGGCAAGGGAGAGGGGGGCCGGCCCCCTCAGATCTGATCTGAGGAGGGGGCGGCGGCCAGAGGGGGTGGGTTGGGCCCCCAAGCCAATGGGGGCGCCCCCCTTAGGGTTTCCCCCCAACCCTAGGTGCATGGGCCCTAGGGGGGAGGCGCCTAGCCCACTTAGGGGCTGGTCCCTCTGCATATACAGCCCATAGGGCCCTCCAGGGCAGGTGGACCCTCCCGATGGACCCCCGGAACCCCTTCGGTGGACCCGATACAATACCGGTAACCCCCCGAATTATTTCGGTGACCGTATAGTGACTTCCCATATATAAATCTTTACCTCGGGACCATTCTGGAACACCTCTTGACGTCCGGGATCTCATCCGGGACTCCGAACAACATTCGGTAACCATGTACACTCATTCCCTATAATCCTAGCATCATCGAACCTTAAGTGTGTAGACCCTACGGGTTCGGGAACCATGCAGACATGGCCGAGACATCTCTCCGGCCAATAACCAACAGTGGGATCTGGATACACTTGTTGGCTCCCACATGTTCCACGATGATCTCATCGGACGAACCACGATGTCAAGGATTCAATCAATCCCGTATACGATTCCCTTTGTCTACCGGTATAGCACTTGCCCGAGATTCGATCATTGGTATACCGATACCTTGTTCAATCTCGTTACCGGCAAGTCTCTTTACTCGTTTCGTAACACATCATCACATGACCAATTCCTTAGTCACATAGAGCTCATTATGTTGATGTCTTATCGAGTGGGCCCTGATATACCTCTCCGTCATACGGAGTGACAAATCCCAGTCTCGATTTGTGCCAACCCAACATATACTTTTGGGGATACCCTAATGTACCTTTATAGCCACCCAGTTACGTTGTGACGTTTGGCACACCCAAAGTACTCCTACGATATGTGGGAGTTGCACAATCTCATGGTCTAAGGAAAGGATACTTGACATTGGAAAAGCTTTAGCATACGAACTACACGATCTTGTGCTTGGCTTAGGATTGGGTCTTGTCCATCACATCATTCTCCTAATGATGTGATCCCGTTATCAATGACATCCAATGTCCATGGTCAGGAAACTGTAACCATCTATTGATCAACGAGCTAGTTAACTAGAGGCTCACTAGGGACATATTGTGGTCTATGTATTCACACATGTATTACGATTTCCGGATAATACAATTATAGCATGAACACTAGACAATTATCATGAACAAGGAAATATAATAATAACCATTTTATTATTGCCTCTAGGGCATATTTCCAACACTCATATCTCGAAAACACCATCAAGTATCAAACTTCTCATAGTATTCAATGCACTTGTATGAAAGTTTTTACTATATTCATCTTGGATGCCTATCATATTAGCACTAGTTTTATAACCAAAAAACATTACCATGCTCTTCTAAGAGACTCTCAAATAGATATAAGTGAAGAATGAGATATCAATAAATTCTACAAAATAAAACCACCACCGTGCTCCAAAAGATATAAGTGAAGCACTAGAGCAAAACTGTCTAGCTCAAAAGATATAAGTGAAGCACATAGAGTATTCTAACAAATTATAAATCGTATTTATCTCTCTCAAATGGTGTGTCCAGAAAGTATGATTGTGGAAAACTAAAAATGAAAGACTCAAATCATACATGACGCTCCAAGCAAAACACATATCTTGTGGTGAATAAAAATATAGTCTCAAATAAAGTTATCGATAGACGAAGAAGAAAGAGGGGATGCCTTCCCGGGGCATCCCCAAGCTTAGGCTTTTGGTTGTCCTTGAATTTTACCTTGGGGTGCCTTGGGCATCCCCAAGCTTAGGCTTTTCCCACTCTTTGTTCCATTGTCCATCAAATCCATACTCAGAACTTGAAAACTTCACAACACAAAACTTAGCCAAAAATCTCATGACCTCCGTTAGTATAAGAAACAAACCACTACTCAAGGGTACTGTAATGAAGTCATTCTTTGTTTATATTGGTGTTAAACCTACTGTATTCCAACTTATCTATGATCAATACCCCCGATACTACTCATAGATTCATCAAAACAAGCAAACAACACACGAAAAACAGAATCTGTTAAAAACAGAACAGTCTGTAGTAATCTGTAACTTTCGAATACTTCTGTAACTCTAAAAAATTTGAAATAAATTGGTGGACGTGAAATCTATGGGCACATAATTCCTATTGGCAACAATAAGAACATCATTAATCCTTCCCATAGGTTTCTTAATGGTAGAATTCGCAAGATGCAAATTTAAAGAACAATCATCAAGTTCATGGAATCCTAACATATCACACAAAGCCTTTGGAATTGTAGAAACACTTGCACCCAAATCACACAAAGCAAAGCATTCATGATCCTTAATCTTAATTTTAATAGTAGGATCCCACTTATCATGAAGCTTTCTAGGGATAGAAACTTCTAATTTAAATTTTTCCTCATAAGACTGCATTAAAGCATCAACTATGTGTTTGGTAAAAGCCTTATTTTGACTATAAGCATGTAGAGAATTTAGCACGGATTGCAACAAGGAAATACAATCTATTAAAGAGAAATTATCATAATTGAATACCTTGAAATCCAAGATAGTGGGTTCATCGCTATGCAGAGTTTTTATCTCTACAATCCCACTTTTAACAATTTTAGCATCAAGATTTAAAAACTCCGAATCATTGGGACACCTTTTAATTAAAGTAGACTCATATCTAGTCCCATCTTTATCAAGATTAATACTAGAAAACAAGGATCTAATAGGAGACACATCAGTCACTTTCAGATCTTCATCTTTATTCTCATGATAACTAGAATAACACACTTTCATAAAGCAATCCTTTTTAGCACGCATCCTAACGGTTCTTTCCTTGCACTCATCAATGGAAATTCTCATGGCTTTGAAAGACTCATTGATATCATCCATCTTCCCACTCAAAACACTAATATCTTCAATAGCATGCACTTTTTTACTAGTAGATCTTTTAGTGTGCCATGGAGAGTAGTTAACCATAATATTATCTAGGAGTTTGGTAGCTTCTCCTAAACTAATTTTCATAAAATAGCCCCCCGCGGCCGAATCTAAAAGATTTCTAGAAGCAAAATTCAAGCCAACATAAAAGTTTTGCATAATCATCCATAAGTTCAAACCATGTGTAGGGCAATTACGTATCATTAATTTCATTCTCTCCCAAGCTTTTGCAACATGCTCATGATCTAGTTGCTTAAAATTCATAATAACATTTCTAAGAGAGATAATCTTAGCGGAAGGAAAATACTTAGAGATAAAGGCATCTTTGCACTTATTCCATGAATAAATACTATTTCTAGGCAAAGAGAAGAACCAAGTTTTAGCACGATCTCTAAGTGAAAACGGAAATAGCTTCAATCTAACAATATCATTATCCGTATCCCTCTTCTTTTGCATATCATACAAATCAACAAAGTTGTTTAGATGGGTAGCGGCATCTTCACTAGGAAGGCCAAAAAATTGATCTTTCATGACAAGAATCCACAGAGCATCATTGATCTCACAAGATTCAGCATCACTACTAGAAAAACGGCTATAGCTAATACGGACATTAATGGCGCACCAGATATAGGTGCTCCATTAATGGCCATATTACTAATGGCGCACCTAGCGTGTGGTGCGCCATTACTAGTTTTGTCCTGGCCCCACACCCCTTCCTAGACTTAGCAGTGGCGCACCAGGTTACAGTGCGCCATTACTAGTTAAACTAGTAATGGCGCACCGCACCCACGGTGCGCCACTACTAACATTTTTTTGATTTTTTTTTTCAAAACTAGTAATGGCGCACCGCACACCAGGTGCGCCATTAGTAACCCTGGTTACCAATGGCGCATTCTTAGGGGGGCGCCATTGGTAACCTGAGAGCAGATATTTTGACAGCCACCCTAGCTACCACACACTCACTTTCCCCACTTCATTCTCTCTACCCTAGCTAGCTTGGCTCGGCTGCCTCCTCCTCCTCACCTCATTTGCACCAAAGATTCACCCAAATTAAGTGGTTAAATTTCCTTTTTTGATAGGTAAGTAAGGGGAAAACTTTCTTTATGTTCTAGATCTACTTTTTTCTCCCTCCAACGTACACACTTTTTATGGCCTAGATCTATGTATGTTTGTGGTGTTGCATATGTTTGTGTTTGCAGGTACAGGTATTTGAAATGCAATAGTTTCCAATATTTTGCCGGAATGTTGATTCATTTCCGTTTCAGCGAGAATTTGGCACTATGCATTCTTTTTGGTCCTGTTTTTAGGCAAAGTCATGCCAACTTTGTTTTTGGTTCTAAAATATCGTTTTGCTCTATCCCGCAGGCGATCATGGTCCGCACGATGACCGAAGGCATCGTGAATAGGTTTTTGAGCTCCGCGAAGGCCGAGATGCTTCAAAAGAACGAGACGGAGATAAGATGTCCGTGTCGATGTTGCAAGCTGAAGATCCTTATGGACCCAGATTCCAGACATGTGCGGGACCACCTGCTCATGCGTGGTTTCATGGATGGCTATCGGTGGCAAGGTGATGAAGATGATTATGTAGTAGTCCATGGGGGCCGGGCAAGAAATAAGGAAGGGCAGCAAGACAATAGTGGCGAGGGCGGGCGAGAAGACGAAGAATCTCCAGGACATGATGATGAGCAAGATCAAGACGAAGGGCATGATCATGAAGATGAAGATGCCGGAGCAGACGACGATGGACCATCGATGGACTGGGTGCAGGACCCTCATATTCAAGAGCTGCTTCTCAAGCAGACGGGTAACGCAAGAGCTGCCGCTCGAGAGAAGGCCAAGCTGGATCAACTGGAGATAGACGCGGTTACTCCATTGTATGAAGGATGCAGCCCCGAGGATACCCGCCTGAAAGTAACGCTCATGGCTCTGGAGATGAAGGTAAAACACAAAATGACCGACGCATGCTTCAACGAGAACATGTCATTCTGGCACGAACGTCTTCCCAAGGGGAACAAGTGCCCGACCAGTTTCGAGGAGGCGAAGAAAATCATGTGTCCTCTGGATTTATCGCACGTGAAATACCATGTGTGCATGAACGATTGCATCATTTATCAGGACGAGCACGCGGAGTCTACCATATGTCCAGTGTGCGGCGTCACTTGATACAAGAAGAGGAAGAAAGCTCCTCGAAAAGTGGTGTGGTACTTTCCGATCACTCCTCGTCTGCAGCGATATTTCGCGGACCCTAAGCAAGCAAAGCTCCTGCGTTGGCACGCGGATAGGGAGAAGAAGAAGCGAGAAGATGACGGAAATGATCCGGAGATAAAAAAAAGACAAGATGTTGAGTCACCCTAAGGATGCGAGCCAGTGGCAAGCATTGAACTTCGAACACCCAAAATTTGGGGACGATCCAAGGAACATCATGCTGGGCGCGAGCACCAATGGAGTCAATCCGTTTGGCAGCCCGAGAAGCACACATAGCACCTGGCCTATGTTTGTGTGGATGTACAACCTTCCCCCCCTGAATGTGCATGAAGAGGAAGTACATTCACATGAGTATGCTAATTGAAGGGCCGAAACAACCAGGGAACGACATCAATCTATATCTGGGACTGCTAAAAGAGGAGCTAGACACGCTGTGGAAAACGCCAGCCAATACGTGGGACGCGGCAGTGAAAGAATATTCCCCTATGAGAGCCGCACTGCTCACGACGGTGCACGACTATCTCGGTTACGGATATGTCGCGGGGCAGGTGGTCCACGGATTTTGTGCATGCGTCAGGTGCATGGATGACACAATGTATCGCCATCTAGATAGAGATCCCGGGTCTTCGAAAACCGTGTTCAATGGACATCAAAGGTGGCTTCACGACGATGACGCATGGAGAAAACGCAAGGATCTGTTCGATGGTGAAACCGAACCCCGAAGGCCCCCACATACGAGGAGCAGCGAGGAAATACACGAGCTGTTGAAAAATCGAAAAGAGTGCCCACTGTTGGGAAAGAAGCGAAAGGCGCTAGAGCCGCTGCTGAAGGTATGGAAAATGAGGTCTATTTTCTAGGACTTGAAGTACTGGAAGATCCTCCATGTGCCTCACAGCCTTGATGTCATGCATATCATGAAGAACGTGTGCGAGAGTCCGCTTGGTACCCTGCTCAACATGCCAGAGAGGACCAAAGATGGGCCGAAAGCAAGGGCAGACTTGCAATCAATGGGCATAAGGGAGGAGCTTCACGCAAAACGCCCTAATGATGATGATGATGAGGCGAAGGACACGGAAAGTCGTCGCAAAGGCAAATATGACTGCCCTCGCTTCGGGCTAAGTCAGAAGGAGATCGAGCAGTTTTTCACCTGCCTCTTAGGAGTAAAACTTCCTTACGGTTACGCCGGGAAGATAAGCAGATACCTAGACTCAGCGAAGCAGAAGTTCAGCGGGATGAAGTCTCACTATTGTCACGTGCTGATGACGCAGATACTTCTAGTTGCAATCCGTGGGATCATGGACGCGCACGTCCGTGAAATGCTATTTGGCCTATGCAACTTTTTTGACGTCATCTCTCGGAAGTCGGTTGGCGTGAGGCAACTCAGAAGGCTACAGGAAGAGATCGTGGTGATACTATGCGAGCTTGAGATGTACTTCCCGCCCGCATTATTCGACGTTATGGTGCATCTGCTGGTCCATATCATGGAGGATATCATCCAACTCGGGCCGACGTTCCTGCACAGCATGATGCTGTTCGAAAGGATGAATGGTGTCATCAAAGGATATGTTCGCAACAGGGCATGTCCAGATGGAAGCATAGCCTAGGGCTTTCTGACCGAAGAGTGCATCTCCTATTGCATGAATTATCTAGGCATCGAGAACCCCGTTGGTCTGCCCGTCAACAGGCACCTCGGTAGGCTCGTTGGATGGGGTCACCGCGAGGGTCGCCGCGAAATGCATGTCGACTTCAAGGGTCGACTCGCCGACTTTGAAATAGCAAACCTAATCACGCTACAACACATAGATGTGGTCGATCCTTGGGTGGTAGAGCACAAAACCTTTATTGAGAAGACGTACAATGAGCGAGGCCAACGGAGGACAGACGGAGATATAATGAAAGAGCACAACTCATGTTTCACGTGTTGGTTCAAGGAGAAGCTTCTGTCGTACCCTTTAATTGAGGATTCTTCCGCGGAAGAAAAACTCATATTCGCCTTGTCACAGGGCGCCGAGCACAACCTGATGACCTATGAGGCGTACGATATCAATGGCTACACATTCTACACCGAGGAAAAGGATATGACGAGCGATTATCAGAACTCCGGGGTAACCATGGAATCCTACACCAATAACGACAAGGACAGATACTACGGAAGGATCGAGGAGATCTGGGAGCTGAGCTACGCTGGAGAGAAGGTCCCGATGTTCCGTGTCAGATGGGCCAAGAGCGTCCTAAAAGAAGACCGGTATTTCACCACCATGGTTATACCCGAAGCCAAATCCAAGACCGCGGGCGCACACGCCACCGCGAAAAATGAGCCATGTGTATTGGCTTCCCAAGTGGACCAATGCTTCTTCATTACCGACCCGTCAAAGCCCAGCCGTGTTGTCGCGAGGAGAGGCAAAAGGAACATCATCTAAATGGATGGAGTCGCCAATGAGCAAGACTTCGACAAGTACGGCGACCCGAAGATGGCAGATGACGACGATGATGAAGTACCATACACCACAAGAAGAAGCAGGACCACCCTACCTAAAGGATGTCCGTTCAAGAGAAGAACTCAAGGGGTTCCGGGGCTAAATTATTCAACCGCGAGAAAGAAGGGCAAGAAGATTGTGAAGGGATAGCTAAGATCCAATCACGACGTGTCGGCCGCGTGTCTGTGTCAGTGGCAAGCTCAATTATTACATGCAACTAAATTATTACATGTATCACTTGATTTCAACCATGTCATCTAATTCTAAATCTTTGCACAATGGTTTTATCACTCCATTTGCATTTTCCTTTTCTTTTATCTCAAATCTTAAATTATTACATGCAACTAAAAATCCAAAAAAAGTTAGTAATGGCGCACCAGGAGAAGGTGCGCCATTGCTATCACGGTGTTTATGGCGCACCCATAGAAGGTGCGCCATTGCTAACCCTCCCCCCACTAAAATATCCCAAATCCCCAATCCCCCACCTCTCTCAGCCCTCGACCTGCTGCCCCCGACCTGCGCCGCCGCCCCGACCCACTGCGCCACTGCCCTGCCTCCTCGCCCCCCTCCCCACTTGCCCCGTTGCACTTCTCCTCTCCCCCAGATCCGCGTCGGCAAACCACGCGCGACGCGCCCGTCGCTGGCCACCTCGCACCGCCGTGGCAACCGTCGACCTCGTGCCACACCGACGTGCCCAAGCGCTCCACCTCCCTCGACTACGTCTTCCCGGACAAGCAGCAGGATGCCGGACGCCCCCGCGACGCCTTCCCCGCCACCGGCTTCCTCCTCGGCCCGGCGGACTCCGTCGACAATTCGCTCCGGCGAGCTCTCCCCCGAGCCCGCTTTGCTCACTTGCAGGTCACGGTGAGATCCTTTGTCGATCCCCTCCTTTTCCTCTCCGGTTCGTCGCCGTTTGCTGTCATTTCCGAGCTCGTCCGAGCTCCCGAATACGCGTATATACGTGTGTGCGTGCGTGTTGCAGCTGCTTCTGTGCGTGCGCGCCAGCCTCACCGCGGTCTTCTGCTGCTCCACTAGAATCTTGTTTTCGCCTTTCAGACTTAATTTTATCCTACGGTGATTGCCACCAAGATTACTAATTAGTTATTGACTTGGCAGGTTTAATTGAGATCTAGACATATAACATTAATAATAATGATTTGTTCCAAACTGCAACCAAGCTAACATGATGCACTTGTTTTTCGAGGAGTTTTGATTGTTTCAAGCTGCAACCAAGTTATTAGAGCATGCATCTTAAACAAAACTCTGAATTATGTTTGCCTACCATGCATGATCATTAATTGATCAGAGCACTGCATCTGCCTGCCTGTAGGCGATCAAGGTTAGTTTGAACAATGAGCAGGCATATTTGAGGGGGTACATTACCAACCAGCAGAGCAGGACTCTTTACTGCATTTTCCTCAACATATATACATAGTGAGGTAACAACTAAAGAGAATGAACACTTGGCTAGCCTAAAGTTTGATGTAGGACTGGAGCTTGCTGAGGCTCAGATTTCAACGCCTTTGATGATCATTTATGTCTGATGCAACCAAGTTGAGATTTAGTTTAGCATCATAAAACAACTCTGGGATATATTGTTTACTTACAAGGCATTCATGAATGATCACTGCATCTGTTGGCTGTCCATGACCAGGAAGAGTTTGAACAATGATTGAGCAGTTGAGCCGTAGGGTGGTGTTTGAGCAATGAATGAGCATCCTCTGTTTGTTTTTCACCGGCATATCTGTCAGGCCCAAGATGCGATTCTATCCCGATCACGTGACACTTACGTGATTGGGGCACAACCGCATTGCGGGCGCTTAGCAAGATGGATATCATTACATCGTACCATTACATACATACTTGGGGAATACAACCATACATACAAGTCACATGAATACACCAACATCAATACAAAGTATCCGACTACGGATACAAACAAGAAAAGCACAAAGACATCCATCTGCTATCCCAGGCCGCCGACCCAGAACCTAACCCAAGACTGAAGAAGAAGAACTCCAACAAAAGAACAACGCTCTCATGTCAAGTCATCGGAAACCTGCACCTGCAACTGTTGTTGTAGTATCTGTGATCCACGAGGACTCAGCAATCCCATAACCATGGGTAACAAGACTATCAAAGCTTAATAGGTAGGAAGAGGTAAAGTGGTGAGGTTGCAGCAGTGGCTAAGCAAAAATATGGTGGCTAACTTACGAGTACAAGAATAAGATGAGCATCTACGCAAACGGTCGCAACTAGTAGTGATCGCTAAAGATCCTGAACTACTTACGAGTCAAACATAACCCCACCGTGTTCTATTCTCAAAGTGAAAAGAGACAGTCACGGTTACTCACACAGTTGAGTGTTTTACTTCGGATCCTCTGTCAAGTTTTCTACAACCGGACATTAACAAATTCCAATCTCCCACATAACCGCAGGCACGGCTTTCGAAAGATCATAACCCTGCAGGGGTGTCCCAACTTAGCCCATCACAAGCTCTCACGATCAGCTGAAATGATAAATATAATATTATCACCCCTTATCTTAGGGAAATCCGATCAGGCTCGGCATCCCAGAGCACAAGACATTTCGACAATGGTAAAACAAGTCCAGCAAGACCTCCCGGCGTGCCGACACCCTGATGGTAGCCGCGCGCATCTCGTCTCAGGCCACGTCCGGATGAGCACTACGTACAGCAACCGAAGACCCCAGATAACTGGGTGGCACCGCAAGTGGCTCTAGTTTGGGACCAACACCATCAGCACTGGCCCCCCTGCTATGTAGAAAGAATACTCGGGGACGCGACCCCCTATGCAATTTTTAATTAATTAATTAAGTTGTTATTATGCGGCAAATTAAAACCAATGTTGGGCCTTGCTGGAGGAGTTTTATTCAAAGACGAAGTGTCAAGGGGTCCCCATATACCCAACCGTGTAAGGAACGCAAAATCAAGGAACATAATGCCGGTTTATCGGCGCCTAAGGTGGCATGAGTGGAACAAAACACCGAGCAAAAGGCCAAGCCTTCCACCCATGCCCAGTATATAGGTGTGTTATTATACATATAACATATTGTGATATACCAACAACAAGTTCCCTCCTCGAACGATCTTCATCTTCACCTGCAACTAACAACGCTATAAGAGGGGCTGAGCAAGCGGGTAACATAGCCAAACAATGGTTTTTGCTAGGAAGGTGTCAAAGGTTAGAGGTTTCATGGCAACAAGGAGAGGCTGACAATAATGATGGGTAGTGCGACATATAAGATAGCATCGAGACACTAAGCATGGCAATGATAGTAAAGGTATCCAAATGTATGGTCATCTTGCCTGAGATCCCGCAAGGAAGAAGAACGAATCCATGAAGAAGACGAAGAAGAAGCCTTGAAGAAGAACCACAGGTAGACGAACGAATCCTCACGAAGCAACGGAATAAGCACTTACGAGAAGAAGCAAGCAACACGGTAAACACACCACACGAGACATGACAATATGCTCAATCAAGTATGATGCAAGACAGTTCTATATAGGATGCACTACAAGTCTATACAGGAAGCAAAACATGGCAAGGTAGGAAGCACAGAAAAATAACACAAGTCTATATATGATGCAATACATGGCAAGATATGATGCATGACAAGTCTATACAGGAAGCAATATATGGCAAGGTAGGAAGCACAGAAAAACAACACAAGTCTAAATATGATGCAATGCATGTCAAGGTATGATGCATGACAAGTCTATACAGGAAGCAATATATGGCAATGTAGGAAGCACAGAAAAACAACACAAGTCTAAATATGATGCAATACATGGCAAGGTATGATGCATGACAAGTCTATACAGGAAGCAATATATGGCAAGGTAGGAAGCATAGAAAAATAACACAAGTCTAAATATGATGCAATACATGGCAAGGTATGATGCATGACAAGTCTATACAGGAAGCAATATATCGCAAGGTAGGAAGCACAGAAAAACAACACAAGTCTAAATATGATGCAATACATGGCAAGGTATGATGCATGACAAGTTTAAATGAGGCTGGAACAACAAACAACAATTTCGGAAAATCCCCATGTGCATATTTCGTATTTGCTATTGTTCTGCCTATAACATGATTTTATAGTTGTTAAATAGCAAAATAATTGCACCAAGTTAATCTACTCATTTTTCTACACCATTTACATATAAAGTTTATTAAATTTGGAGATACGGTTATTTAGTTATGAATTAAACCATTTTAACATGCTATGAATACAAATTAAATCAAACAGCAAGTTTGAACATTTTAAACATGGATGAAAGTTGGAAATTATTAATCTACATAAAATTCTAAGCAATTTACATATAGGATTTGTTTAATTTGGATGCATGGACATTTAGTTATTAACAATACAAAACAGAGGCATTTCATGTAAATATGCACGCACTGGAATATGCTAAAAAAAATCACAGAGCAGAGGGAAAAACATCGGCGGGCCAGAAGCAACACAGTGCAGTGGCCCGGGAGTGAATGAGACCCAAGATGACCGAGCTCTATTGGTGAGGAAAAAATAATAATAATAAAAAAACAGGGCTCGCTTGGGTTCGATTCCAGGACCTCCTGGAGGTGAGGGTGGCTGGTCCACCAGTTGTGCTAGGATGCGTTTGTGGTGAGAGGAGGGGTCGGCTGTATATAACACATGATCTGGAACTGATTTGCATTGAGGAAACAAAGAACAGAGAGCAAAAAGGGCGCCTGGGATTTGTACCCCAGACCCCTTGGATGTGGTGCGGTGGGGATGACCAGCTCGGCTGGAGCTATGTACGCGCTCAGAGATGGGATCGCTCTATTTAAAAATAGGAGCAGAAGCTCATACACTGCAGGTGCAAAAAAATTCAGAAAAGGGGTATGTGCAGCCGTGGGATTCAAAATCAGGCCTGCTGGGTCACAGAGAGAAGCACAGACCAGTTGATCTAGGACAGGGTGTTGATTAGCACGGGGCTCTGCTCTTGATGGAGTAGTACAGAGGCGGGTTCGCTTCTCCTGTGCAACAAAGAAGACGACAACGATGGCGCCGGCGGCATCGTCGGCGATCACCGGAGCAAAGGAGCACCGGCGAGTGTGCGGGACTCAGGTGAGGATGCGAGGGTGCAGCTACGGTACGCGCGCGTGCGGAGACTCGAGCACGAGCCCGCGCTCGGCTCGGTCCATGGCGAGGCACAGGTATGCAAGCGAAGCGAGGCATGGCCGGGAACCACGCGAGGCTGCAAGGAGCGTGAGCGTGCGCGTGCTGATGCGTGTGTGTGTGCAAGAGAGGATCCAGAGCGGGGGCGAAGCGCGAGGAACCACGGCGACCACTGCAACTACACAACAAAATTTCAGAACTCGTCGGAGCGCCGAGAACACGAAGATGGCATGGATCTAGCGACGACTCCGGCGATCGAATCGCGATGGAAAAAAATCAGGATTGGAGTTGGGTATACCTAGTATACCTGCGACATGAGGATGCGGCCGGGGACGCATAATAGCGCCGGAGAGGAGGCGAGGAACTCCGGCGGATTCGCTGTCCGTGAAGAAGACGAAGTAGAGGACGAAGATGTCGTCGTGGTAGTTGATCCAGGGGCCGTAGAGATGCGTGCGTCGTGGGAGGAGACGTAGAGGGACTTGCCGGTCTTCTCCACAACGGCCAAGGGGGTCGGGTCGTGGCGACGAGCTACCCCGAGCACGAGCTCAAGCTCGCTCGGGCCATGGCGGACGCGGCTGCGAGGCAGATTACCTGGGCAGCGGCTAGGTTAGGAGAGGAGGGGAATCGGTCGAGGGAGGTTAGGGCTAGGTCTAGGAGATGCTAAATAGGGTCTAGGGGCGTCGGACGGCCGTCAAAACAATGGAGTTGTCGACGTGGACACGGCCGATGCGCTGCCGTACAGGTAGAAGGTGACTCCCTGTGCGCGTGGGCTGGCTATGCTGTTGCTGCGTGGGTTTGGGCCAGGTAGTGGGCTGCGGCTGGGCTGCTGCACTGCTCCTTTTCTTTTGCCATACATCTCTGTAAATAAATCCACAGATAAGGAAAAGAAAAGTCCAGGAATATTGGAGATGAATTAGAAAGAAGTAAGAATATGTATGGGCTCCTGGAAATATGCACCATTTAAATAAATACTCTGGCATTGTTTAAGGATGGAAAAATAATTCAAGTTTGAATTTAATTCAAACTTGAGCCATTTTTGAATCTGTCCAGAGCATCTCCGAAAAGGATGAAATTTGGAGGAGGGGCATAAGGCATGGTCTAGAATTTTTAGGAAAAGAATGAACATTATTGGAGGTAGCGAAGAACTCACTTGCATGAAGAAGTAAAAGAATAAGAGGAAGAAGAAGAAGGATGGGTGTTGCATGGGACATATGCATAGGGCAAGCAACAAAATAAACATAGTGCAAGCACAACAAGATGAACCTCACAATGCACATGATGAGCATGTTGAAATGGAAAATGACAAGGGCACAATGCAATATGATGGCAAGAGGCACAATGCAAACACAACGAGTGAGATGAGCATGGTGCAAGAAGCAAAATATATGACAAGGCACTCAACATGAAGGAATGAAATATGCAAACTAATTATGACAATGCAACAAACAAACAAAAAAACACATCATCAACGAAAAATAAATGGAAGGGATTTGAAGCATCGGTCTCGGGGCGTCACAATATCAATTGCCACTGTTGCTGCATTTCTCTCAAGAATAGATACTACCCTGATCTCATCCAATAACTCTAGTAGCCTTTTTCCTATTTAGAGTGAACACGGCCGACAACGATGAGGCCGACGATTCGGGCAAGTCATTCTGGGAGCTGTCCCAGGAGATGGAGGAAGAACCTCACCGCTATGGGGACGCCACAGAAGACACCGATCCCGACTACACAACCCCTAGTGGCATCGGGGATGACACCATTGATGGTGCCACCGGGGATGCCACCACTAATGATGGCAGCGAATGCACAGATGGCAGCCAAGCGAAGAGGCAACGGAAGGACCGGCAGCCGAACGTGCTCGGCACCATCAAGGAGGAATTTACTGAAGTGTCCTCCAGTGGGAATCAAACGGCACCCAAAGAATTAGTCAGTGGGTACACAAGACAACTCGGGTGCATTCTCCGGAGCACCGTCTCGATCAACACCGAGAACCTAAGGCACCGTGACCAAGGGAATTTGCGCAACCTCCTCTTCACGAAGCTGCACGAACGATACAAGTTCCCCGGTGAGTTCGCAAACACATGCCTCTTAGGGAATAAAGTGAACAGTGCCGCCATCACGAAGATGAGCATGGCCCTGGCTACTAGGAGGGCCACGGTGATGAATTCTTGGGGCCTCCTTCTCAATAACCCAACCCTGCAAAAGACGATCTCGATCTAGTTGGTACTGCGGAGAAACCCAATTGCAACAGGCATCGTCTGGCGTTCAGTTCTTAGGGCACGCCTCCAGCTGCCGCCTTCACCGAGACTCAAATAGCCGAGGTGCAAAATATTATCAGCCCCAACACACTCAAGAAGGTGGTCTCTGAGCAGAACTCGATCCCATTACAGCAGAAGAAGCAGAAGGGACGAAAAAGAAAAAAATAACAAGGGTGTGTGCCAGCTGGCACCGAGTACGATCCGTGGTCAGGACGGGCCACCAATACCTAAGGATATCTCAAGGAGGGTGCATGTGGCGGGTAGGCCGATGCTACCGACTAATCTCCTCAATGCTGAAACTGATGCTATGCGGAGTGTGCATGACTGTGTTCTTTATATGGAGAAGCGGCGTCTCTCCGAGAATGATGTGGCATACCTGATTTTCGTGGCCAAGGTGCCAGAGGGCAAGGGCTTTGTCGATAGCACCATTAGGCGTATGATCGTCCTGCGGTTTGATGACATCTTCCCTATGTTTAATCTTCATCAGCTACACTACACCTTCATTCGGCTATTTTTGCTCAGTATGGAGATGCGGATCATTAGAGACCAGACCCCGGACATCGTGATAGTCGACCCCTTCTACACGCGTGCCAAGATCTTGGGCAGTGCTGGGGACCGGCAAGTCGCGAGTTCATACCTCGAAGGCGTCATTCTGGCGAACCCAGATAAGGATAACTTCCTCGTGCCTTACTTTTCCGAGTAAGTCATCACCTCACCGCCCCGTAACATATGATTTCTTAGATTTCGATCGTTCTTTTTTTCTTCTAACATTCCATGTTCTGTGCAGTGACACACATTGCACACTCATCGTCTTAAGCCCAAAATATTCCATGGCCACGTATTTCGACTCGGACCATCAATCGAAGAAAGACTACACAAATTTGAAGAAAGTTCCAAATCTGGAGGCACCTTGAAAGTGCAACTAATCCCCGGGTGGTTTTGGTAATTAATAACAACATATATATCATTGAACTAATATTCACTTGAGAATCATTTCAGAAAAGTTCGATGATATGGGTATGGAAATGTCTGAAGAAGTGGACCCCTCAAAATGCTAAGACAAGCATTGGCAAAAGCTCAAGACTCTATTTTTGGTTTAGTGATCAAAGATCACATTGAGTCCATAGGAAAAGCCAATACTATTAAAAGGGGATGAGGTTGTGTTAATGTTCTTGTTGCTCAAGTGCTTGGTGATCTAGCTCCCTCAACTATCAGCACTCTTCACTATTCAACACACTCATAAGTAATCTCGGACAAACCGATTCTGCAAACTCAGTCCCACCGAGATGAACCACTTCAGTTATTTCCCCAAACCCTAATTTCTCGGTCCATCCGATTCTGAGTTTCGGTCTCACCGAAAATGGTCTGCCAACCTTCTGTAACCAATTGACAGCATTTCGGAATATCCGAGTTGTTGTTTTCGGTCACACCGAGATGGCAAACCCTAACCTTTGACTCACTTCGGACACACCGAGATGGTATTTTCGGTCCCACCGAAAATCCCAACGTTCACTATATTTGAACTTTCGGTCTGACCGAGTTTTCACATCGGTCTCACCGAGATTGGTCAAATGTGTGTGTAACGGTTGGATTTTGTGTGGAGGCTATATATACCCCTCCACCCCCTCTTCATTCGTGAGGAGAGCCATCAGAAAGTACCACCACTTCTACCATACACTTTCTGAGAAGTGAACCACCTACCCTTGTGTTGAGATCAAGCCATTCCATTCCTACCATATGAAACTTGATCTCTAGCCTTCCCAAGTTGCTTTCCACTCAAATATTTCTTCCACCACAGCCATATCAGTGAGGAGAGTTGAGTGTTGGGGAGATTATCATCTGAAGCACAAGAGCAAGGAGTTCATCATCATCAACACCGTCTATTACCTTTTGGGGGGTGGTGCCTCCTAGATTGGTTAGGTGTCGCTTGGGAGCCTCCGTCCTTGAGATGTGGAGTTGAACCAAGAAGTTTGTAAGGGCAAGGAGATCGCCTACTTCGTGAAGATCTACCCCGAGTAAGGCTAGTCCTCCGTGGGCGTAGGCCGTGATGGAATAGACAAGGTTGCTTCTTCGTGGACCCTTCGTGGGTGGAGCCCTCCGTGGACTCGCGCAGCCGTTACCCTCCGTGGGTTGAAGTCTCCATCAACGTGGATGTACGATAGCACCACCTATCGGAACCACGACAAAAATCTTCGTGTCACCAAACTGCGTTTGATCTTCTCCACCTCTCTTTTACATGTGCAATTTACTTTCCGCTGCTTATACTCTAGAATTGCATGTGTAGGGTGATACTTGAATTGATCTTAATTGTGAAACTGCCAAAAACATTGCATGATCTAAAGGCAGATTTTTTATATTGTCAAGTAGTCTAATCACCCCCCCTCTAGACCTACTTTCGATCCTACACACCTTCAAGAGGCCAATTTGTAGGTACGGCAGGCACGTGTTCACCCACGTAATGACGTTCCCCTGCGTCAAGCAGCCACTTGGCAGTCAGAAGGATGCCTACTACGCACTCCATCACATGCGGGCGATCGTACGGAACCATAATCACCTTGTGCTACCAAATGATCTAAAAGCATGGGCCACATGCTTATCAGCAATCCAGGACGAGGACATCAGACAAGAATTCTTTCGCATCCAGTCAGAGTTTGCGGAAATCATCTATCAAGATGTCCTTAGTACCTCGGGGCAGTTCTACCTCAAATATCAACCGTCCAACAGTGAAATAGATACAATGCTACAAATGAAGGCTGACAACGACCGCACATTCATGACCATCACGAAAGACGGCGGCTTCATCCACACTCCGGTCCCTGTGTCGAGTCGAAAGCAGTATTGATGCTATGTAGTTCTGAAATATCGATTAGCTCATGTTGTAATTAAACTTTAATGAACTTGTATGTCTCTTTAGTTTGGATAGTCAGTCAACTTATATGTAATCGATGCTATTTATTAGTAGGACCATGAATCGTGCTATTAATGTGTTGCTTTTCTCTTCCGATCCTTTTGTTGCATACTTATATATTGCTTATATATTATCTGTGAATTGCTACTAACGTTTTGTTTCTCTAGTGCATAGAGATGCCGTCGTATGTCGTGTACAAGGGTGAGGTTCCTGGAGTCTACAATGACTGGGAGGAGTGTGGGAGACAGGTTCACCGTTTTAGCGGTAACAGTTACAAAGGGTACACCACTAGGGCGGAGGCGGAAGCTAGATATGCACACTATCTAGCGGGAGAGAGGAGGGAGCGGAGGAGGAGCCGGATGAAGATCAGTTTCATCACGATGATGCTCATCGTGACCGCAACCCTCTTCTATGTGATGGTAGTTTAGATATCGACTTGTAATGTGAAGACAAACTCTCTACTCGCGGTCTCGAGACTTGTAATGTTCTAACTTTGTTCGGTATTTTGAATTCGGAGACTAATATGATGATTTGTATTTTTAGACTAATCTTCTATTGTATTCGATAAGTCCGCTGTTTATATGTTGTGCTGTTTATATTCTATGCTGTAATGTATTTTGTAACCTGTGCAAATATCAGAAAAGCAAAAAATAATAATTCCTAATATTCATAGTAGTGGCGCACCATATTGCACTTTAGTGGCGCATAGAAATAAACACAACAGTGGCGCATTATCAAAAAGTGTGCCATTAGTAACCCAGAGCACAAGGTACACATGGCCCCTTTGGAGTAACAGCAGTGGCGCACTTTGATGCCTAGTAATGGCACACTTTAGGTGCGCCATTAGTGTCTGGGATAGTAATGGCGCACCAGGTGGTGCGCCATTAGTATTTGTTACTAGTGGCATGGTAATAGTGGCGCACCTATAGTGAGCCATTAATGGCCAAAATAGATGCGCCACTAACAACCTTTTTTCTAGTAGTGCATCTAAGATAGGAGCAATTGGCGTGCTAATAAAACCATTATTGTTGGTATTGGAGAAGTCACACAATTTGGTATTGTCTTGAGCCATAGTGACAAGCAAGCAATCCAACACACAAGCAAACAAGAGGCAAGCGAAAGGTAAAACACATGGAAAAAGAAGGGCGAATAAAACGGCAAAGGTGAAGTGGGGGAGAGGAAAACAAGAGGCAAATAATGTAGTGCGAGGGATAAGGGTTTGTGATATGTACTTGGTATATGACTTTTGCGTAGATCTCCCCGGCAACGGCGCGAGAAACTCTTCTTGATACTTCTCGAGCTTGCGTTGTATTCCTCGAAGAGGAAAGGGTGATGCAGCACAATAGTGTAAGTATTTACCTCAGTTTTTGAGAACCAAGGTATCAATCCAGTAGGAGACCACGCGCGAGTCCCTCGCAGCCAACGCGATAAGGGGTTGTTAATCCCTTCACGGTCACTTACGAGAGTGAGATCTGATAGATAGGATAGGATAATATTTTGGGTATTTTTGGTATAAGAACAGAAAGTAAATAAAGAAAATAAGCAACGGCAATAGAAATTGGCTAGTTGACGGGAAAATAATATAATGAAGATAGACCCCTGGGCCATAGGTTTCACTAGTGGCTTCTCTCATGATAGCAGAATTCTACGGTGGGTGAACAAATTACTGTCGAGCAATTGATAGAAAATCGCATAGTTATGATAATATCTAGGGATGATCATTGTATATAGGCATCACGTCCGTGACAAGTAGAGCGAAACGATTCTACATCTACTACTATTACTCCACACATCGACCTCTATCCAGCATGCATCTAGAGTATTAAGTTCATAAGAACAGAGTAACGCCTTAAGCAAGATGACATGATGTAGAGGGATAAACTCAAGCAATACGATATAAACCCCATCTTTTTATCCTCGATGGAAACAATACTATATGTGCCTTGCTGCCCCTACTATCACTGGAAAAGGACACCGCAAGATTGAACCCAAAGCCAAGCACTTCTCCCGTTGCAAGAACTATAGATCTAGTAGGCCAAACCAAACCAATAATTCGAAGAGACTTGCAAGGATATTATAATCATACATAAAAGATTTCAAAAAAGAATCCAATATTGTCCATAGATAATCTTGATCATAAACCCACAATTTATCGGATCTCGACAAACACACCACAAAAAGATTACATTGAATAGATCACCTCATAGATCGAGGAGAAATTTGTATTGAGATCCAAAGAGAGAGAAGAATCCATCTAGCTAATAACTATGTACCCGAAGGTCTGTGGTAAACTACGCACAACTCATCGGAGGGGCTATGGTGTTGATGTAGAAGCCCTCCGTGATCGATGCCCCCTCCGGTGGAGCTCCGAAATAGGCCCCAAGATGGGATCTCATGGGAACAGAAGGTTACGGCGGTGGAATTAGGGTTTCTTCATGCTCCCCGATGTTTTTAGGGTATATGGGTATATATAGGAAGAAAAAGTACGTCGGTGGAGCAACGTGGGGCCCACAAGGGTGGGGGACGCGCCTACCCCCCTGGGCACGCCCTGCCCCCTCGTGGGCACCTCGTTTCTTTTGTGACTTGTACTCCAAGTCTCTCGTGAAGGTATCAATCCAAATATAACTCTCCCGAAAGTTTCATTCCGTTTGGACTCCGTTTGATATTCCTTTTCTACGAAACACTGAAATAGGCAAAAAACTGCAATTTGCACTGGGCCTTGGGTTAGTAGGTTAGTCCCAAAAATAATATAAAAGTGTATAATAAAGCCCATTAAACATCCAAAACAGAATATACAATAGCATGGAACAATAAAAAATTATAGATACGTTGGAGACGTATCACAGGTCACTCTATGTTTCTCCAGGTGCTAGAGAGTTCCCCTCCGATGAGGTAACATCGGGGTGTAAACCGGGAGGGCTGTAGGTCAGCAGGAGAAAAATATTAAGTAAAGTATCAAAAATACTGAATAAACAAATGTGCAGCAGTTGAATCCAGATTGACTTCCTATTTAGGAAGGGATTTCTCCCAGGGCTTCACCACAAAGCTATGTTCAGACGAATTCGAATTAGCTCCGAGGTTCAGTTTCCTCTGGGGCACGGCCGTACCCGCGTCAGCAGCGGCCCCCCTCTTCCTCCCCTGCCTTGCGCAGGGGGCACTTCTTTCTCCTATTCCTCCTCATCATCTTCCTCCGCCTTGTCAGAGGAGAGGATATGGAGGTCCTCGGGCTTCTTACCCGAGGGACGGGTACTATCTCCGGTCCCCTTGCCCTTTGTCTTCTTGGGCTTCTTGGTCCGCGCCTTGTACGGCACCGGGACCGGCATCGCCGTTAGTAGAGGAAGTGTTGGCTCTTCATGGCAAAGGCGCCGGACACTTAATCCGGGTTGCCTTCTTCGTCCAGCCCTTTATATCACGCAAAAATTCCAATTCCTATTATCATTAAATAAGGGAAAGGGTAAGTGTTCGGCGAGGACTACTGTTACCTCTAGGGCGGAAACTTCACAGCTGAAGCCCGCATCCTCGGTCTCTTCGGGCTATTCCTTCTAGCTCTTGAAGAGGTGCTTCCAGATCTCCTTGTGCGTAGAGCCAAAGAGATGCTTCAGCGGCTTGTCTCCTCCCGGATTGAACTCCCATAGGGAGGAATCCCGGATTTGGCAAGGGAGAACAAGCTGGGTCAGCATCACCTAGACCACGAAGGAGAGCAGGTGCCCCTTGGAGATCATGCCGGACACACGGCTCACGAGAGTGGTCACCTCAGTCTGCGACCCCTAGTCCATACCCTTTTTGTTCGAAGAGGTCAACCTTACTGGCGGTCTGGATCTGAAAGCAGGTTCCGCCGCCCACTTGGTGTCGTGGGGTTCGGTGATGTAGAACCACTGCTACTGCCAGACCTTGTTTGTCTCCACGAAAGAGCCTTTGGGCCAAGTTGCATTCGGGAGCTTGCTAATCATGGCGCCCCTGCACTCCGTGTGTTCCCCATCCACCACCTTCGGCTTCACGTTGAAGGTCTTAAACCACAGGCTGAAGTGTGGGGGGATGCGGAGAAAGGCCTCACATACCACTATAAAAGCATATATGTGGAGAATTGAGTTCGGGGCTAGATCATGGAAATCTAGCCCGTAGAAGAACAAAAGACCCCGAACAAATGGGTGGAGTGGAAACCCTAGCCCCCTAACAAAGTGAGAGGTAAAAACCACCCTCTCACCCGCCTTAGGAACAAGAATCACCTGGCCCTTAGGGGGGACTCGGTGTCCGATGTCGCCAGCGAGGTACCCTGCACTCCATAGATCCTCCATAGTATTTTCAGTGACCGTGGAAACCTCCCACTTGCCTCTGGCACCGGATCCAACAATTGCTGGGAAGAGGAGTAGTGGTTGAGGAACGAGGAGTGGTGGGCGTAGGAGAAGAGAATACGGGGGCAAGGGAGATTGGAGAGCTCGAGCTTGAGGAAGGCATGGGGCTGATGAAAGGGATTGGTGTCCTTTTATAACGCTGCGAATACAGAGCGTCCCCCACGTTAGCCATAAAACTCACCGGTTCCCAAAGCGGTCGCGCGTAATGCGCGGCGTGGGTGCTCACGCCACACTGATAAGGATCCCACAATAAGCGGGAACGATCTCCATTCTGATGGGACGTGTCAATGAGGATATACCTCGAAACGCGAAACTAGGACCAAATAAAACGATATGTTAGTGGGTTGGACGCGATGCTTCATCCAAAAGTTGTCAGTAGAGACACACTATTCATTTTCTTTTAAGAGCCTTGCCTTCGAGGCTAAGGGTTGTACTAATCTTACAGAGCCGAACACAATCCACCTGTTTGCAGAAGATATATTCGAGAGAAGGAACCCGCCTTGCAATGCCGAAGACAATACGGAAGCCGAACTCATCGTCATCAAAGATAGGTTCACGGGCTACTGAGGGAGTCCTGAATCGGGGGGTCCTCATGTGGCCGGACAAACTCCCGGTGGGCCGGACTGGTGGGCCGTGAAGATTATTATAGAAGAATATCTCTCTTATCCAGATAGGACTCCTGTATTCCTGTAATGACAAGTTTTAGGCTCGGGTGTAGATTTTCCTTCCTCTGCAAGATGGCATGTACAAACCCTAGGCCCCTTCGGTGTGTATATAAACCAGAGGGTTTAGTCCGTAGAGGCTAGAAGAACCATAATATCCTCATAGGCTAGACTTAGGGTTTAGCCATTACGATCTCGAGGTAGATCAACTCTTGTATTCACATTCATCCATATTAATATATCAGGAAGTAGGGTATTACCTCGATCGAGAGGGCCTAAACCTGGGTAAACCTTGTGTCCCCAGCCTCATGTTACCATCGATCCTCAGACACATAGTTCGGGAACCCTACCCGAGATCCGCCGGTTTTGACACCGACAGAGGGTACCTCCAAAGCTATACCTCAAGCGTTGTGAGAGCAGATTCAACGCCTGATTCAAACGAATGTGTGCCTTGTCCATTTTTTATTAGTTTGTATTGGTCGAGCAGACGGGTGTGTTTGCTTTTCATTTAGATCGACTGTTGTGCTCAAAGGGTGGCGGACTCATGTTTCACCGTGTGTTTCCAAAACTGTGACACCCCGGGACCAATGCGCCAGGTGTTTTCCAGTTATTCGCCGTCGTTTCCATGTCATCTGCTTGCGTGTTGCACTCTGCCATGTCATAATGTGCATTTCATCAACATAGTTTTCAAAACTTGCATCCGGTCATTTTCTCCGTTATCCGTTTTGGCATCCGACACTCACACATGCACCCGCCGCACCTTCCAAATCTCGTTTCGTAAGTAGCCGAAAAAATTCTCGTAAATGGAGTGAAAGTTGACGTGCGGTCTTGTTATAGTGTAGGTAGACCGTCTATCAAATTTTGTTGCATTCGGAGGTCGTTTGATAGCCCAACCATTATCCGTAGCGGCACCGTTGCCGGTTTACTCGTCGGATGTTTCGGTCTCTGAAACTGCCGCACGGCCTCTCCTTCTCTTCTCCCCTCACAGCCCACGGCCTTCTACACATCCCACCTACACAGCCCACATGGCCCATCCAACCCCCCTTGCAACCAGAGCCATCAGATCATCATCGGAGGTTCCAAAACCCCCTCCAAACCCTAACCTGCCTTATATAAACCCTTCCCCTGCCTATTTTGGACATCCCTAGCCCCCCCTAGCCCCTCCCCTGACCTCCAGCTGCAGCCACCTCGAAACCCGCGCTGCCAGACTCCTCCTCGCGCCTCCACTTGGTGCTCAGCCATCTAGCTTGCGCCACCGCAGCCGCAGCTCTCCTCCAGCCACAACACGCCCAGTGTCCCCCCATAGCGCCCCTAACCTCCTTCCCCCCCGCGCCAGGCCAACTGGGGCCCGGATACGGCCCGCCGTGGGCCGAATTGGGCCTGAAACCTCCCGCCCGAGCCCTGTGCTCCGCGCCCGCAGCTTCTCTGCCGCCGGTCCGCATCACGCCCGCCTGCCGCCGCCGTCAACCCTCCGCCGCCTCTGCTTCGCCCCATCGCCGAGGTCATCGCCTCCAGGCCGCTTTGCCTTGCCAAAGCGCGCCACCACCCCGTGCCCGGGCGACCTTCTCCTTGAGCTCCAGATTGAGAGGAGCCCGACTCCGCCACTGCAGCCGCTTCGGCCCGGATCCGGCGAGAGCCAGCCGGAGGAGCACCGCATCGCCCCGGCTCCGGCCTCCCTTGCTCGCCGGAGGCGTGACACCGTCCACCTCGTCGCCGGCCTCCCGATCTGCACCACCACGTCTCGATCCGGTCGGATGCCGCAAACCAAACGCGCCTGGACGCCCGGATCTGGTCGTCCCGGATCCATCCCCTCCCGGTTCCTCGAGGTAGTTTTTTACTAAGTCCCTGAAATCCATCATCATGATGCATTGTTGTGATGATGATAACTTTGTGCATGTTGCTTCGTTTTGCGTGTATGATATGTCAAAATGTTCATCTTGCTGTGCTCTACATGATGGTGCGCTTTGCATACATGTTAGGATGCATTTTGACATGTTAATCTCTGTTGCAAATGTGCTAAGTGCTGTAAACTGCTAAAAACTGTTATAACTTGCTCATTTGTCATTTTCATATCTTTTTGTATGATTTTCTTTGGAGCATCATGTCAACATGTTTTACTAGCAGAATCATGTCAGCTTTGCATTGGTATAATATACCTTTCATGATATGCCTTGTGGTGAGTGCAACAAGCTTGTAAAGTGACCTACTTGCTTTTTGCTGTTTTCTGAGACTTTGTAAAAAATTGCTCAGTCTGAAACTGTTATATTGTGATGCCATGTTTGATTGATGCTACGGTCAAATCCATGCATGTTTTGGAATGTACAGTGAACATGTCTTGAAGTCCATGTTATGCTCTATCCATCCATGTCCTTGTTTGCAATTATAGCCTGCTGTAGTATGTCTCTTTCTTGCTCTAAAGTTGCTTGATAATATATCTGTCAGTCTGTCTACAACATGTTCCATTTGCCAAAGCTCATTGTTATTAATCCATGCATCTTACGGACTTGTGCCAATGGAGTTATTTGGAGTATTCCATGCCTAATACATGCTAATGACCTTCGCATGCTTATAAGAATTGATACGCTTTCTTTTATGTGCCTCCAAAGTCAGCATCATAATGTTGTGTTTGCGTTCCCAGATTTTCACTAAGTCTGAGAATGTTCTATATCGTGTTGGCATCTTGTTTTGATGAATGCCATGAACCTGTTTCTCTCATGTATATGCCATATTGTGTTATTTGCGATCCATGTTATGTACTAGCATGCCATGCTTTTGCTTTCCATGTTCTTGCATTGTGGCTTAATTATTTCTTGCCTCCAACATGCCAACATATTAACTCTGCTCATGTGTATGCCAGTTTTTCACTAAGTCATAATCCGTGATATAAAGTTTGCTTGTAGCCTTGATCATGTTGAATTACTATTGATGCCTATGAACTTGATCCTTGTTGATTCTCGAAGCATGTAATCTGTACTTTGAGCTCATGCCTTGTTTGTGTCGATCTTGTACTTGTAGCATGTTTTCTCTATGCTTGTAAGATGCCTAGTTCCTGTTTTGGACAGCTTGTCCTTCAAACTTGTTTCGTGTGTATGTGTTGAACCGTTGCTCCATTTTGGGCATGCTCTATATGGAACTTGCTTGGTTTTGCATGTAGATGCATCATGTCATGTTGCATCTATGTTATGATAATGTTTGCATGATGTTTGAATGCATTTTGCATCAATGCCATGCTTAATTTGTTTTGCTCATATCTTTTAGGCCGTAGCTCCGAATTGAACTTTATATGTAACTTGACTAGAAAACCGTGTAGATTATCATGGTGCATCTTAAATTGCTAGTTAACAACTCTAACATAATGTTTGTTCAGATCTGGACCAATTTCGAAATTTGCATATGAGGACTTACCGGAATTGTTATATGTTCTTTCTGGCATCATTTAAACTCGCTTGTTGTGATTGTCTTGTAGGCATAATTCTTTCCATGAGTAGTATCATGTAGCCTTGTCATGCATCATACTTGGTTGAGCATCATGTCTTGTTTATGTGTTGTGTGTTTACCTTGTTGTTTGCTTCTTCTCGGTAGTTCCCGTTTCGTTGCGATCGAGAGGATTCGTTCGACTACGCTTGGTTTGTCTACATGACTTCTTCTTCTTCATGGAATCATTCTTCTTCCTTGCGGGATCTCAGGCAAGATGACCGTCACCTTGGATCTCATTACTATCATTGCTATGCTAGTTGTCTCGATGTTATCGCTATATGTCGCGCTACCCACCACTTGTTTATCAAGCCTCCCAATATTCCATGAAACAACCTCTAACCTTTGTCACCATCCCAGCAAACCGTTGTTTGGCTATGTTACCGCTTGCTCAGCCCCTCTTATAGTGTTGTTAGTTGCAGGTGAAGATGAAGTTTGCTCCATGTCGGAACTTGGATGTTGGAATATCACAATATGAATTACCATAATTAATGCACCTATATGTCGTGCTACCCACCACTTGTTTATCAAGCCTTCCAATATGCCATGAAACAACCTCTAACCTTTGTCACCATCCCAGCAAACCGTTGTTTGGCTATGTTACTGCTTGCTCAGCCCCTCTTATAGCGTTGTTAGTTGCAGGTGAAGATGAAGTTTGCTCCATGTCGGAACTTGGATGTTGGAATATCACAATATCTATTACTATAATTAATGCACCTACATACATGGCAATGGGTGGAAGGCTTGGCCTTTTGCTCGGTGTTTTGTTCCACTCATGTCGCCTTAAGAACCGATAAAACGGTGTTATGTTCCTTGATTTAGCATTCCTAATGCGGTTGGGTTTATGGGAACCCCTTGACAGTTCGCTTTGAATAAAGTCCTCCAACAAGGCCCAACTTTGGTATTAACTTGCCAACATAATAAAACTATTAATTAATTAATTGTTTTTGCATAGGGGGTCGTGTCCCTGGGGATTCTTAATTCAACATAATATAGGGGGGCCAGTGCTGTTGGTGCTAGTCCAAAGTAGAGCACCTTACGACGCCCCCTTGGCAACTTGGGTCTCAACGACCGTAAGCTTAGCTCATCCGGTCGTGGCCTGAGACAAGATACGTGCGGCTACTATCAGGCTGTCGGCACGCTGGGAGGTCTTGCTGCACTGGTTTTACCATTGTCGAAATGTCTTGTGCACCGGGATTCCGAGTCTGATCGGGTTGTCCCTAAGATAAGAGGTTTTACCTCTACTGACCGTGAGAGCTTGTGATGGGCTAAGTTGGGACGCCCCTGCAGGGTTGTGATATTTTGAAAGCCGTGCCCGCGGTTATGTGGCAGATTGGAATTTGTTAATGTCCGGTTGTAGAAAACTTGACAGAGGATCCGAAATAAAATACACCAACCGGGTGAGTAACCGTGATCGTCTCTTTTCGAGTAAGTCCGGGAACAGAACACTGTGGGGTTATGTTTGACTCGTAGGTAGTTCAAGATTAGTTAGTGATCATTACTAGTTTGTGACTGTTTGCGTACCTTCTCATCGTTCTCTGGAATCGTAAGTTAGCTGCCAAATAATGCTTAGCCGCTGCTGCAACCTCACTAGTTATCCTTTCCATACCCATTAAGCTTTGCTAGTCTTGAAACCCATGGTAATGGGATTGCTGAGTCCGTGGCTCACAGATACTACACCAATAGTTGCAGGTGCAGGTTTCCTATGACTTGACGTGCGAGCGATGTTTACTTGTGTTGGAGTTCTTTCTTCTTCTTCGTCGATCTTGGGATAGGTTCCTGGTCGGCAGCGTGGGATAGCAGGATGGATGTCATTGTGCTTTTCATGTGTTTTCATCCGTAGTCGAATGTCTTGTGTATGATATTGTTGTATTCTTGTGGCTATTGTATGACTTGTATGTATCCCCATCTAATTATGTAATGGTACGATGCAATGATATCCATCTTGCTAAGCGCCCGAAATGCGGTTGTGCCCCAATCACGAAGTTATCACGTGATCGGGATAGAATCGCATCTTGGGCGTGACAAGTTGGTATCAGAGCCTCGACCAACCATATGAGCCCCCTTGATTGATCGTAGTTTAGCCATTGTCGAGTCTAGAAGAAAACTATTTTCGGAGTCTAGTTATATTGGAGAGTAAGAATTCTTTTTACTCCTCAGCACCTTCGTCGCCGTGGTGAGAAATCTTGACGTAGGTGTTTTGAATTACCCCTCTTCCCCTTCAAATTTTGTTTAGGATCACACAGTTAGTTTTCGTTCATTGCAATGTCATCTCTTTTCATCCGGCACACTTCTCTTCAAGTGGATTCGGTACTCTTCATCTTTGCAAGTTCAATCCTCAATTCTTCCCAACCGGCGTCGTTTTTCCCCATCTGAAGTGGTCTTTCTTTTCCCACCTGCCCACCCTTTTTCTTCTCGGAGCCGGAGTACTAATCATGTATCCATTTTATTCGTGTGAAGCCTTTTATTTCTTTCCTCAATTACTTCAACTGGTCAATTCTCGTCTAAGTTCGTCATTCTTTATCTCGTTTTCTCCTCCGGTGGATCCAATTCAATTAGTTTTCGGTGTTATTCATATTCTTTTCCCTCGGCTCAAATGTTTCCTCTTGCTCGTTTGCCTCTCGACATTTAATTGTTCCGGAGTTCTGAAGACATCTCAGGAGAGTTGTCTGTCTTCCAAATAATTCGAGGTTGTCACCTCATTCAAGTCATTCAATTGTTCCGGTGCATCATCTCCTTTTCAATCATTTTCAACGGTGTTTTCTCTTCGGTGGGCTCATAACCCATAGGTCTTTTTCCAGGGTCTTACCTGACTCTTCTCATATTTCCGGAGTATTCCCAAATTCTTTTCAATTGTGACGTAAGTATGGATTCCATCGGTCACATGCCTTCTCCAAGATCGCTTTCAAATTCTTTTCATCGTTGGTTCAATCTTCCCTCTTTTCATTCGTCCGGAGTATCTCAACAATTTTTGGTGGTAGTACTCGTTGTCATTTGAACTCTAAATCTTGTCTGTTCTTGCCAAGATTCGTGGTTCTAGCTTCATGTCATCCTCTTGAATTATTCCATTTTTCAAAAATTGTTTTCTTTAACCATCCAGAGTACTTCATTAATTCTTTCCTTTGTGATCCTCCGAAGGCCATCATTTCGGAAGATTTCTTCGTTCTAAGTTTTCCACTTTGTCCTCCAACTATTCTCAATTGATGCCTCTTCGTTCATCTCCATATTCTTTCGGTGCTTCGTTCAAGTATTTTTTAATTAGTTCACGATCTCTTCCTTCTCTTCTATCTAATTCTTTCCGGCGATTTATTCTCTTTTCTTTGTTCAATTTCAATTCTTCTCGGTGGCTTGTTCTCTTTCATCACTCGGTTTCAATTCTTACAGTTCGTTCAAGATTTTCACTTCCGTTCTTATCACGTCAATTCATTCGTTCTTTCAAATCCTACGAGTGGTTCATGAAGACTTTCTCAAGTTCGAGCTATATCCTCTTTAATATTTTTCAACGCAAATAAGTAGTATCCAAATCCATTGCTTCTCATCAATTTAATTGGTGAAGGATAAGCATAACATAATTCTTATTCTTTTTTGTCAGGTTGATTTATACATTTCTTTGAAGTTTGTTCATGACGAATAAATTCTAAGTGCTTTCGACTTTTATTTTCCGGAGTTCAAGTTTTCCTCGGTCATCTCGTTGGAACCTCCTTCTAAATCATCGCAAGCCTTTAATCTTATTTTTTTAAAACTCCATTCTGATCTCATCATCCGTTTGTCACCGGAGTTCTTCATGGTGGTTCTTCATCATTTAAGTCATTCTTCATGTAACATCCCAAATTTTCAATTTGCAATGTTATACATAGGTCATCTTGCATATCATATTTTATTTGCACATGGGTGTTGCCAT
Source organism: Secale cereale (assembly GCA_902687465.1). Lineage (NCBI taxonomy): Eukaryota > Viridiplantae > Streptophyta > Magnoliopsida > Poales > Poaceae > Secale > Secale cereale. The sequence continues at coordinate 323,227,032 of LR738710.1, forward strand.
CCTCGAAATTCTAAGCAACTCAAGGACCCACATAGAGAGTTGGGGATTTCACCATTTTCGTATTTGAATTTTCTTAAATATCGGAACAAGGATCATTTTGGTTTTAATTGTTTTTCTCGCCGAAAATATTTCATATTAAAGTATATGAGTGGAGATAATATGACTTCTCCAAACTAAATGTAATATTGGAAGAAAAAAAATTAAAATCAATTATTTCATTTCATTTCATTTTTCTGCTATTTTATTTGAATTAGAAAAATGTGCATATTTTAAAAGTTGCATTTTAGGGCCAAGAAAATGTTCATCATGTTCTAAATATTTTATTTAGACGGTGAAAATTTGTTCTGGCATTTTAGTTTTTTATTTATTTTTCTAGGATTTTTTCCGGCGAAATCTTAAAAAAAAGTTCGGTCCGCCCTAGGCCGAAGGCCCAGCCGGCCCGTTGCGTCGCGCCGCCTTCCCTTCCCAGGCGGAGTCCGCCGCCCGCACGAGGCCGCCGCCGTGGCCGACTCGGCCACCGCCGCCACCTGTCCCCCTCTCCAAGCCAACCGCCCCCACCCCCCCTTTAAATACGCTACCACCCCCACGTCGCCTCCACCTCGCCCCGCCGCCTGCGCCGCGCACCACCGTCGCCGCAGCCGAGCCGCGCCGCCGCCGCTGCAGCCTGTCGACCGCCGCAGCCAGCGCGCCCGCCGCCCCGCGCAGCTGCTGCCGCCGCCCCGCGCCGCTACTGCCGCTCGCCGGAGCCGACGCTCGCCGGAGCCGACGCCGTTCCGATCCGCCGGAGCCGCCGTTTTTTTGGTTTTAGGTAAAAACCGCGGGTATTTATAAAAACCCTAGATCGGTTTTCTTTTCGGTTTAGATCGGTCCGTTTTTTTGGTTTAGTTGTTTAGCGGATGTTCATCCGTTCATTCATTTTAACGAACGCTTTTCGTCTTTTAGTTACAGACAGCAAACGTTCGTTCGTTAGCCTGTTCGTCTCATTTTCCTTTTCAAGGTTTTTCCGCGATTAATTTTGATCGCGATTTCTGCCCTGATCTTCGTTTTAGTATAACTTTTCGCTCGTTAGTCGGAATCAGGTGAAACAAGCGCCTAGATCTTCGTCTCGAAGACCTCTTTCCGTTTAACCAACTTGAACAAGATTTTGGTACTGTAAAATTTGACTTTAGTTCAATCTAGTAAACGGATCTTGTTTCTTTCGTAGTTTGAGTTTCGTTGCTCCGTTTGATTTGATTCTTTTTGCAAACCGGAGTTCTTCAGTTGAACTTTCTGGTTAGATCTTCTTATTTGAGTCTTACCCGTGCATCTTTGCTTGGCTTTCTTATGTATGATATTGTTTGTTTGAGATAGAATTCCCGGAGTGCGAAGCGTGCTACTACGAGTCCCTAGGTTTTGCAAATCATCAGCAAGGCAAGTAACACTTTGATCATACCCTTTATTACCTAGTTTTTATGCATTAGTTCAACCCTCACACATTGCATGAGTAGGACCTCTTAACATGTGGGTCTGGGAAGTAGATTGAGGTAGAATCTATTACCTGCTTTACTCTCAAACCCTAGGAGTTACTTCTACATTATGCTTAGGTTGCCATGCTATGCTCGTAGACGTGGATTGGGTTTGAGAGTATCCATGACAGATGTGAGATTGTTAATTAATGGTTCAACTTAAGGTGGCTACTTTAATACACATCTGGGTGGATTGGTTGCAGGGCACCTGGAGAATCCAGTGTTGTCCTAGGAAATCATGGAGGAACCGTGTGATTATCCTATGGAATGCCACCCACGCTCAAAGGGATCATCAGACTATTCATGCTAGAAACTTTCGTGTGCAGCCACAATGCCATTATGGGCTCTGGCATAGTTAAGTATGTTGTGTGAGCTCTTTCAGTGGTGGACTAGCAGATGTAGGGGAAAGTAGGTGTACCGGTCCACCCGGGGTAAAGAGTAAATGCTTCTGAAAGACTGTGTCTCGGTCATCCGTTTCTCAAACACCATGCAGTGCGAGAAATCCAACGGAGAAATCGAGTCTTGTGGGGAAAAGTGCGCAAACCTCTGCAGAGTGTACAAACTAATCATGATTAGCCGTGTCCCCGGTTATGGACATCTTGAGTATCTGGTACTTGAATTATTCGATTGATCTCATCACTCTTAAACTAATTTTGTTGGGTTAATAAAGATGGTTTTAATCGGGATTGGGTTGGAGGAACCTTCTCAATGATGTTTCAACCACCATGATAGTTAAGATAAAATTTATTCCTTTGTTGTAGGGAAAAATTCGCTTTATGCAAAAAACTTTAACTTAGAGCCTCCACCAGCCATATATGCATGTATTGTTAGCCTTTATTCTGTTCTACTGTGTTATCTTGCCAGCATATTCCATGTGCTGACCCGTTTCGGGCTGCAACATGTCATGTTGCAGACTTTTCAGAAGAAGAGTAAGGTGCGCTAGGTCGTTTGTCATGCACTCATTTATGCCGTTGGAGTTCATGGACTCACTTATCTTCCAAGCCTTCCACTGTTATCATGTTAGATGGCCTTATGCCATATTATTTTGTAATAAGTTCTCTTATGAGACATTCGATGTAATAAGTGTGTGATTGCCACTCTGTTATAAATCCTTCAAGTACTGTGTGTGTTAGCATTACCGATCCAGGGATGACACAGAACACAGAGACTTCAATCCATTCGGATCGTGGTCGCTACAAGATGGCACACGCTAAATGTAGGACACGACCACTAAGATGAGCCATAGGTCACTCTTCTATACTTATTTCTGACCCCTCTCAATTTTCTACTCTTTAGGATGGTGGACTCAACGAACAAGTTCACTCAACCGGATGAAGACACACCTTTTGGACGACACTTGAAGGAAGTCACTAGGTACCTGAACATTGGAATACCAAGCTTCACCGGGACCTACACCGCCACTTTACCAGAAGAGGAGCGCTGGAATATTCAAGTTCAAATTCCCGGGAGGACATTCGTGCCAGTCACTGAGCCCATAGAGTTTTCCTTTGACGCACCAACCTGGAGCCTAGGTAAGAGCATGGCCGCCCACATTGCTATATGACGAATTGGAGAAGTATACAAACATGAGCTGAAGGACACTATCTACCAGATATGCAGGCGCCGAGATGAGCAATGGGATATGATCAGCACCCGGAAGGACAGGTCCATTGCAGCTTTCATCCAGGAGTTAAACCAGCACATTCGTCGACAGGAGCACCAGATGTGCGCATGTATGATAGACTTGAAGAAGGCGTTAAACAGGAACATGGAGGTAGAAGAGGAACTCAAGTTTTCACATGACGGATATGAGGAGGAAATCGCAGTGCTTGTGGAGAAGAATGACGACCTGACAAGGAAGCTAGGAGTATTCATGGGAGATCCCGCGCCAGGAGGAGAAGAAGACGAACCCAAGGAGATTCATTCTGAGGACTATATCATCATGGACGACACCGACTCAGACCCTGATGATAGTGATGATGACTATGAAGATGAAGCTGGAGCAGATATCATGGAATCTTCCACCGATCAAAATTACTAGATGACCACCATATGAATAGTAGTTTCCCCCCATATAGTAGAAGACCGAGCACTTTTGTACCATTAGTTTAGATCTTTTGTATGCCTTTGCTTGAAATTGATTGGTGTGATATGATTGTGTTTGTCTCATGTGCATATGGGTAGTGAATTTCCCCCTAGACCTCATCTCTATTCTAATCTCTTCCCTCTAAATCCATCAGATGCCTCCGAGACGTGAGACCGGATTTGAGTTTCCCCCTGAGCTCACTTAGTTGATCTAGCAGCAGAACACTTTGATGCAACTTTCCAGAACCAGAACAATCAAAACAACAACAATAACAACCCTCCACCACCACCACTAGTGGACAACCTAGCCCGTTTTCTAAGGTTGCAGCCACCGGTGTTTTCTAGTAGCGTCGAGCCAATAGTTGCTGATGACTGGATACGCAAGATTGGAAGAGAGTTGACCACCGCGGGTTGCACAGATGCTGAGAAGGTGCGTTTTGCCGCACATCAATTGGATGGACCAGCAGCCTCATGGTGGGAGAATTACACAACCACTTTTCCTATAGCCAATGTCACTTGGGATCAGTTCCAGCAAGCTTTTCGCACCGCCCATGTCTCAACTGGAGCTATGAGCATGAAGAAGCGTGAGTTTTGCAACTTACGCCAAGGAAATCGTACTGTGGCTCAGTACGTAGATGAGTTTAGTACGCTATCTCGCTATGCCCCTGATGATGTGGCCACCGATGCCGTAAATTACGAGAAATTTATGGAAGGGCTGAATGATGAGATGAGCATACAGTTGATGGTGGCAACGTTCAACAAGTACCAGGAGTTGGTAGATAAGGCTATTATGATTGAAGGGAAGCAGCAACAGATTGAGAGCCGCAAAAGGAAGTATGGCCAAGGAAAGAGTAATTCTAGAGCCCAGCAGAAGCCCCATTTCACCCCGAACTCGGGAGGATATACCCATAACCATGGAGGCCACACCCATAATGGAGGGAGTTCTCATAACCACAATGTCCCCAAAAATGGAAATGGGAATGGAGCAAACAGTAACCAGAACCACTCCACTCCAGCCACACCCGCGAAGAGGGATCTAGGTCACATTACTTGTTTCAAGTGCGGGAAGAATGGACACTATGCCACAGAGTGCCCGGAAGCGAAGAATGGGAATGGCAATGGAAGCGCTGGGAAGAAGCCCAACCCTTTCAACAGGGGACAAGTGAACCACGTGAACGTGGAGGAGGTTGAAGAGCAGCCTGATGCAGTTGTCGGTAAGTTTTTGGTTAAGTCGTTTACCGCAATAGTTCTTTTTGATACTAGTGCATCGCATTCATACATTTCAAGGGGATTCGTGGATAGATATAAGTTTCCCACCCAAGTACTTAAGACACCTATGTTAGTAAGCTCACCAGGAGCAGAGTATATGGCAAGTCAAGGATGTTTTCAGATGCCATTGACCTTTGGACGCCATGTTTTCCCCTCAGACCTGATAATTTTGGAGTCACAAGGATTGGATGTGATACTAGGTATGGATTGGCTATCGATGTATGGAGGGAACATCGATTGTGACAGTAAGTCGATTCTGCTTACCACCCCGGAGGGAAAAAGGATCAAGTATGTATCTAGGCATGCGCCTAGGAGGACACAAGTAAATTCTATCTCGGGAGTTGTTCAGGAGGAAGTGCCTGTAGTGAAGGATTACCCAGATGTATTTCCAGAGGAGCTACCAAGCATGCCGCCAGATCGGGACATTGAGTTTTTGATAGAACTATTGCCAGGCACCGGACCAATATCAAAGAGACCATACCGGATGCTAGTGAATGATCTGGAGGTGATCAAGAAGCAGATTAAGGAGTTATTGGAGAAACAGATTCATTCGACGAAGTTCATCACCCTGGGGAGCCCCAGTGCTCTTGGTCGAGAAAAAGGATGGATCTTTAAGAATGGTCGTTGATTATCAGGCATTGAACGAAGCGACGATTAAGAATAAGTACCCACTACCGATGATCAATGATCTGTTCGACCAACTACAAGGAGCTAAAGTATTCTCCAAAATCGATCTACAATCAAGATACCACCAGTTGAAGATCCGAGAAAAGGATATACCTAAGACAGCCTTCACCACAAGGTATGGGCTATATGAGTATACAGTTATGTCATTTGGATTGACTAACGCCCCTGCCTATTTCATGAGTATGATGAATAAGGTGTTCATGGAGTTCTTGGATAAGTTCGTCATGGTATTCATTGATGATATCTTGGTGTATTCAAAGAACGAAGAGGAACATGAGGAACATTTGCGTTTGGTTCTTGAGAAGCTCAGAGAACATCAGTTATATGCCAAGTTCAGCAAATGTGAGTTTTGGTTGAAGGAAGTTGGATTCTTAGGACATGTTATATCAGGAGAAGGTATAGTAGTGGACCCTATCAAGGTGCAGGTAGTCACTGAGTGGTTGGCACCCACCTCAGTTGAAAAAATCCACAGTTTTCTTGGACTCGCGGGATATTATCGGGGATTCATAGAGAATTTCTCCAAGATTGCAAAGCCTATGACGGCATTGTTGAAGAAGGACACAAAGTTTCATTGGACTGAAGAGTGCGAAGAAATTTTCCAGGATTTGAAGAAACATTTGACGATAGCCCCAGTGCTGATCTTGCCAGATATACGCAAGGATTTCCATGTGTATTGTGATGCTTCACGCTTAGGACTTGGAGGAGTACTCATGCAGGATGAAAGAGTTGTTCCTTATGCATCCCTTCAACTCCGGCCGCACGAGTTGAATTATGCTACGCATGATTTGGAGCTAGCAGCCGTGGTGCATGCACTCAAAACTTGGAGACATTTCCTTATGGGAAACCGTTGTGATGTGTACACAGATCACAAGAGTTTGAAGTACATTTTCACCCAGAAGGAGCTGTACCTCAGACAGAGGAGATGGTTGGAGCTCATAAAGGATTATGATATGAAGCTACATTATCATCCAGGCAAGGCCAATGTCGTTGCAGATGCTTTGATCCGGAAGAGTTATGTCAATACACTAGTAAACAGAGGATTGCCACCGGAGTTAGCCGAAGATCTCAGGGAACTTCGTTTGGAGATAGTTCCTAGAGGTTTTGTTGCAGCCTTGGAAGTTCAGTCAACCTTATTAGGAAAGATACGAGAAGCTCAGAAGGATGACAAAGAAATTGCTGAGATGAAGGAGAAGATGAGTGAAGGAAAAGCCAAAGGTTTTCGTGAGGACAAACATGACACCTTGTGGTTTGAGGACCGAGTCTATGTGCCCAACAACGCCGAGATCAGGAAGTTGATACTACAGGAAGTACATGATTCACCATACTCGATACACCCCGGAAACACTAAGATGTATTTGGATTTGAAGGAACGTTTCTGGTGGACGGGAATGAAGAAAGACATTGCCGAGTATGTAGCCATATGTGATGTATGTCAGAGAGTGAAGGCAGAACATCAGAAGCCAGCAGCATTACTGCAGCCTATGCCTATACCAGAATGGAAGTGGGATAAGCTTGGAATGGACTTTATCACCGGATTACCCAGGACCCGATCGGGATATGACTCAATCCGGGTAGTAGTGGATCGCTTGACCAAAGTAGCCCACTTTATCCCCGTGAAAACCACCTATACCAGTGCGAAGTTGGCTAAGATATACATGACCAGGATCGTATATCTGCACGGAGTTCCGAGGACCATCATATCTGATAGAGGAACACAGTTTACTTCAAAGTTTTGGCATCAGCTACACCAGACTTTGGGAACCAGGCTAGAGTTCAGTACAACTTTTCACCCATAGACTGATGGACAGACCGAAAGAGTCAATCATATTCTGGAGGACATGTTGAGAGCAAGCGCTAGATTATGGATCTAGTTGGGATGACAACTTGCCCTATGCGGAATTCTTGTACAACAACAGTTACCAGGCCAGCTTGAAGATGGCACCGTTCGAAGCATTGTACAGGAGGAGATGCCTAACGCCATTGATGTGGGATGAAGACGGAGACCGTCAGTTATTTGGACCAGATCTGATCAAAGAGTCAGAAGAGAAGGTTAAGCTGATTTGGGATAGACTAAAGGTAGCGCAGTCCAGATAGAAGAGTTATACAGATTTGAAACGCAAGGAAGTAGTCTATGAAATTGGAGACAGAGCATATCTGAGAGTGTCACCTCTTTGAGGTGTTAAGCGTTTAGGAGTCAAGGGAAAGTTAGCCCCGCGATTTGTGGGACCATACCGTGTTTTGGAACACATGTGAGAGGCTGCCTACAAGTTAGAGTTACCTGAAGGATTGTTAGGAGTTCATGACGTGTTTCACGTTTCCCAGCTTAAGAAGTGCCATGCTGATATGGCCGATATTCCTCTGAGAGATACAGTGCCCCTGGAAGCAATTCAGCTGGATAGTGATCTGACTTACGAGGAGAAACCAGTTAAGATCCTCGAGTTTGCAAGCAGAGTCACCCGCAGCATGGTTATCAAGTTTTGCAAAGTTCAGTGGACCCACCATACCGAGGATGAAGCGACCTGGGAACAACAGGATGATCTACGCAAGGACCACCCGCACCTATTTTCTAGCCAACCCGAATCTCGAGGGCGAGATTCATCTTAAGGGGGTAGGTTTGTAACATCCAAAATTTTCAATTTGGAATGTTATACATAGGTCATCTTGCATATCATATTTTATTTGCACTTGGGTGTTGCGATCCTCGAAATTCTAAGCAACTCAAGGACCCATGGAGAGAGTTGGGGATTTCACCGTTTTCGTATTTGAATTTTCTCAAATATCGGCACAAGGATGATGTTGGTTTTAATTGTTTTTCTCTCCGAATATATTTCATATTAAAGTATATGAGTGGAGATAATATGACTTCACCAAACTAAATGGAATATTTGAAAAAATAATATTAAAATCAATTATTTTATTTTATTTGGTTTTTCTGTTATTTTATTTGAATTAGAAAAATGTGCATATTTTAAAAGTTGCATTTTAGGGCCAAGAAAATGTTCATCATGTTCTAAATATTTTATTTAGACGGTGAAAATTTGTTTTGGCATTTTTAGATTTTTATTTATTTTTCTAGGAGTTTGTTTTCGGCGAAATCTTAAAAAAAAAAGTTCGGACCGCACTGGGCCGAACGCCCAGCAGGCCCGTCGCGTCGCCCCGCCTTCCCTTCCCAGGCGGAGTCCGCCGCCCGCACGAGGCCGCCGCCGTGGCCGACTCGGCCACTGCCGCCGCCTGGCCCCCTCTCCAAGCCAGCCGCCCCTTCCCCCCTATAAATACGCCGCCACCCCCCGTCGCCTCCACCTCGCCCCGCCGCCGCCGCTGCAGCCTTCCACCCGCCGCCCCGCGCTGTTGCTGCCGCTGCTACCGCTCGCCGGAGCCGACGCCATTCCGATCCGCCGGAGCAGCCGTTTTTCCGATTTTAGGTAAAAACCGCGGGTCTTTATAAAAACCCTAGATCGGTTTTCTTTTCGGTTTAGATCGGTTCGTTTTTTTTGTTTAGTTGTTTAGCGGACGTAGTCCGTTCGTTCGTTTTAACGAACGCTTTTCGTCTTTTAGTTACAGACAGCAAATGTTCGTTTGTTAGCGTGTTCGTCTCGTTTTCTTTTTCAGGGTTTTTCCGCGATTATTTTCGATCGCGATTTCTGCAGTGATCTTCGTTTTAGTATAACTTTTCGCTCGTTAGTCGGAATCACGTGAAACAAGCGCCTAGATCTTCGTCTCGAAGACCTCTTTCCGTTTAACCCACTTAAACAAGATTTTGGTAATGTAAAATTTGACTTTAGTTCAATCTAGTAAACGGATCTTGTTTCTTACGTAGTTTGAGTTTCGTTGCTCCGTTTGATTTGATTTTTTTTGCAATCCGGAGTTCTTCAGTTGAACTTTCTGGTTAGATCTTCTTATTTGAGTTTTACCCGTGTACCTTTGATTGGTTTGCTTATGTATGATATTGTTTGTTTGCGATAGAATTCCCGAAGTGCGAAGCGTGCTACTACGAGTCCCTAGGTTTTGCGAATCGTCAGCAAGGCAAGTAACACTTTGATCATACCCTTTATTACCTAGTTTTTATGCATTAGTTCAACCCTCACACATTGCATGAGTAGGACCACTTAACATGTGGGTACCGGAAGTAGATTGAGGTAGAACATATTACCTGCTTTATTCTCAAACCTTGGGAGTTACTTCTACGTTATGCTTAGGTTGCCATGCTATGCTCGTAGACGTGGATTGGGTTTGAGAGTATCCATGAGAGATGTGAGATCGTTAATTAATGGTTCAACTTAAGGTGGCTACTTTAATACACATCTGGGTGGATTGGTTGCAGGGCACCTCGAGAATCCAGTGTTGTCCTAGGAAATTCCGGAGGAACCGTGTGATTATCCTATGGAATGCCACCCAGGCTCAAAGGGATCATAAGACTATTCATGCTAGAAACTTCCGTGTGCAGCCACAATGCCATTATGGGCTCTGACATAGTTGAGTATGTTGTGTGAGCTCTTTCAGTGGTGGAGTAGCAGATGTAGGGGAAAGTAGGTGTACCGGTCCACCCGGGGTAAAGAGTAAATGCTTCTGAAAGACTGTGTCTCGGTCATCCGTTTCTCAAACATCATGTAGTGCAAGAAATCCAACGGAGAAATCGAGTCTTGTGGGGAAAAGTGCGCAAACCTCTGCAGAGTGTACAAACTAATCATGATTAGCCGTGTCCCCGGTTATGGACATCTTGAGTATCTGGTACTTGAATTATTGGATTGATCTCATCACTCTTAAACTAATTTTGTTGGGTTAATAAAGATGGTTTTAATTGGGATTGGGTTGGAGGAACCTTCTCAATCATATTTCAACTACCACGATAGTTAAAATAAAATTTATTCCTTTGTTGTAGGGAAAAATTGGCTTTATGCAAAAAAAACTTTAACTTTAGAGCCTCCACCAGCCATATATGCATGTAGTGTTAGGCTTTATTCTGTTCTACTGTGTTATCTTGCCAGCATATTCCATGTGCTGACCCGTTTCGGGCTGCAACATGTCATGTTGCAGACTTTTCAGAAGAAGAGTAAGGTGTGCTAGGTCGTTTGTCATGCACTCAGCTATGCCGTTGGAGTTGATGGACTCACTTTTCTTCCAAGACTTCTGCTGTTATTGTGTTAGATGGCCTTATGCCATATTATTTTGTAACAAGTTCTCTTATGAGACATTCGATGTAATAAGTGTGTGATCGCCACTTTGTTATAAATCCTTCAAGTACTGTGTGTGTCAGCATTACCGATCCAGGGTTGACACAGAACACAGAGACTTCGGTCCATTCGGATCGTGGTCGCTACACTTCAATTGTTCATCAAGATTCTTGTGGAGCAGATCTAGTATTCTTCTTCTTGCATCTCTAGTGCAAATAATTCTCCGTATTCTTTTGAAGTGGAGTTTTGCATTTCTCCATCTAGTCAAGCATTGGGTTGTGGCATAATCTCACCTCAAGCTTTGAGATGTTGTCCATAAGTCCACACGAAGCTTATTATTTTGTTGTTGAATTTCTCAACAACTTCGTTCAATCCTTCTTTATAAAGACGTTTTCCAATTCATTCGTGGTAGAAGTTGTCATTTTCTTATCCATTCTTTTGATTCCACTCTTACAATTCTTCTGGAGGCATTGTGTTGTTCCTCTCGACAAATATCATTCCATCTTCTCACTTCATGTTCTATTTCTTCCATGTTCAACTGGAGTTCTATCCAAATTCTTCATTCTTGTTCCTTGGTTATCTCGTTATATCGATGCAGTTTCAAATTCTTTTGGTTCGTTAAGCTCTTGTTTCATACCTTTCAACCTACAAGGTCCTCGTAAGGTTCCTTGTTCCTCTTTTGTAATGGAGCTTCTCAAACTAGTTCATCTTTGTTGTGTTCTTTCTTTCAAAATGTTCAACCCCTCAAACTTCTTTGGTTTCAATCTTCTGTTCAAGAAGAACTTTGTTCTTCCTTTTCCCTTCCTTCTCGTTCCTAAGATCTCGGGACGAGATCTCTTGTTAGTAGGGGAGTGTTGTGACACCCCGAGACCGATGCGCCAGGTGTATTCCAGTTATTCGCCATCGTTGCCATGTCATCTGCTTGCTTGTTGCGCTCTGGCATGTCATCATGTGCATTTCATCTACATAGTTTTCAAAACTTGCATCTGGTCATTTTCTCCGTTATCCGTTTCGGCATCCGACACTCTCACATGCACCTGCCGCACCTTCCAGATCTCGTTTCGTAAGTGACCAAAAAACGTTCTCGGAATGGAGTGAAAGTTACCGTGCGGTCTTATTATAGTGTAGGTAGACCGCGTGTCATATTTTGTCGCATTCGGAGCTCGTGTGATAGCCCAACCGTTGTCCGTAGCGGCACAATTGCCAGTTTATTCGCCGGATGTTTCAGTCTCCGAAACTGCCAATGGGCCTCTCCTTCTCTTCTCTCCTGGCATCCCATGGCCTTCTACACATCCCTCCTACATTGCCGACATGGCCCATACGAAACCCTCCTTGCAGCCAGAGCCATCAGATCATCATCGGAGGTTCCAACCCCAAAACCCCTCCAAACCCTAACCTGCCATATATAAACCCTTCCCCTGCCTATTTTGGACATCCCTAGCCCCTCCCCTAACCTCCAACCGCCGCCACCTCGAAACCCGCGCCGCCAGACTCCTCCCAGCGTCTCCACTTGGCGCTCAGCCATCTGGCTTGCGCCGCCACTGCAGCAGCTCTCCTCCAGCCACAACGTGCCAAGTGTCCCCACATAGCACCCCTAACCTCCTTCCCCCACGCCAGGTGCACGGGGACCCGGATCCGCCCCGCCGTGGGCTGAATAGCGCCCCAAAACTGCCCAGCCTCTTCCACTCACCGTTGGCCTCCCCTGTTTACCAGAGGCGCTACACCGGCCGCCTCGTCGCCGGCCTCCAGATCTGCACCACCACATCTTGATCCGGCCATATCCCGCAAACCAAACGTGCCTGGCCGCCCAGATCTGTTCGTCCCAGATCCATCCTGTCCCGATTCCTCGAGGTCGTTTTTTACCAATTCCCTGAAATCCATTAGCATGATGCATTGTTGTGATGATGATAACTTTGTGCATGTTGCTCCGTATTGCGTGCATGATATGTCAAAATGTTCATCTCTCTGTGCTCTACATGATGGTGTGCTTTGAATGCATGTTAGGATGTATTTTGACATGTTAATCTCTGTTGCAATGGTGCTAAGTGCTGTAAACTGTTGAAAACTGTTATAACTTGCTCATTTGTCAGTTTCATATCTTTTTGTATGATTTTCTTTGGAGCATCATATCAACATATTTTAGGAGCACAATCATGTCATCTTTGCATTGGTGTAATCCACTTTTCATGATATGCCTTGTGGTGAGTGCAACAAGCTTGTAAAGTGACCTACTCGCTGTTTGCTGTTTTCTGAGACTTGGTAAAAAACTGCTAAGTCTGAAACTGTTATATTGTGATGCCATGTTTGATTGATGCTATAGTCGAATCCATGCATGTTTTGGAATGTACAATGACCATGTTTTGAGGTACATGTTATGCTCTATCCATCTGTGTCCTTGTTTGCAATTATAGCCTGCTGTAGCATGTCTCTTTCTTGCTCTCAAGTTGGTTGATAATATGTCTGTCAGCCTGTCCACAACATGTTCTATTTGGCAAAGCTCATTGTTATTAATCCATGCATCTTATGGAGTTGTTCCAATGGAGTTATTTGACTATGCCATGCTTACTACATGTTCATGACCTTTTCATGCTTATTAAAACTGATATGCTTGCTGTTATGTGCCTCCAAATTTAGCATCATAATGTTGTGTTTGCGTTCCTAGATTTTCACCAAGTCCGAGAATTGGCTATATCATGTTGGCATCTTGTTTTGATGAATGCCATGAACCTGTTTCTCTCATGTATATGCCATGTTGTGTTATTTGAGCTCCATGTTATGTACTAGCATGCCATGCTTTTGCTTTCCATGTTGTTGCACTGTAGCTTAATTATTTCTTGCCTCCAACATGCCAACATATTAACTCTGCTCATGTGTATGCCAGTTTTTCACTGTCATAATCTGTGATATAAAGTTGGCTTGTTGCCTTGATCATGTTGGATTACTCTTGATGCATATGAACCTGATCCTTGTTGATTCTTGACGAATATGATCTGTACTTTGAGCTCATGCCTTGTTTGTGTCAATCTTGTACTTGTAGCATGTTGTTTTGATGCTTGTAAGATGCCTAGTTGCTGTTTTGGACAGCTTGTCCTTTAAACTTGTTTCGTGTGTAAGTGTTTTACCGTTGCTCTGTTTTGGGCATGCTCTATATGAAACATGCTTGATTTTGCATGTAGATGCATCATGTCATGTTGCATCCATGTTTTGAGAGTGTTTGCATGATGTTTGAATGCATTTTGCATCAATGCCATGCTTAACTTCTTTTGCTCATATTTTCTAGGCCGTAGCTCCGAATTAAATGAACTTTATATATAACTTGACTAGAAAACCATTTTGCATCAAGACTCTCAATATTTCATGAAACAACCTCTAACCTTTGTCACCATCCCAACAAACCGTTGTATGGCTATGTTACCGCTTGCTCGGCCCCTCTTATAGTGTTGTTAGTTGCAGGTGAAGATGGAGTTTGCTCCATGTCGGAACTTGGAAGTTGGAATATCACAATATCTATTACTGTAATTAATGCACCTATATACTTGGCAATGGGTGGAAGGCTTGGAATTTTGCTCGGTGTTTTGTTCCACTCATGCCGTCTTAAGAACTGATAAACCGGTGTTATGTTCCTTGATTTTGCGTTCCTAACGCGGTTGGGTCTATGGGAACCCCTTGACAGTTCGCTTTGAATAAAACTCCTCCAGCAATGCCACTCTTTGGTTTTAATTTGCCAACATAATAAAACTATTAATTAATTAATTAATTTTGCATAGGGGGTCACGTCCCTTGGGATTCTTAATTCAACATAATACAGGGGGGCCAGTGCTGATGGTGCTGGTCCAAACTAGAGCACCTTGCGGCGCCCCCTTGGCAACTTGGGTCTCAACGACCGTAAGCTTAGCTCATCCGGTCATGGCCTGAGACGAGATACGCGTGGCTACTACCAGGGTGTCAGCACGCTGGGAGATCATGCTAGACTTGTTTTACCCTTGTCGAAATGTCTTGTGCACCGGGATTCCGAGTCTGATCGGGTTGTCCCTAAGATAAGAGGTTTTACCTCTACTGATCGTGAGAGCTTGTGATGGGCTAAGTTGGGACGCCCCTGCAGGGTTATGATCTTTCGAAAGTCGTGCCCACGGTTATGTGGTAGATTGGAATTTGTTAATGTCCGGTTGTATAAAACTTGACAGAGGATCCGAAATAAAATACACCAACCGCGTGAGTAACCGTGATCGTCTCTTTTTGAGTAAGTTTGGGAAGAGAACACGGTGGGGTTATGTTTGACTCATAGGTAGTTCAGGATCACGTAGTGATCATTACTAGTTTGCGACCATTTGCATAGCTTCTCATCTTTATCTGGAATCGTAAGTTAGCCACCATATAATGATTAGCCGTTGCTGCAACCTCACCACTTATCCTTTCCATACACATTAAGCTTTGCTAGTCTTGAAACCCATGGTAATGGGATTGCTAAGTCCTCGTGGCTCACAGATACTACAACAACAGTTGCAGGTGCAGGTTTGCGATGACTTGATGTGAGAGCAATGTTTACTTGTGTTGGAGTTCTTTCTTCTTCTTCTTCTTCGATCTTGGGATAGGTTCCTGGTCGGCAGCCTGGGATAGCAGGATGGATGTCGTTGTGCTTTTCATGTGTTTTCATCCGTAGTCGGATGTCTTGTGTATGATATTGTTTTATTCATGTGGCTATTGTATGACTTGTATGTATCCCCATCTAATTATGTAATGGTACGATGTAATGATATCCATCTTGCTAAGCACCTGAAATGCGGTTGTGCCCTAATCACGAAGTTATCACGTGATCAGGATAGAATTGCATCTTGGGCATGACAAAAACACGTGCCCAAAATTAACATAATTAAATATTAATGGCCAGTCAACCGTCAAAGTTCACTTAAACATTAACGGGGAAAAATGCCCGTGCGTTAAAATGGGAGGAGAAAAAAAGCTATGATTCGGAATAAATGTCAGTTGCCATGAATCAAGGTTGGTTAGGCATGCAAACACACAAACTGGAACTGTCATGTAATAGTTGAACAACTTCATCACAAGTGTTTCGACATGAACCATAATCTAAGTGTTCCACCATTGTTATACACATCATGGTAATATTCAGAAATTCATTCACAAATGGATGCTTTATAAATGACCATTAGCAACAAATATATCCATAGATGCACATATGTGCTAAAATTCAAGTTACACATAGTTGTATCGTTGATTCCTATTAAAGAATATTTGGTTCCACAAACATGTTCCATCCCTTTTCACCAAATTACTATCACAACATTGCGAAATGTTTACATAACAACACTAAAAAGTCCTATAGAAGCAAAATGTAGAACAAAAAAAATGCATACCAAAAGTCAAGTCATGTAGCATTAGCAGATTCATTGTTTATTGACCTTGTAACTATTATCATATGAACACATTATCGCCAGCCTTGTGAAGCTTCCTTGCTAGTGCGTATCCTATACTTATTCAAGAGCATGCAAAGGTCACTAAGCAAGAACTTAACAATGTAGTTGAAGCCAATTTCCACATGTGATTCTATATAAAAGCTTCTACACTGATTTCGGATGGAAATAACTCACAGTTATTGAATCAATATTCATGTACTACTACTCGTTTGCTCAGGCAAACTAGTCACCTATATATTCTTCGGTTATTCATAGGTGACCTTGCTCTATAACAAAGGGATGGATTGGAGTGAACCACCAAACAAATTGTGGCGTGTTCTTGGTAATAACCTTATTAATCTTGTATGAGACAAGTAGCAATCTTAATCTTTTTTAGATGGTAGCACTCTAACTCTTAATTAAGCACTCATATTACTGTATTGATTTGTTTGCCTAACCTGCATGTTTAAGATAGAAAATAAGGGAACACCATTCTTATCAATTTTTTAGATTATCATCTCATTTATTTTAGCTACCATCTCTAGGAACAAATTTAAACGGAATTTTCGGTACGCATTGAGTAGAATTGTTGGAAATATGCCCTAGAGGCAATAATAAAATGGTTATTATCATATTTCTCGTTCATGATAAATGTTTATTATTCATGGTACAAATTGTATTGATCGGAAACTTAAATACATGTGTGAATACATAAACTGCGTCGTGTCCCTAGTAATCCTCTACTAGACTTGCTCGTTTATCAAAGACGGTTAAGGTTTCCTAACCATGGACATAAGTTGTCATTTGATAACGGGATCCCATCATTAAAGAATGATGTGACGGACAAGACCCAACCGTAAGCTTGGCATATGATCGCATCAGCTTTCCTCATGTCAACTATATAATCCTGAGACCATGAGATCATGCAACTCCCGGATACCAGAGGAATGCCTCGTGTGTTATCAAACGTCACTTCGTAATTGGGTGATCATAAAGGTGCTGTACAGGTATCTCCGAAGGTGGCTGTTGGGTTAGCATGGATCGATACTGTGATTTGTCACTTCGTATGACAGAGAGATATCTCTGGGCTCTCTTAGTAATACAGTATTATAAAGAGCTTGCAAGGAATGTGGCTAATGAGTTAGTCATAGGATCTTGTATTATGGAACGAGTAAAGAGACTTGCAGATAAAGAGATTGAACTAGGTATGGAGATACCGACGATCGAATCCCTCGCAAGTAACATATCACTAGGCAAAGGGAATTGCATACGGGATTAAGTGACTCCTTGACATCGTGGTTCAACCGATAAAGATCTTCGTGTAATATGTAATAAACAATATAAGCATCTAGGTCCCGCTATTTATTATTGACCGAAGAGGTGTCTCGGTCATGTCTACATGATTCTCGAACCCGCAGGGGGGACATCAACACAATATCATGTCACATATATTGATTGCATGTGATGTTTATCTTTTTATGCATCACAATACTTGCATTATAAGATGACCCCTTCCCTAAATTTCAAGATAAAAGTGTTCTCCCTAAGTATGCACCATTACAATTTTTTTCCGTTTCGAAGCACCTCGTGATGATCGGGTGTGATAGACTCTTCGTTCACATACAACGGGTGTAAATCAGTTTTAGACGTGCAAAATACTTGGGTTAAACTTGACGAGCCTAGCCTGCACATACGTGGCCTCGGAACACTGAGGACTAAAATGTCGAACATGAGTCATATAGTAGATACGATCAACATGGAGATGTTCACCATTGATGACCACCCCATCTCACGTAATGATTGTACATGGGCTTGTCACTGGCTCGGCCAGTGCCCTGACTAGCTATTTGTCTTCTGGTGCTCACGGGATGGTGGTTCATGAAAAAATATCTTTCCTTATCTTATTAAAGACCGACTTTGGCCTTTCGAATACGAGCTAGACACCATATGGAACATGCAACCACATATAACACCGCGAAGTTAAAGCACGCACCTGGGATGGTGGTTCATTGCGAGCGAGGTCATCAACTTTAGAGCTACGTTTGCCGTCTCCATCTGCTGACACTGCACCTATTACAAGGCTTAAACGTGTCTGGCCTATCCACATACGACGCTGGAGTGACTTCTCTCTTTTCTTTTTTGCTTCTCTCATAGCAGCAGAGTCTGAAATACCCTTGCATATAAACACAATAGTGAGAGTATGGGTGAAGTGTGTGCAGAACTAGTGCACTGTAAAAGTAGCAGATAGCAGGTGGCTGAAAAATAAATGATTGGAGACATATGATAGCTCTACAACATTGCATGGCAAACAAAATTAGATTCTACTCCGTATGATTTTGTAATATATGAGCACATGAAATGCAGGTACTCCTCCAGCACACCACCACATGTGGTCATATCAAGATAACAGTCGACTGAAAATAAATAGGTCAGTCGATTTTTTTAATGAACCCTACGATCTATAAGGAACAGGCAGATGGCCTTCGTCTACCTCCCGCTAGTCACTGTTGACGAACTTTCTCGAACCGCCAGCGACCACCGGCCCAGACCCCTGCCTCTGCCGCCCCACCCTCCCCTCGACCTCACACCACAGCCGTGCTTGGCAGCGCCCCCAGGCCATCCCTTTAATCCCGGCCGACCTCCAGATCGGGCGCCAGTAGCTCTAGGCCCCACACGCCCCTAAGATAAACACCGAGGTGCTGCTTCCCGGTGTAATAGGCGGACTAGCGCCTGTTACGCTGGGGAATGCTACCGTTAATTGGGAATCAACTAACCAAGAATTGAAATTCAAGGGGGCGACAGACCTCTAGCTAAGGTGAAATAGTATATGAGGAGAAACCTTGTGCATCGCAAGTTACTAGGAACATCTAGTATCAAGAAGAAGCGGTCAACTAGTGTCTTTTGTGGGATGAATACCGTGCAAGTACACACGTAAGACTTGCACGAATAAGGGAAGAGGAGTACCATTTTCGGTTGCCAGTGTGGTCGCCTCCACATGTCGCGCCGATCTTCTTCTTTTTGCCGAGGAAACCGATGTTCTAGAGGAGGGTGCAGGCTTGGACGAACCCATGGCCAAATTGTTGACTGTGTTGCCGTGGCCGTATGTCGGCGGAGGGGAAGCAGATCCAAGACGGTGAAGGACGGCGTATGTAAGGACCGGTTTTCGGGGTATTAATTTCCCCAAAAGTGGCCCTTGTGCTCATTAGCCCCATGATTACTGTTAGCTGATGAGTGACCACTTGATATAGAAAATCCAAGGAAAAAAATACAAAATATGTAGTACAAGACCATTCTGGTCTTTAAGTACAACACAAGGTTTCTGGTGGCGGAAGCGGTCTATAACACGTCGGTGTCTGTGGGACTCCATTTCCCACGGGAACAGCTAACCAGGTTAACTCCTATCTTCGTGAGGCTACTATCACTGTTGCGTAGGTTCCGCGGCGGTCGTCGCAACGCTCCTCTCCATGCGAGAAATCTGGCCAAGACAATAGCCAGGGACAAGCCAGTGAGTACTTTGAATGTACTCGCAAACATTATGAACGCGGGTGCAATATAAAAAAAGATAATCATGCTCAGAAATATTCGATGATCTCATTGTTAGTTACGAAATGATAATCCATGATGCAAGCAGGTTATCCATATAAATATGACCATGCGCTCAAGGAGTGATAAAAGATAAATAAATAGCAACCGTGCCACAATCGGGCGTCTGAGCGACACCGCATAAAGGGCTTATAAGAAAAATAAATAACGATCATGCCACAGTTGGGCTTCTGAGCGACACCACATAAAGGGCTTATAAGGAAATTAAATAATGATCATGCCACAGTCAGGCGTCTGAGCGACACCATATAAAGGGCTTATAAGGAAAATGAATAACAAGTATGCCACATCAGGCGTTTGAGCGACAACACATAAAGGGCTTATAAGGAAAATGAATAACAAGTATGCCACAGTCGGGCGTCTGAGCGACACCACATAAAGGGCTTATAAATAAAAGAAAAAAATAGTGAATATCCAGGAGGTAGAACCATCCCAAGAATACTCAATAACTCAAACACATAAATGGTTAGTCCATAATCATAATCATAGTAACAGTCATCATAGGTCACAAGTCATGATCCATGTTTTGTTTCAGTAGTTCCTCCTCCGAAGACCGACACTAAGACCGACGCTTGACCCATCCCAGACTGTAGTCCTAACCCAGGGACACGACTATTCGAATAGATTTAATCTCTGCAGAGGGTGTACTCTTTACCCACGTGTAACAGATTCCTTTTGTCCATCGGGACTAATTCCGTCTACGGTCTTTTAATTTGAAAACACACCTGACCGCACACACCAGCCTAACTTACCGGTGTCTGGAATCACCCACAACACCCGTTAAGACAAACTCTAAGTGGGGAGGCTGCAACCTCGACTAGCATGGGATCTCAAAATTTATAACGCGCGCAAACTGGGGAAGCTACCCCCTTCGGCTCCAACCGAAAACACCCATGCCCCCGGACCAGGAGGTATGCCTACCGGATGCAGCCGGTATCTTCCACCATGGCCTCTCTGTACGGTGTGTGCTAGAACAGGGGTCGGCAATTTACTGAACTGTACCCTACCTGTGGCAGGGACAAGTGGTAGCACGAAACAAGTATGGGGTTGCTGGAACAAGACTCGATCTACGGTCGACTTAGGAGGTTCAATTATCACTTCCATGATTAGAATAACCAATATATTCCATAACAACAGTCGGAATCACCACCCGTCATGCCTCACCAAGCCCTAACGGACTCCACCGTCCCGACGAGGAACTAGTGACAAGCTCTTGTCTACAGAAGACAACGACTTTCACGGCTTTCTTCCGTTAGGCATGGAAGGCATACGAGGGGGATCACCGTCATGCATATTACATTTTCACACCAAGGAGTCTACATCATGCACGCATGGGTATGATCATATCGTCACATATGAAAAATGAATGCATCCATATCGAGGTGACGTTGTAATCGTATCCACAACACTCACAAGTATTGTGCCAGGGTTAAAAAATGCTTGCCTTCAAGTAGTGGAGAGGTAAAGTGCATTCCAAAACTTTTTGAAAGTTTTCTCCCTCTTCAAAATCCTATTTAAGAGAATTTGGAATCAACACATAGCTTCAAAACAGAACAAAAAAGTTGTCTGGAAAAATTTCAAATAAATATGAAAATAAACTAGACCAAATTTGAGGAACAAAAGAAAAAGAATCAAGTCATTTGGACTTATATTTCAAAAGTTGTAGCCAGTAATAGTTTAGTCAAAGTTCCGTTTTTAAATAAAAACCAGAAAAGAAAACGATTCAGGGAAGAATACGCTTTCGAGACGGGGAAACGTACTTCGGGGTTCTGCGCTTTCACTTAAACCAGCGTGGGCCGGTGCGGGGTCGCTGACAGTGGGTCCCTTGGGCCCACTGGTCAGGTTTGACCAGTCATAGCGCCTTCTTCCTCCTCTGTTCGAGCGGGGCGGGGCTCTGGCGGTCGCCGTCGACGAGCCACGGCTCCTTGAGGGGTTCCGAGGGCGGGGATGGATTCGCCAGTCTAGGGCGGTCCTCCCGGTAGTTACTAGGTCGGCGCGGGTGGAGGGAGTTGCCGGCGGTGAGCTTAGCGGTGGAGGTGGCCTCGGGTGGAATTGGGGGTCTCGGCTATGGTGGTTTCTGGTCGCATTTGAGAGCATGGGCAGCTCCGCACGAGCAAGGGGAGTCTGATGATGGTGCTGGATGAGCGAGGGAGGGCCTGTTTGCTGTGGATGGAGCTGGGATGCGGCGTCGGCCGAACTGGTCGGAGACGAGGAAGATAGTTCTTTCCCTATCAATTGCTGACCACGGGGGCTGTAGGGAGGTGGCTTGAGGTCGCCTGAGTGCTCGGACGGGCTTGGGGGCCTCCTTTATATAGTGCTCGAGGTCGGTTCCGCGGCGGCCGGAGATAAGCACGGGGAACCGATGTTCTGTAGCAAGGGGGGGGGG
>LR738710.1:323249224-323291336 GCA_902687465.1 Secale cereale
GCGTGGCGATGGATGGCGGGGTCCGGCATGTCGAGTGGATGAGAACGGGCTGTTCCAGGGGCACCTGGCGTGCAGCTGTGGCTCGGGCGGCGCCGTCCATGGCAGAGGTTCACTGTAGACGCCGGCGTGCTGCCAAGGGGATCTGACGGTGGCGTTGTAGGGCGCCAGAGAGGTTTGGAGGCTTCCAGCGAGTGGACGAGAGTGAGGTGTGGCCCTGCGGACGAGCGAAGGCCAGGGGGCAGGACACGGCGACTCGGTGCGCGCGCGTGCAAAACGTGCGCTCTGGGCGCGCCCAGAGCACGCACACTAGGTGCTCGACAAAATGTCAAAGCCTGCCAAGAGGCTCCAATCCACCTGGGGTTTAATAGGGTGGGGTTATAGGCTAGGTTAGTGCCATGAGACATGCTGGATTGGCCATTGGAGTAACTTCCTAATGTAAGTTTAAAAGTGTGCCAAAACTGATCATGCTCCTAACCTGTTTGGTGAAATGCCAGAGGCGTCTAGGCATCTCTTGGGTGGGTCAAACTCTCCAGACAAATGCCTCTTTAGGTGTAGGAGATGGTGACAAGGTTAGTTGGGCAAAACTAGAAACTTGCAAGTGTAAGTTTTTGAGAAAATCAATTCTGGACGGAAACTAGAAGGCATTATTGCATGGACAAAAAATGTTCTAAATGCTCCAATCTCCTGGACTTAAGGGTTTTGTATGAAGGACTACAAGCAGGAGAAAACTCATGGTTAAAAGAGCAAGTTAACATAGGGCTGCAATAGAAAATGTCAATCTAGACCAGAGAGCAAAGGAGGATGTTTTGCTCAACTTTTTCAAAGAACACCAAAGGGTTTTTGCATAAAAGTGATGTAGGGACTTCACATGACATCCCCAAATTTTGGTGGAATTTTTGAATAAATCTATCAAAGGGTTGTAGTGCAAATAGAGCTTTAAACTATTGAAAAATCACTTTAAGTGATAAAGCTTAAGGGAAAAATAATAATGCAAATGAACCCACTGATAGAAGAATTGTTTTTCTTGGGTAGGGCAAATATGCCCAAATAACATATCTGAAAAGTTTTCACTAGGGCAAAAACTCCATAATTTCAAAAGAAAAAGTGGTTCTAAAACCAAAGAAAATCCAGAGAATGAAAGGTTTAAACTCCTGGTAAATTTTTTGATTTATAGATCAAGGTCAAATTTTTTGGGGTGTTACAATACTACTCCCCTTAAGAAAAAATCTCATCCTCGAGATTTGCTAAAAGTTGTTATGAAAAGAACTTCTATTATCACGAAATGATTTCACCAAAGATAACAGTCCTGCTCATGCAATAAAATGCGGCTAGAGGGAATGGGCAATAAGTGGTGTAAACTACAGTGTGAAATACTGGCGCTGCGTGGAAAAATCTACGGTCGGGGAAAACGAGATATTTCTACTCTGGCTATAGTGAATTTAGAAATAATTTTTTCTAAATTCTAAAATACGCTGGTCACACCCGAGAGCACAGTGCTCTCTCTGGCTGACAGGTGGGCCGGGAGCCCACTGTCAGTCTCTTCATCTACCTTTGGCTCTCTCTTCTCCCTCTCTCTCGCGCGTTTTCTCGCGCTTTCTCCACCGGCGATGCCTAGCGTGTACGGCATCTAGGCCGTACTACGGTAGTGCGCGGCGTGCTAGCTACGGGCGCAGCGTGCACTCACCTCGTGGGCCAGTGCGCTGTCGGCACTGCTCGCGGATCCGCCTCCGAACACCGGCGGTCGAGCGACGGGCGGTGCTGGTGGACTCCGCCCACCGTACACCGATCTCGAGCTATAAAAATGACCGAGGTGCTCCTTCTTCTTCCTCACACTTGGCCTCTCTTATTCTTCTCCTTCCCTCACCTCCGTTTGTGTTTGCAGGAGCTCGGGACGAGGCTCTAATGGCGGAGGTGATGCCGGACTGGTGCATGATCCTAGTGTGCGGAGGTTTGGTGGCATTGCTGGGGTTATCCGTGCTCTTGTGCGCGATGATCCTCGACGATCATCATGATGCTGCTGCTCGAGTGCTAGCTCTTCGTGGCGGCGACGATCACGAGGATTAGACGTGAGTGTCGGGTGCTAATGGCTGTCAGTGTGCGGAAGGCAACTTGTGCCTGAATAAACCCCCACAAGTTTCTCCTTAAGAGACTGTGGTGTGCTAGAGAGGTGAACAATTAGATGCAACAAATGTACATGGGTAAGCAACTTAGTGTACTGTGTGGAGTGGCCGGAGTTGTAAGTTTGTTGTTGCGGTGTTGTGGAAAAAAAATCTATGTTATGCAGGGATATATGTTGCAACAACTCAGGGAAAAAAATAATATCTCACTCCAGGTTTTTACCTAGCGCGAAAATTTAGTTAAATCAAAAATTATCAGCAGTAAAAACCACTCCCATAAACTGAAATCAAAATTATATAATTTGACACACAACTTTAGGCTAACACGCACAAGTGGCAACTCAAAAATAAACGTTGGGACAACCAACATAGCAGTGACGTCCAAAATAGAAACGGTAAATGGACAGGGTCCTGGGAAAACGTCTCTGGTGCTGGGGCACACTCTTCTTCTATCGGAGGGAGCGGGTTGACTAGTTGATGAATGTGCTTCTCCTGCCCGGGCCTCAATGGTCTGCCGATGGCGATTCGAGGATTTAAATCGGCGAGGCTCTAGAGATAACCCATTACCCGCTGGGTCAAACGCTCTTGTGCGATGACATACTGCGTAAGGTTGGCCAGCACTGGGTCTCTCTCAATTCGCCCACCAGGAAAATATGCTCCTTCTCCGGGCACTACACGGCTCGGAAAGTAATAATACCCCCGTTCGCTGGCGTAGGGCACCGCGAATCAAAGGCGAGCAAGCGCTTCATACGCGGCAGCTTCTATGACCACCTACGGAGTCGGCATAGATTTCCCCATGAAGGAAACCTCTGTTGGGTCTTGGTTTGGGTTTGCGGGAGGGATGTGCACTACTGCCCAATATTTCGAGGTGGATGGTGTGATCCTCAATTTGAGCAACTCATATTGGGGTGGACGGGTAGCACTCACGGTACTGTAGGTAAAATCCCAAAATATCTTAACGAAACTACCTGGGGAGGCGTCTGGGGTTCTCAGATAAATACTAGGAATTGGCATGACGAAGGAAATGGTTGTGAGAGTAGTGCACCAGGTGAGGGATGCTGGGCAAGGTCACGAGGTGGCCTTTTATATAGCTACTGGGCTGGGTTATTAAATCACGGCGAGGGGCAGCTATTTGTCGGTTCTGTTTTACGGGGTCGGGGTCAATGCTACAGTTACACAAGTCTCGCAAAGTGACGTGTTTACTGTAGGATTTGTCGGTGTGGTGCTTTGGGAGTTACACCCGGAATTAAAAAAATGCATTCGTACACCGACATATTTATGCATGGCTGCTATAAGGATAAGGGGGCACAAGCAAACAGTCTATACATATGGAAATACAGGGTCACATAACAACAGGGCGTGGACAGGATAAGGCTCGGTACTACTCGAGTGATTTAATCATCCTCGTTTATATCTAAGCGGCCTTGCCTTGTGGATGTCGAGGCTTCTCCAAGGGCTTCACTATCGGTGTTGGCTGGAGGTGGCTGCAGGGTCGGGGCAGTGATGATGACCGTCGCGGGGATTGTTGGCCACAATCCTGTTGGACCGCGCTCCAAACAGGCGACGCATCACTTCTGGGGACACCAAAGCATTATGGTCAATGACTGGGGCAGACCTCAAGGACTCAATCGGTTGTCCGAACAGCACGACTGGGTTGTCGGCGCCGGCTCATCTCCTCCTCTTGCCGGGGCTCGGCGAACCAGTTCTCCATGAGCTGCGATCATATCAAGAGTGATTTGATCAAAAAGTTCCTCTAGTGCACTTACATAGCGCACGAGATGCAATAATGCAAGATCTGTCTCGTGGTTTCCGTTGGCAACCCGGGGTGGCCTACCATACCCGTCATGGCTGGGGTAGTAGTAGAATGAGCAACAGTTAACTCTGGGCGACAAGTGCCGGAGTTGAACTATAGCCTCTCGAGCAGCTAGTTAGATGGCTTGTGGCTCAAAGGAAGTTGTCCTTCCGGTGAACCTGTAGGGGCGTTCTGGCGACAGACCCCTACCGTAGATGTGCACAGTGGCCCAGAATTGACGGCTTTCACCGCTCATGGACCCTTGGTACACAACATATTATGGGGGCTCCTCTAATGCAAAGGCACGGCGGGTGAGGTTTGCGAGCACGGTCACAAAACCTCCAAGTTTGGTTGCTGTGGTTTCATTGTGAACAATGGGTCCTGGCATTTTAGCTCGGTTTGGAATAGAGGTTGTGCTGTGCTGGGTTGAGGCTAGCGTGCCCTTTTTATAGAAAAGAGGATGGAGTCTTCCTTCGCACGCTTGCAGAGGAAACTATTTAGGTGTCTGTCACTGGCGCGTGATCGACAGGCTAGGCTGATAGGTTGGGTACCGACTGCCAAAGGTGTCGGTTCACTGTGTGGCTATCTTACGCGAGAAGCTCGGCCGGGGTTAGGATAAGGTCTAGTGGGGTAGTTAACCTAGGTTTCTCGACCTGGCTAAGATAGGATTAGCCAATGGTCAGCCTGGCTCTGATACCAAGGTTGTCCGGACCGGTTTTCGGGGTAATAATTTCCCCAAAAGTGGCCCTTGTGCTCATCAGCCCCAGGATTACTGTTAGCTGATGGAGTCACCACTTGATACAAAATATCCAAGCAAAAGAATACAAAATATGTAGTATAAGACCTTTCTGTTCTTTAAGTACAACACAAGGTTTCTGGTGACTGATGGCGGAAGCGGTCTATAACATGTCGGTGTCTGTGGGACTCCATTGCCCACGGGAACAGCTGACCAGGTTAACTCCTATCTTCGCGAGGCTACTATCACTGTTGCGTAGGTTCCGGGGCGGTCGTCGCAACGCTCCTCTCCATGCGAGAAATCTGGCCAAGACAATAGCCAGGGACAAGCCAGTGAGTACTTTGAATGTACTCGCAAACATTATGAATGTGGGTGCAATATAACACAAGATAATCATGCTCAGAAATATTCGATGATCTCATTGTTAGTTATGAAATGATAATCCATGATGCAAGCAGGTTATCCATATAAATATGACCATGCGCTCAAGGAGTGATAAAATATAAATAAATAGCAATCGTGCCACAATCGGGCGTCTGAGCGACACCACATAAAGGGCTTATAAGAAAAATAAATAACGATCATGCCATAGTTGGGCGTCTGAGCGACACCACACAAAGGGTTTATAAGGAAATTAAATAATGATCATGCCATAGTTAGGCATCTCAGCGACGCCACATAAAGGGCTTATAAGGAAAATGAATAACAAGTATGCCACAGTCGGGCGTTTGAGCGACACCACATAAAGGGCTTATAAGGAAAATAAATAACAAGTATGCCACAGTCGGGCGTCTGAGCGACACCACATAAAGGGCTTATAAATAAAAGAAAAAAATAGTGAATATCCAGGAGGTAGAACCATCCCAGGGATACTCAATAACTCAAATACATAAATGGTTAGTCCATAATCATAATCATAGTAACAGTCATCATAGGTCACAAGTCATGATCCATGTTTTGTTTCAGTAGTTCCTCCTCCCAAGACGGACACTAAGACCGACGCTTGACCCATCCCAGACTGTAGTCCTAACCGAGGGACACGGCTATTCGAATAGATTTAATCTCTGCAGAGGGTGTACTCTTTACCCACGTGTAACGGATTCCCTTTGTCCATCGGGACTAATTCCGTCTATGGTCTTTTAATTTGAAAACACACCTGACCGCACACACCAGCCTAATTACCGGTGTCTGGAATCACCCACGACACTCGTTAAGCCAAACTCTAAGTGGGGAGGCTGCAACCTCGACTAGCATGGGATCACAAAATTTATAACGCGCGCAAACTGGGGAAGCTACCCCCTTCGGCTCCAACCGAAAACACCAATGCCCTCGGACCAGGTGGTATGCCTACCGGATCCAGCCGGTATCTTCCACCATGGCCTGTCTGTATGGTGTGTGCTAGAACAGGGGTCAACAATTTACTGAACCGTACCCTACCTATGGCAGGGACAAGTGGTAGCACGAAACAAGTATGAGGTTACTGGAACAAGACTCGATCTACGGTCGACTTAGGACGTTCAAGCATCACTTGCATGATTAGCATAACCAATATATTCCATAACAACAGTCGGAATCACCACCTGTCATGCCTCACGAAGCCATACCGGACTCCACCGTCCTGACGAGGAACTAGTGAAAAGCTCTTCTCTACACAAGACATCGACTTTCACGGCTTTCTTCCGTTAGGCATGGAAGGCATACGAGGGGGATCACCGTCATGCATATTAAATTTTCACAGCAAGGAGTCTACATCATGCACTCATGGGTATGATCATATCGTCACATATGAAAAATTAATGCATCCATATCGAGGTGACATGGTAATCGTATCCACAACACTCACAAGTTTTGGGCCAGGGTTCAAAAATGCTTGCCTTCAAGTAGTGGAGAGGTAAAGTGCATTCCAAAACTTTTTGAAAGTTTTCTCCCTCTTCTAAATCCTATTTAAGAGAATTTGGAATCAACACATAGCTTCAAAACAGCACAAAAAAGTTGTCTAGAAATTTTTCAAATAAATATGAAAATAAACTAGACCAAATTTGAGGAACAACAGAAAAAGAATCAAGTCATTTCGACTTATATTTAAAAATTTGTAGCCAGTCAAAGTTCTGTTTTTAAATAAAAACCAGAAAAGAAAACGATTCGGGGAAGAATACGCTTTCGAGATGGGGAAACATACTTCGGGGTTCTGCGCTTTCACTTAAACCAGCGCGGGCCAGTGCGGGGTCGCTGACAGTGGGTCCCTTGGGCCCACTGGTCAGGTTTGGCCAGTCATAGCGCCTTCTTCCTCCTCTGTTCGAGCGAGGTGGGGCTCCGGGGGTCGCCGTCGACAAGCCACGGCTCCTTGAGGGGTTTCGAGGGCGGGGATGGATTCGCCAGTCTGGGGCGGTCCTCCCGGTAGTCACTAGGTCGGCGGGGGTGGAGGGAGTCGCCGGCAGTGTGCTCAGCGGCGGAGGTGGCCTCGGGTGGAATTGGAGGGTCTCGGCTACGGTGGTTTCTGGTCGCATTTGAGAGCATGGGCAGCTCCGCACGAGCAAGGGGAGTCTGACGGTGGTGCTGGATGAGCGAGGGAGGGCCTGTTTGCTGCGGATGGAGCTGGGATGCGGTGGCGGCTGAACTGGTCGGAGACGAGGAAGATAGTTCTTCCCCTATCAATTGCTGACCACGGGGGTTGTAGGGAGGTGGCTTGAGGTCGTCTGAGTGCTCGGACGGGCTCGGGGGCCTCCTTTATATAGTGCTCGAGGTCGGTTCTGCGGCGGCCGGAGATAAGCACGCCGAACCGACATTCTGTAGCAAGGGGGGCGCGTGGCGATGGCTGGCGGGGTCTGGCAGGTCGAGTGGATGAGAACGGGCTGTTCGAGGGGCAGCTGGCGTGCGGTTGTGGCTCGGGCGGCGCCGTCCATGGCAGAGGTTCACTGCAGACGCCGGCGTGCCGCCAAGGGGCTCTGACGGCGGCGCTGTTGGGCGCCAGAGAGGTTTGGAGGCTTCCGGCGAGTGGACGAGAGTGAGGTGTGGCCCTGCGGACGAGCAAAGGCCAGGGGGCAGGACGCGACGACTCGGTGCGCGCGCGTGCAAAACGTGCGCTTTGGGCGCGCCCAGAGCACGCACACTAGGTGCTCGACAAAATGTCAAAGCCTGCCAAGAGGCTCGAATCCACCTGGGGTTTAACAGGGTGGGGTTATAGGCTAGGTTAGTTCCATGAGACATGCTGGATTGGCCATTGGAGTAACTTCCTAATGTAAGTTAAAAGTGTGCCAAAACTGATCATGCTCCTAACCTGTTTGGTGAAATGCCAGATGCATCTAGGCATCTCTTGGGTGGGTCAAACTCTCCAGACCAATGCCTCTTTAGGTGTAGGAGATGGTGACAAGGTTAGTTGGGCAAAACTAGAAACTTGCAAGTGTAAGTTTTTGAGAAAATCAATTCTGGATGAAAACTAGAAGGCATTATTGCATGGACCAAAAATGTTCCAAATGCTCCAATCTCCTGGACTTAAGGGTTTTGTATGAAGGACTACAAGCAGGATAGAACTCATGGTTAAAAGAGCAAGTTAACATAGGGCTGTAGTAGAAAATGTCAATCTGGACCAGAGAGCAAAGGAGGATGTTTTGCTAAACTTTTTCAAAGAACACCAAAGGGTTTTTGCATAAAAGTGATGTAGGGACTTCACATGACATCCCCAAATTTTGGTGGAATTTTTGAATAAATCTATCAAACGGTTGTAGTGCAAATAGAGCTTTAAACTAATGAAAAATCACTTTAAGTGATAAAGCTTAGGGGAAAAAGAATAATGCAAATGAACCCACTGATAGAAGAATTGTTTTTCTTGGGTAGGGCAAATAAGTCCAAATAACATATCTGAAAAGTTTTCACTAGGGCAAAAACTCCATAATTTCAAAAGAAAAAGTGGTTCTGAAACCAAAGAAAATCCAGAGAATGAACGGTTCAAACTCCTGGTAAAAAATTTGATTTATAGATCAAGGTCAAAATTTTTGGGGTGTTACAGCGTAGCAGGAACAACTCCGGAGTGGTGGAGGGTGGCGAAGTTGGAGCGGCAGCGGTGAGGCGCAGGACGGAGTGGTTGAACTGGTTCGGGTACAGACGGCTCGGCCTCGGCTTCAACTACTAGCCGTGAGGGCGTTGCGGTTGAGGTTGCGGTGGACAACGACGTCGGGGTATCGGCTCCGGCGTGATGGAGGAGGGCGGCGGTTGATGGGTTTAATGGGGTGGCAGACGGAGGACACCGGGGTTTCGCGGCTGGTGGAGAGGTAGTTTTCACGCCCACGGAGTACGAATGGGGAATCGACGGGTGGGCGGGGGGGGAGGGGGGTAGAACCATGTTTCGCTCTGGGACGCGCTTGTTTTTGGCTTTTTTTGAACAGAAGATGGGATGCGCTTGTTTGAAATTTGGGGAAAGTACAAACTTTGCCCCCCTCTTAAATTTCGGACCTACTGTGGGTCGGGGGTAAGATGGTAATCCCAGGTGTCCCAAATAGTGGGCAGGAGCGATTTCGGCCGCGCGCATGTGTGCTTATGCGGCCATTGTGTATGAATGTTTTTCGGAGCCGGTTGCGTGGCGTCTAGATGAAGCTACAAACCTACCCCGGTTTAGACCTTTGGACGTCGGGCCGGTAGGTTTCACGGGTCGAAGTTATTAGAAATGTAATTTCCTTGTACTACCAAACATTGGTCTCACGCGGTTTTGGGCGAGTAGAGGCTCTTTTAGCGCTTCGTTTGAAATTTTGAAACACAAGCATTCACATTTAGAGTACTCTTGAACTTTGAGGATTGACATAAATAGACAACAATAAATTTGACCTTGTATGTTTGAAAACCTCATTAAATTATCCGCTTCTTTTTGAAATTTTGACACTTGAAAATCCTATAACTACGATTATTTTGGAATGGAGGAGCTAAATTAGAATCTATTTTGTACACGACTACATATGCTATTATGTACAAAATCAGAGGTATGATTGACAAATGCCATGATATCAAATTCAAATAATTGAATGGACTTCATGTTGAATTCGATTTTTTAAACCACCTTAAGTTGAATTCAAATGTATGCTAGTTCATAGGTAGCTATTTATAATGTTCATTGTGTAACTTTCGTATGTATAATGTGCTTTACACACACACACCATGAACTATACTCACGTTTATATTCGATTGATAAAGCGATGCATTGTCTGGAGTTCAAAATACTAACTACGTGGATCAATTGTGTCGAATAATAACATAGACATGCTCAAATTCGATAGAATCTAGATGTCTAATGGATCAATGACCATTCCTTACGCGAATTGCAAATATCATGATCCCATCCTAATATTTGGATACAATTTATATCTTTAATCAATGTGTACATCAGTCTTGTACGTGTAGTTTCACTCTCCATCGGTGGCCTCTCACACATTCTCACACACTCTCTCCCAAGGTGTCTTTCTCGCACACATGCTCTCGATATAACCCTCCCTCCCTCTCGTAACCATTTACAACTGTTTTCACTAACCTTTATCACAAGCACTCGCCCTCTCGCAAGCATACACATGCACAATCCCCATCGACCCTTTCTTTATACATAGACCTGCCTACATGTCTCCTGTACGCACATTATCAATAGACCTGTCTCTCACTCATTGTCTCACACCTCTCTTCCTAATCGATGAGTATGATTCTAGCAGAGCATTCTGTAGGATGCCCCTTAAAGTTAGGTTGGATGAATAGTAATATCAGAGATAAAGGGGTTACCTTAGTCCGAGAACCTAGGGTTACAAATCCTAGCCAGCTTTGTTAGTGGACATAGCATCCTGCACAATTATGCTATCTTTGTCTTGTACGACTAGTCATCCATGGATCTCCCTAAATGCGTCACGAGCCGACCAATGTGGCGCAGGACGGAACCGAACGAAGGGCCTCACCTCGACCCACCGGACCTCACGCGGTGACACACCCTCTGACCCCATGTCTCGTTATCTTCTCACACCCACACATACCAACACAGACACCACACACAAAAATATATTCTCCTGGTGCCTCTATCCACTCCTCCCTTGCATATACACACTCAAGGGAATCTCTCGTCGTGACGTCATATTCATCTCTCTCTCTCTAGACCACTCTCATTTCTCGTGCCATCTCTCCCACACCCCCTGCCAGCCCCTCTATCCATGCCTCTCTCGAATATGTAATACACACACATACCTCTATAGGCCCTGCCAAATGCATCAACTACACATTCACACATGTTACAGCACGTACCCCATTGATCTAGAAAGCCCTCTCTTCACGTTTATTTCACATACAACATTCCTTTTGAATAAAGTGTGGCCAAAAAAATATTTTAGAATTTCTACATATATACAACATTACAAAGTAATATGGAGGAGTATGAACGCTTGCATTGCATGGTGCCCACAATGATATTTATTCCGCACTGTGAATTTGTATATTTTTATACTATATATAAAGTTAGTCATAACAAAGAGAAACGAAGAGCATCTCTCTCTCCATCGCATACCACCCCTCTACGCCCCTTTCACGTACGCACACAAACTATCTCCAGGTCTCCTAAAAGTACATTGGACTTCAGAATCCACTCATTACGGTCACCATTTATGTTTTGTGGTTATTATACAGTCATGGGCTCACCGTACAACTCTGTATTTGCTCAAGACACGACTAGTTGACCAGTCAAACGCTCCACGTGGCACCTCTAGTGTTGCATCACATTATCTCACTACCATCGGGCCCACCTGTCGGCTTGTATCTACTCTACATCTACACTCTTATAAAATACTAGCAAGATTCTCATGCATTGCACGGAACATCAAGATGCATTAGTATGAGTAGTTTATCTTGTGGGAGAAAATGATGAACAAGGGAATGCCTTATTTGCAAGTGTGGAGAGGGGTGTGGGTTTTGCAAAATTGCCATAGTTTCCTTCATATCCGTCGGATATAGATCAGACGGCCTATATTGCAGGATGGCAGGCACACGATCATCACTGACTATGCTTTTTATAAGAGTAGGGATAAAATACGCTCTTATAAAAACATAGTTGGTGATGATGGTGTGCCTGCCATCCTGCAATATAGGCCGTCCGATTTATATTTGACGGATAGGAAAGAAACTATGACAATTTTGCAAAAAGGTACCCACACACCTCTCCACATTTGCAAATAAGGCCTTCCCTCGTTCATCCTTTTCTCTCACAAGATAAACTAGTCATACAAATGCATCTTGATGTTACGTGCAACGCACGTGCATCTTGCTAGTAAGAATGAAAACAAACGACAAAAAAATATTGGACGATGGTTCGAAGTCATGAACGCGGGCACAACGGACAAGGTGGCCTTGTATTGGTATGCTAAGCCGTCTGTTTTAACACACAGGAGCTGGTGTGGTGATTATAC
Source organism: Secale cereale (assembly GCA_902687465.1). Taxonomy (NCBI): domain Eukaryota; kingdom Viridiplantae; phylum Streptophyta; class Magnoliopsida; order Poales; family Poaceae; genus Secale; species Secale cereale. Next base: position 323,261,288 of record LR738710.1, read on the forward strand.
ACACACGCACACATGCACATGAACCGCATGCACGCAGCACTCACACGAACACATGCACCCACACACACACGCAACACTCACACGTACACACGCAGCCATGCACTCACGCAACACTCACACGCACACACGCACGCATGCATGAACACACCGGTACACCAGACGACCAGCACACACTCTCATGCTCAAGTGCTCAACCTACACGTGCATGCGCACACATCAGGCCCTGACAGACACATACACAACCAGGTGATTACCACGCACGGGGTTGAGTCTTGTCGCGCCTGCGTAAATTTGTGTTTATCTGACCTTTTCCCTATGCAAACTGACAGGTGGGACCCACTAGGAACGTGGTCAATTTAACTAGTCAACATGGTGCCACGCAGACTATTTGGCCGGTCAACGGAGTGCAATCCGATGCTGAACAGTGAGCAAGTGAACATATAATCACCGCAAAACGTATATAGTGACCGTAATCAGCTTATCTGAAGTTTGGTGAACGTATTACACTTTTCTCTCTGTAGGCCCTCCAAAACTACATCTCTACACGTTCTCGCATGTTACATCTAACAACTATGCAATACAGCACTACTACTACACTCTGACACAATAAATCATATGTGTTTTTAGTTTTACAAGATATCATATTGTTACTTAATTATTCAGTTTGCATACATTACAATTGCCTTTGAAATGTATGGCCAGTATCATATACCACGCGGGAAAAATCCTGCCCTTTCCTTTTTAATCGGGTTTGTATCGATGGGTCGTGCGAAACAGCAAAACTATAGTACTATATACAGTACAAGTGACAATTCACTAGGCCGTCGTGTCGTGTACTCCTCCGCCGTAAGAGTGGAACGCTCGCTCATAAATCTTCTAGTCCATTTCGCCGACATGTGGGGCATCAAGCTACCGGGTCCACGTGCCATACCGGAATACAGTGCAGAGCAGCCGGGGTGAAGCACCCAGTCATGGCACTGGCGTAGTAATGAGCAATGAGGCATCAAATCACAAAGCTGCACCTTTCCCGCAGTTAAGTTGGAGGGACAAAGTAATAATGCTAAAAAAGAAGAAGTTGGAGGGACGAAGGAGCCATCATTTCACTCGTTGTTGAATCCGCTTCTCCCTCATCTTCTTCAAGTTAACCACATGTTGCTTCTGCCGTTGTTCTGCCTCATGTGGGAAGCGGACCGGCTTGGTGAAGCACTGACACGTGGGACCGCATGTTAGCAAACTGCTAGGACAACATCCTCTAAAAATAGGAAACCTCCCCCGCCATCCGTGCTTCAAAATCACCTCCTTTTTAGTAATCTTGATTCTATAATTTTTTAGATCAATATAATTGAGATTTGTATAGATAGCACACAGGAGCAAAACCAAGTGGTACGGTTAAGGGCATCCACAATGTGTAGCCAAATGTGAAAATAGCTTTTGGCATCGTGGGGACCATTGTGGACGGTGTTGCCAAAGCCAAAAGGATGGAACCGAAGCTCCCTGATTGATTGATTGATGGAACAGAAAAATGCAACGTCTCTCCTCTTTCTCCCGTGCTTGGACGCATGTACAGTATAGAGGACATAATCTACTCCCTGTCCCTTCTATCACAAATCACAAAGCAGTCAGGCATCAAATCACAAAGCACAGACGAAGCAACCATCATTTCACTCTTCGCTGACTCCGCTTCTCCACCGTCTTCTTCGAGAAACCATCTCACCGCACTAAGCTGGACGGACGACGCTATTGTGTACGAGTAGTACTAGTACATTTACGCATCCTTTGGTTCAACGGACTTCCTGGATGCAAATAAGGCAGTTGCCTCGTCTTGCAGGCGGCACTTGCGAACGACTTACCGTGGTCCCCCTCAATAGTGTTCTCCGTCAAAAGCACTTTGCCAAACCACAACGTTTGAGATATCGTCGACGTCACCACAATGGGCAAGGAAGTCAAATATAGTTACTACCTCCATTTTTTTGTACACAAGGCCAGTATATCAAAATTACAATTTGCAAAAAGCCACTAACACTAATCGAGGCAAAATTGATGGGGTTTGCCTCGTACTAGCAACCAAGGACATTAATATCCCCTGCATGCATGCGGAAGTGAGAAAGTTGGTTTGCATGGCGCTGCATTAATTAAGCGATGATGAGTGAAATGGTTAGCTCTTTGGGCTTTGGGGAAAAATATGCATTAATTGACACGTGAAATGAGGATTTGTATCGATTAATCCCGCCTTTCTTTTTTAACACTAGTACTCCTAGTACGTAGTACTACGTATTTATCCTGTTTGGGTCTAGGCCTTGCATTGCCATACATCACCACACATTTTTACCAAGCTTGCCTAAAGTTTTCAAAATGAAAAGGCGGTACACTTGCGCATGGCTGTCGCAGTCGCTCCTGCACGCCGCGGTCAAACCGCACCCTCACATGCACAGTCGCTCGTGCACGTCGCAAACCGAACCAATGGAACGCACCCTCACTGACATGTGCTGTTGCATGTGAACAAACCAAACTCAGCCATCCTACCGCTAAGACATAATTTTCGTTCATAGAGTATGTTTATCCAACCGCATGTTGGGGAGTATCCGTACGGCCCGTGCGGTGGTCTGTTGGGGAAGAAGAAGAGGTGAGGAAGAAGGGTTAGGAGACATAGGATATTCATCCAACCGCCTGAAATGGTAGACTGACCCAAGTCAGGCGACATGCATAACAATATATGTTTTTACACAGCAAAAGATCCATAAAAACAACAACATAAAGAAAAACTATCACTGCTCACGGAACGAGACGGCCTCGTCGTCTTTGGCTGCCGGCGTGAACCAGCCCATAGCTACCGACGTGTGTCTCCGCACCGTGGTTGTCCTCGGCCTCCAGCTACTCGTTCCCGTGGAGCGTGCGGGCGCTCTGCACGGACGAGAGCACCGCTCGGTTCAAGTAGAGGACGTCCGGTTCCGCCTCCAGGAGGGCCTCGATGGCAGCGGCATCCGCGCGCTCCACGTCGAGTCGAGCCTCCATCGCCCGGTTCAAGTCTAGGACGTCCCGTTCCGCCTGCAGGAGGGCCTCGATGAGAGCGGCATCCGTGCGCTCCGCGTCGAGTTAAGCCTCTGCCGCCTGGTTCAAGTCCAGGACGTCCGGTTCCGCCTGCAGGTGGGCCTCGATGGCAGCGGCATCTGCGCGCTCCGCCTCAAGTTGAGCCTCCTCCACCCGGTTCACATCCACGACATCCGGTTCCACCTGCAGGAGAGCCACAATGGCAGTGGCATGTGCGTGTTCCACGTCAAGTTGAGCCTCTGCCTCCCGGTCCTCCTTTAGTATCGCCAAGTTGAACCGCTGGTCCGTGTGCACCATGGGTGACTCGAACGCCAGCACGAAGTCGACGTCCATCATCTCATACCCATCGGGAGCCTACTGCGCCGCGACCTCCGCCATGAACATTGGATCGGCTTCCTCCTCCTCGTAGCTTGGCTCCAGATAATTCGGGGATTGGTCGGCCACAAAGCGATCTTGGGAACGGAGGTCTCTGGCGCCGACTGCCACCGCGATTTATGCGCGACGCTCCGGTGTCAACATCTTGTAGTACGTGATCTTGTGGTGCACCATGGCTTCCGGCGAACTAGGGGACGCTTGATGCGGTCTAGGGGATCGAAAGGTGGGGGAAGGGGCTAGAGATTATGTGCGGTTTTAGGGCAGTGGCTGGCGTAGGTGTAAGTGCATCTAGTGCCACCCCTAGTGGTTTTGGAGTATTGACGGCAAACCTGGTTGAGGGACTAATGTGTTTGTGAGAATTGCAGGATAACACAGGTAATAGTCCCTCATTGATTCGGTTAACCTACCGGAGATGACCCCTAAAAATGTATGAAGACATTGATATCAGTGGTGGTATATGAAGATAATCATATTGAAGACTATGACATGAGAAGACATTATGTGAAGACTATGGAGAGCGAAGACGAAGAAGTTTCGTTGTTTCCTTTTCTTCTTTGTTGAGTCATAGGAACCACCGTACTGTTAAGTGGGGTCCAAGTGAACTAAGTCAGAGTGACTGAAGTGATGCTCAACCAAATCCTATGTTTTCGAGCGAAGACTATGAGAGCAAATCTTATCCAGAGGCGGATGAGTCAGCTTTACTTGGAGCTCAAGTAAAGTTGCCATGTGTGTTTGAAATCTGACCGTTGGAACACGTGTCAGTTCCTTAGTGACCCAGGGTCACTTCGGACAAATCAGGTCGGGTTGCCGAGTGGCTATAAATAGCCCACCCCCTACACCATAAATTGGTGGCCGCTCAGAGTTATAAAACGGCTTTTGTCGTTTGAGAGCAACCCACCTCCGAAGCATTTGAGAGAGAAATCCTTGCGAGGACAAAGCCCAAACACCCAGAGCCAAAGAGTGTTAGGCATCACTGAAGTCTTTCTGTCTGTGTGACCTGAAGACTTATTACACTTGAGGACTGTGTTTCCTCCAGCCGGTTAGGCGTCGCGTTCTGAGCATCCAAGAGTAATTGTGGATTGCCGGTGAACAAAGTCTGTGAAGGTTTGGAAGTCTACCTCGAAGACTTACCAGAGTGATTGGGCGAGGACTAGGTGTCCTTAGCTCAAGGGGAACAAGGTAAAGACGTGGTCTTCTGAGTTAAATATCAGCCTCCCTAACCAGACGTACAGTTGTCATAGCAACTGGAACTGGTCTAACAAATCACTGTCTTCCCCAAGCTACTAGTTCTATCCTTTCTTTCCCTTTACTTACTGCTCTACGTTGTGAAGACATTGCATGCCTACCTTATATGATTGTCTTCACTGAGTATCTACTTGTTGTGATTGGCTTCATTCCTTCTTCTTTTATGATCACTATTGCCTAGTTGCTATTAGTGTTCATGCTTTCACTTCATTGAATACATGACTATGGCTTATCTAGTGTAGTCCACTTTCCACTGCATACTAATAGGCTTGAGCTTATCGTTTGTCTTCGAAACTACCATGTTTTGAAGCATTTCATAAAAATAGCCTATTCACCCCCCTCTAGTCGATATACTGCACTTTCAATTGGTATCAGAGCAAGGTACTCCCTTATTCTGTGTAATTTGGTTTAACCACCTGGAGTTTTAGCTATGTCGACTGCAGTGATAATCAAAGTCTACGCTGCGTGCCCCGTCTTCGATGGCACCGAATATCCCTACTGGAAGAACAAGATGCGCATGCATCTTGAAGCCATTGACGTGGACCTCTGGTTTGTCGTCAAGAACGGCGTTCCCAAGACTGGTGAAGGTATCACCCCTCCTGATGTCAAGAGGCTCGTTCAATTGGATTCAACGGCCAAAAACATCATTTGTGGTCATCTGACCAAAGGACAGTACGGTCATGTAAGTGCTCTGGACACGTCAAAGGAAGTTTGGGATTGGCTCTTAAAGGTCAATGAAGGAGTCTCTACCCAGAGAGATCAAAGGATCAACGTCCTTCACAATCTCTTCAATCGCTTCAAGAGACATGACAATGAAAATGTCCAACATACTTTTGATCGTCTCACTGACATCACAAATGAGCTTCAAGCACTTGGTGCCACTGAGATTACCAAGCATGAAATCGTCAAGACCCTTCTGAGGTCAATCGATAGCTCATTTGATATCCTTGCCCTGATGATTCAAGAATGCCCTGACTTCAAGACTCTCGATCCGTCTGATATACTTGAGAGGCTCAACACACATGAGTTCCAGCTATCTAAGAAGCGTGACATCTATGGTCCCAACTATGCCCGATCTCGCGCCTTGAAGGCAAAAGTTGTTTCCTCATCTGAAGAAGAATCTGACTGCAGTTCTGATGATCCTGAAGACATTGGAAAGGAGCTTGCCATGCTTGTGAAGAAGTTCCAGAAATTCACTAGGAAGAAAGGCTTCAGAAAGCCATCAACATCCAGCTCAAGAAATGATGAAGCCTCTACTCATGACTACAAAAAGAGAACATGTCATAAGTGCAAGAAACCTGGTCACTACATCTCTGAGTGTCCTCAGTGGGACAACGAGAAGAAGAAAAAGAAGATCAAGGAATATAATTCTGATGACAAGAAAAAGAATAAATACTCAAAGTCTTCTTCAAAGTCTTCATCAAAGTATTCATCACACAAGAAGAATTCATCTGGCAAGGCTGGCGCATTTGTTGGCAAGGAGATGGATTCTGAGGAAGAGTCTGCTTCTGAAGAGGTGGAGGTGGAGTCGGAGGAAGAGTCTGATTCTGGTGCTGCAAGTCTGGCTTTAGCCACTGCCTACGTGGGCAAGTCTATCTTTAACACTGAAGACAATGGCCCCGTCCCCAACAATGATGACGAGGACGACAACTCTACACCCACCTTCTGCTTCATGGCACGCATCGCCAAGGTAAAATCACGCGATGCTTACTTTCAAACATCTAGTGAAGATGACTCTGATTGTGAATCAAAACCTAGCTACAAAACACTTGCTAAAATTGCCACTGAACAGCAGAAAGCCATGGAACATATTCCAAAACTGTTAGACAAAAGCGATGACCTGTTGGACGCAGAAATGACCCGTTCTTAGTCCTTAATTGAAGATATAAAAAATCTTCATGTTAAGTACCAGGAACTTGAAGGTCTTTATGAATCGCTCTCAAAAACTCATGAAAAGCTTTCCCATGATTACATTCAAAGGAAACGAGAGCTTGAGAAAGTGAAAGCGGCTCATGAAGATCTTCAAATGGAGAATGAGTCCCTCCGCGCACAACTGATCAGCTCTACTCATGAAGAGTTTGAACCACCATGTCTAAAATGCATTGAACGTGATAATGCTACATCTGTTGCTGAATGCTCTACTGCTGCCACTGTTGCAATATCTTCAACTATTGATGTGGTAACTAACCCCTCTGTTGAGGGAACCACTACTATTGCTGATGAAAATGCTAGGTCGAAGACTTTGCTTGAAACAGGGATGTACAAAAGCCTCAAAGGGCATCAAACTCTATGTGATGTCCTTAAAAAGCAGATACTGAACCGAAACCCTAGGAAAGAGGGTGTTGGGTTCGACAGGAAAATGAATGTTGATGGTTCATACTGGAAGCTTGAGCAGTATCCCAAAACCACATGGGTTGCTGCAAAGGGACCTTCAGTGGATCCATCTACCTTATCTGGCTTCACTTGTGCTAATCCTGTTATCATTGATGAATCCTTTGATGCAAACTATAAACTGTTTAAGAATCAAAATGGTGAAGTGTTTGCCAGGTATATTGGTACTAACTACAGGAATGGACCACCTATGAAGAAGATCTGGGTACCCAAAGATTGTCTTGAGAAGCTTCCAGCAAATACTATCATGACACCCCCTGGGATGAAGACAAACCCCAGACCAAAGGCTTCATATGGTCCTAAGGCTTCATACAACCAAAGGACTCATTCTAGTCACCCTAATGCGAATGTTTTGCAGGGAAACCATACTCAGACCCATGAATATGAGCGTGTTTCTTCAAACCTCTATGTTTATAAATCCAAGAATTTTTCTGCCTATTCTTATGAGTATTATTCTCCTCCTGCAAGACTATTTGCTAGGGCCCCAAAGCCAAAATTCTCAGATGCTGCTCTAAGACTCATTGCTTCTAAGCCACCCCTGAAAATGTGGGTGGTTAACAAGAGCTAACTTTATCTTGCAGGGAAAGTTCTCCAGCCTATAATCAAAAGCTTCTGATGCTATTGCTGGGGACCTAAAATGCTTGTCGGGCACAAGATCAAATGCCCAGAATGACTTACTTCTCATAGAATTCATAAGTCACTTGTTGAACATCTCATCAGTCCTAACTTTCATCTAAGCTTTTGTAATCCACTTATGCATCAAATGTTTATGCTTCACAATGGCTTTTGGTGAAGCCTATCCTCCTAACTGCATTGTAGGGGGAGACACCAAAGTCTTCAGAATGGATTATGGATAGCGGATGCACAAATCATATGACTGGTGATCGAAATCTTCTCATAGACTCAACTTTACGTCCATCCAACAAGAGTCACATCACATTTGCTGATACTGGTAAAAGCAAAGTGTTGGGTCTAGGTAGAGTTGCAATCTCAAGATATCATCACATGGATAAAGTCATGCTTGTTGAATCTCTTGGCTTCAACTTAATGTCTGTCTCAATGCTTTGGGACCTAAACATGATTGTGATCTTTGGTAAATTTCGTTGCATTGTACTAATGGAATCTGACAAGTCTTTAGTATTTTAAGGATACATAAAAGGTGATCTGTATATGGTAGATTTCTCAGCAGGACCGCAGATGGCCGTATGTCTTCTAGCAAAAGCTTCAGAGTGTTGGCTCTGGCATCGGAGGCTAGGACATGCTGGCATGAGGAACTTGCATACTCTGGCAAAGAAGAAGCATGTCATAGGCATCGAGGAAGTCAAGTGCAAAAAAGATCATCTATGTGGTGCATGTGAAGCTGGGAAGATGACTAGAGCCAAGCACCCCTCGAAGACAATCATGACGACATCTAAACCCTTCGAGCTGCTCCACATGGACTTATTTGGCCCTACTCACTACTCCACATTCTCTAGCACAACCTGTCTCTATGGCTTCGTCATTGTTGATGATTACTCAAGATACACATGGGTGCACATAATACTCTACAAGACTGAAGTGCAAGATGTCTTCAGACGCTTCGCCAACCGTGCCATGAACAATTATGGCATCAAGATCAGACATATCAGAAGTAACAATGGCACTGAATTCAAGAACACTGGCCTCGATCTTTATCTAGATGAGATGGGAATCACTCATGAACTCTCAGCCCCATATACACCTCAGCAAAATGGGATCGTTGAGTGCAAGAACAGAACTCTAATTGAGATGGCTCGAACGATGCTCGATGAGTACAAAACACCAAGAAGGTTCTGGCCCGAAGCTATTGATACTACATGCCATATCATCAACCGTGTTTATCTTCACAAGCTTCTGAAGAAAACATCCTATGAACTCCTCACTGGAAAGAAGCCAAATGTAAGCTACTTCAGAGTATTTGGAGCTAAGTGCTGGATCAAGGATCCTCATCATAAGTCAAAATTTGCACCCGAAGCTCATGAAGGCTTCATGCTTGGATATGGAAAGGACTCACACTCCTACAGGGTCTTCAACATTTTTCTCTATAAAACTGTTGAAACTATGGATGTGAGGTTTGATAAGTCAAATGGTTCACAAAGAGAGTCCCTACCAAATGTGCTAGATGAAGCTTCACCAAATGAATCTATCAAGCTAATGGGAACTCGTGAGATCATGCCTTCTGAAGCACAACCTGACGAGGAACTCATCATCTCTGCTCCAAATCAACCTGACGACAATGCTCAGCCTGAAGGCAATACTCCTGATGAAGACAATGCACAGCAAGAGCAAAATCTTCGTCCAGCTCATCCTCGTGTTGCAAATGAAGTACAAGTTGAGAAGATAATTGATAGCATAAATGCTCCTGGTCCACTCACTCGCTCAAGAGCGACACATCTTGCAAATTTCTGTGGGCACTTTGCTTTTGTCTCAATATATGAATCCAAGAAAGTTGCTGAAGCTTTTATGGAGCCTGAATGGATTCAAGCAATGCAAGAAGAGCTTCAATAGTTTGAGCTGAACAATGTGTGGGAACTTGTCAAGCGTCCTGATCCTCGGAAGCACAACATAATAGGCACAAAATGGATCTATCGCAACAAGCAAGATGAGCATGGTCAAGTGGTCAGAAACAAAGCTCGTCTCATTGCTCAAGGATACACTCGAGTTGAAGGGATTGACTTCGATGAAACATTTGCTCCTGTGGCTAGGCTTGAAGCTATTCGTATACTGCTAGCCTATGCAAATCATCATAACATACTTCTATATCAAATGGATGCAAAGAGTGCCTTTCTCAATGGAAGAATTGAAGAAGAAGTGTATGTTGCACAACCACCTGGCTTTGAAGACCCAAAACGTCCTGATATGGTATACAAGCTCAACAAGGCACTGTATGGCCTCAAACAAGCGCCTCGTGCTTGGTATGACACCCTCAAAGACTTCCTGAAGAGCAAAGGCTTCAAACCTAGATCCCTAGATCCCACACTCTTCACGAAGACATATGATGATGAGCTATTTGTCTGCCAAATCTATGTGGATGACATTATCTTCGGCTGCACGGACAAGAAATACAGTGATGAGTTTGGTCACATGATGCAAAACAATATCAAATGTCTATGATGGGTGAGCTGAAGTTCTTCCTTGGTCTTCAAATTCGTCACCGACGTAACGGCATCTTCATATCTCAAGAGAAGTACCTTAAAGACTGCCTGAAGAAGTTTGGAATGCAAGACTTCAAAGGGTAGTCGACGCCAATGCCTGCTAAACATCATCTGGGTCCCGACGCCAATGGTAAAGAGTTTGATCAACAGGTATACCGCTCCATGATTGGTTCTTTACTTTATTTATATGCATCTAGGCCAGACATTATGCTTAGTGTTTGCATGTGTGCTCGATATCAAGCGGCACCAAAGGAGTCGCATCACTTAGCTGTGAAGCGAATACTTCGATATTTGGCTTACACCCCAACACTAGGATTATGGTATCCAAAGGGCTCAGAGTTTGATCTAGTAGGATTTTTAGATGCTGATTATGCTGGTGACAAAGTTGATTGCAAGTCCACATCAGGCACATGTCACTTTCTAGGACGATCACTTGTCTGTTGGTCTTCAAAGAAGCAGAACTGTGTATCACTCTCCACTGCTGAATCTGAATACATTCCTGCTGGATCTTGCTGCGCTCAGCTTCTATGGATGAAGCAAACACTCAAGGACTATGGAGTCCATCTGAAGCATGTGCCACTCTACTGTGATAATGAAAGCGCCATCAAGATTGCCAACAACCCAGTTCAGCACTCGAAGACAAAGCACATTGAAATTCGTCGTCATCACTTTCTCAGAGATCATGTTATGAAGGAAGATATTGATATCATACACGTCAACACTGAAGAGCAACTGGCAGATATCTTCACAAAGCCCTTGGATGAGAAAAGGTTTTGCAAGTTGCGGTGTGAGCTAAATATCTTAGAATCCTCAAATGTCCTATAATCAGGCACACATCCTAACACTTATGCATATTGATGACTTAGATGTGCAACACACGAAGTAAAGTATATCTTCAATCAATGAAGACTTACATTCTAAGTGTGAATACATTAACATGGAATTTGACTTCGGAGCACCACGATAATTGTGCGCCGTGTCTGGGTCTAATACTTCCTATACGGTGGGTAACGCCACCACTAAATTCTTGTTTGAAGCGTTTCTTGTGGCGTTACATTTGCAAAGTCTTCGCACTTGGTTTGTCTTCATCATCTCATACCCATCGGGAGCCTACTGCGCCGCGACCTCCGCCATGAACATTGGATCGGCTTCCTCCTCCTCGTAGCTTGGCTCCAGATAATTCGGGGATTGGCCGGCCACAAAGCGAGCTTGGGAACGGAGGTCTCTGGCGCCGACTACCACCGTGATTTCTGCGCGACGCTCCGGTGTCAGCATCTTGTAGTACGTGATCTTGCGGCGCACCATGACTTCCGGCGAACTAGGGGACGCTTGATGCGGTCTAGGGGATTGAAAGGTGGGGGAAGGGGCTGGAGATTAGGTGCGGTTTTAGGGCAGTTGTCGGGACCCCGATCCTAAGTCACACCGATCTAGCATGTAACACACCATATCACTTTGCGGCCTCACGCACGGTATCCCCACGGGTGCCACCTTACCTGGCCCGGGACCGTTTGCGCATTTTGGCTCACGTATATGATAGTGTCGCTAGCATCCATATGACAGAGAACCCGGGCCGACATGACCAGTTATAAACCAAAAGTGGCACTAAATTACAGAGACAGGCATTCATGACCCAGCAACGAACGTGTCGGTCATCAACGTATGAACCCCAGTCATAGCAAGCTACAAGGACTTAAAGGAACAACGCGTGACATTTCCCCTAAGGGACAGACACAGGAACGAAGAAGGACACATGCCGGTCAGCCTAAGTGTTCCGGAGAAGTAGCAAGCTACCAAGGCTCAGTGGAAACACTAGGAGACATTTCCCTGTAAGATAGGCTACCAAGGGTAAACAACTAGGTGTCGGATCCCACACATACCAAGCATTTCAATAACATACACGCAATATGCTCAATATGTGCAAATACAACATGGCATCACAACATGACTCTAATAAACAAAGTATTTATTCATTAGGCTCCGAGGAGCCAAATATTACAAACATGGGTCTCACGACCCAGCATTCAGAGCATACAAGCAACAAGCGGAAGCACTACATGTCTGAGTACAGACATCTACAAATGAAAAAGGCTGAAGAGCCTGACTATCTACAACTCTCGTCCAAGATCGTAGCTAAGGTAACAAGCTACTTGTTGGAGTCCAAGCGGATCTACTAGTGAGACATCAATCCTATCTGCAAAACATAAATTAAGCAAACTTGAGTACAAAGGTACTCAGCAAGACTTACATCAAATCCTATCATACATGCACTTGTATCAAGAAGGCAAAGTGGGGTTTAGTTGCAGCAAGCCAGCTTTGACTCAGTGGCTATTCTATTCTAAGATTGCTGGTAACTCTTTTAAGGTGGCGCACATGAGTCCACTAAGCACCACACAATACACCACTATGGATTCATCCCCGTATCCCTACGAGAAGGCCATCCATAGCACTCACGCTTGTCTTGAGTATTTTAGAGTATCCACTTCAAGTTGTCTATGTACCACGTAAGCATCCAAGAAGTCCATAACCGTGGACCCGGCTATTCGAATAGATCATGTTAACCCTGCAGGGGTGTACTTCTTCACACACGCTCTCGCCACTTACCACCATGTACACGTCATGTATCTCGGCAACCTTCAAGCGGAAGCCTGGCGAGGGTGTCGTCCACGACCTGACTAACCACACAAGACTCTAGTCCAGGTTTATCGCCTATTCGGGTTCCATCCGTGGGGAGATCCGGCCGGGGTGTCGCTCACGGCCCCAAATGATGTGCGCAGGGTTCCCAAGCCCACCTCGCCGAGTGGATCTACGCTTGGTACACCGTGCCACGGTGCCTAGTCGGTCCCAAGCCCACTGGCCGAGTGCCACTTGGTAGACTACTAACACTACCTACAAACACCAGAAACTAGTTGCAACTCCTGGACAGAGACCAAGTCGGTTAATAAGTCGAGAGGGGCACTTAAGCATTCCAATGCGTGGTAGTAGCTAGTCATTGGACAACATACACAGAACTCAGTTCTTAGGGACGGTTCCAGTGAGACAAACCACCATGTACTCCTACATGGCCTCTCACCACTACCTTTACCAAAACGTGTTCACAAACTTAACCCTCAGCATCAGAACATATCATTGCACTCCAATTCATTCCCGATGAATCAGACCTGACACACTCTAAGCAATAGCAAGCAAGGCATGGTAAGATCACAACATGGCTTCAATCAACTCCTACACATGCTAGTGGGTTTCAACTATTTACTGTGGAAAGACAGGTCATGCAGAGGAATGGGTTCAACTACGGCAGCATAAAGTAGCAGTTGAAGTCGTTGTTGTCCTAATGCAATAACAGGGAGCAGGAGCGAGAGAGGGGTTGTATCGGAATGAACAAGGGGGTTTGCTTGCCTGGTAAAACAACGTGCAGAGCACTGCTCCTCTGACAGGTACTCTGGATCGGTCTCCGGAGCTGGACCTATCGAGAAGAACGGTGCCGACAATCAAACACAAGCATATGCACCAATATGATGCATGAATATGGCATGAAGTTATGATGTTGTTTGAGCTAATGCAACTAGCATTTTGATTGGTTGAACTCCATTTGAACCAAGGGTTCAAATGCAACTCTAGAAATAAGCATTTTAAATGCCATTTATGTGTTTTCATAAAAACAGTAGGTTTAACTTCATTTGTCATGCATGAAAATGGTACAGATGGATAGATTGAATTTTTCTGATAATTTTTCATATATAAATTATTTCATTCTGAGCTACGGTTGAATTTCTGTGATTTTTTGAAGTTTAAGCCAATTTCTGAAATAAATAAATCATTTAAGATTTATTTAAATATCAGAACTGGATTACTGCGTCAGCATGACACAAGCATGACGTCAGCAGGTCAAAGGGGCTGGTCCAGAGTCAAACCTGACAGTGGGGTCCACTGGTCAGTGACTCAGTTAATTAACTGAGTTAATTAACTCTAAACTAATTCTAACAGAAATGTCAGCAGAGCAGGGCCCACATGTCAGTGGCTAATCTAGTTAGTTAATTAGTACTAACTAGAATAATTAGCCGAGCAGGGCCCGCGGGTCAGTGAGAGAGGGGGGGGGGGAGGTCAACTGATCAGTGGGGTCAAAGCACGCCAGTCAGCGGTCAAAACCCACCGGCGGCTCGACGCCGGCGACCACAGACGCGACGGAGGGGCACGGAAATGCCGCTCCGGCGGTCATTTGGGCAGCGGAGGCCACGGGCGAGAAGCTGGAGCTCGTCCGCGTCCATCCCAACAAACAGCAGCAGCTAGGGCGGCCGGAGCTCGCCGGAAACGAGCTCGCGGCGGCGCCGGAGTTCGGGCCTCGTCGGGGTTAGAGCTATGGGGCACGGGGAGGCTAACGGAGAGGTGCTACGGGTTCCTGGTGAAGCGCTAAGTGCTGTGACGTGCTCGGATTCGTGCTTGGGTGGCTGTGGCCACGACGGCGGCATCGCCGGCGGCGGTGAGGTCGGGCATCTGCGAGGGTAGGAGCTAGAGGCCGCAGACGACTAGGGGAGGAGGGGGAAACGAACCGGGAGCTCACCGCGATCGCAGCGGTGCAGGCGGAGGGCTCGGAGAAGGGCCAGAGCAAGCAGGGCGGCAGAGGGGATCTCCGGCGGCCGGCGATGAAGAAGAGGTCGGGGTCGAGGCCTCAGGGCGTCTGGGGTTGATTTCTTCGGCTTGGAGATGCACGGCAGCAAGGCGGAACTCGGGGACTCGTCGGAGGGGCGAGGGGGGAGACGGTGGCTACGGCAACGGTGATCGGCGGCGACGACGGCGCTCGGGACCGAGCTCGAGAGGGAGATAGAGGAGAGGGGAGGGGTCCAGAAGAGTGCATGAGGGTCGGGGAGGTTGCGTGGCTACTCCAGAGACCACCAGGCGGCGAGGGGGATGAAGCAGAGAGGCAGGAGGTGGCGCGCTCGCCGTGCGCGCGCGCCGGCCACACGCCTCGGCCTCCTGTCATCGCCAGGAGGACGACGACTGGCAACTGGGCCGGCCCAGTGCCAGGCCAGCAAGTGGCCCAGGTAAAGCCAACCCTTTTATTTCTTTCTTTTCTATTTTTCTGACATTTGTTTTGATTTAATTTCTAAATTAAATCAATTATTTTCTGCTGACATATTTATTTTGCAGGGACCTAGGAATTAATCCAAGCCACTCAAAATAAAGAACCAGAATTTTGGACATATATAAAATATATAATATATATATATATATCCAAGCAAATATTTATTGCATTAATTCCAAATGCCCAAAATAAATACTTATGAGCTCCTAATAATATTGGTTTGATTTTTATCTCTAACCAATATTTTTAGAGGGCCACATGAACATTTTCTTGGACCTTTTTGGAGCAATTTTTATTTGGGTCATTTTCAAAAAGGGTTTCTGAGGGTTTCACAAGTCCTCAATTCAATTTCATTTGAAATATAAACATGATGCAAACCACAAGACTAACCTAGTGCATCCCAGAACTAGGGTTGTGACAGCAGTGGCTGGCGTAGGTGTAAGTGCATCTAGTGCCACCCCTAGTGGTTTTGGAGTATTGACGGCAAACCTGGTTGAGGGACTAATGTGTTTGTGAGAATTGCAGGATAACACAGGTAATAGTCACTCATTGATTCGGTTAACCTACCGGAGATGACCCCTAAAAATGTATGAAGACATTGATATCAGTGGTGGTATATGAAGATAATCATATTGAAGACTATGACATGAGAAGACATTATGTGAAGACTATGGAGAGCGAAGACGAAGAACTTTCGTTGTTTCCTTTTCTTCTTTGTTGAGTCATAGGAACCACCGTACTGTTAAGTGGGGTCCAAGTGAACTAAGTCAGAGTGACTGAAGTGATGCTCAACCAAATCCTATGTCTTCGAGCGAAGACTATGAGAGCAAATCTTATCCAGAGGCGGATGAGTCAGCTTTACTTGGAGCTCAAGTAAAGTTGCCGTGTGTGTTTGAAATCTGACCGTTGGAACACGTGTCAGTTCCTTAGTGACCCAGGGTCACTTCGGACAAATGTGGTCGGGTTGCCCATTGGCTATAAATAGCCCACCCCCTACACCATAAATTGGTGGCTGCTCAGAGTTATTGCACGACTTTTGTCGTTTGAGAGCAACCCACCTCCAAAGCATTTGAGAGAGAAATCCTTGCGAGGACAAAGCCCAAACACCCAGAGCCAAAGAGTGTTAGGCATCACTGAAGTCTTTCTGTCTGTGTGACCTGAAGACTTATTACACTTGAGGACTGTGTTTCCTCCAGCCGGTTAGGCGTCGCGTTCTGAGCATCCAAGAGTAGTTGTGGATTGCCGGTGAACGAATTTTGTGAAGGTTTGGAAGTCTACCTTGAAGACTTACCAGAGTGATTGGGCGAGGACTAGGTGTCCTTAGCTCAAGTGGAACAAGGTGAAGACGCCGTCTTCCGAGTTAAATCTCAGCCTCCCTAACCAGACGTACAGTTGTCACAACAACTGGAACTGGTCTAACAAATCACTGTCTTCCCCGAGCTACTGGTTCTATCCTTTCCTTCCCTTTACTTACTGCTCTACGTTGTGAAGACATTGCATGCCTGCCTTATCTGATTGTCTTCACTGAGTATCTACTTGTTGTGATTGGCTTCATTCCTTCTTCCTTTATGATCACTACTGCCTAGTTGCTATTAGTCTTCATGCTTTCACTTCATTGAATACATGACTATGGCTTATCTAGTGTAGTCCACTTTCCGCTGCATACTAATAGGCTTGAGCTTATCGTTTGTCTTTGAAACTACCATGTTTTGAAGCATTTCATAAAAATCGCCTATTCACCCCCCCTCTAGTCGATATACTGCACTTTCAGTAGGTCACGCAGCAAATGTTCTGGTGTGAATAGTGGTTCCGATGATGACCGGTCAATCGGTTTTGACTGTACATCGCTCTTGTCGCGTTCGCGTTGCAGCCCGGCACGTTGGACCCTCCATGTCGCTCGCTCACCGAATGGAACGCGCTTCGTCTTGCGTTTTCGGTCGCTTGTGGGACCGCAATTGAGAGCAAACCGACGTCCCTCCCCCTCCCCCACCCGCTTCATTTTATGCGGATTAAATAAAAACAGAGGGAGTATACTACGGATGAGGATCCCCTGACGTGGCCGAACCCATTGAGTAACTGACATGCGAGGCCTAGAAAGCATGGGGTCCGCCAGTAAGTGACCGAAAGGGAGGGTAAGGCAGGGATACATATGTGAAAGGAGGTTCCAATGATATAATTTTCACATTATACATCTCATGTACTATTAATCTTGTTAATAGTCAAATGCGGTTTTGAAAAATGCATTAGAGCATGGTTAATAATATAGCCAGTCGATGGCCATAAGGAACTGACATATCATCTATAGCCATCATCTATTATATGCACTCATAGAGTAGTGTGGGCTATAAGGTTGGCTATTTCCCGCAATTTTTTTATAAGGTTGGCTATTGCATTAGTACTTTTTTCCAACTTCTCTCCATCTCTTTCTTCATATTTATTGTACGTATTTAACTAGGAATGTGTATATAGCTAGGCTCTTGCATGAGAGCTCACTCCCCTTACTTTTTTGCATCTCTCTCCTCCACATAGGCCATATATAAATGGAAGGAGGGAGTACAACTATGAGCACTGCATACTCTAGTACAGATGTTGTCAGTACTCCACTAGTACTATTGGAGAGGGAGCTTAAAAAGTTACTATTGGACTGGCTATACGTGGCTGAAAGTGCAACTAATCCCCGGGTGGTTTTGGTAATTAATAACAACATATATATCATTGAACTAATAGCTACTTGAGAATCATTTTAGAGAAGTTCAGTGATATGGGTATGGAAATGACTGAAGAAGTGGACCCCTCAAAATGCTAAGGCAAGCATTGGCAAAAGCTCAAGACTCCATTTTTGGTTTAGTGATCCAAGATCACATTGAGTCCATAGGAAAAGCCAATACTATTAAAAGGGGATGAGGTTGTGTTGATGATCTGGTTGCTCAAGTGCTTAGTGATATATCTCCTTCAACTATCAGCAACTTTCACTACTATGCACACTCATAAGTAATCTCGGACAAACCGATTTTCCAAACTCAGTCCCACCGAGATGAACCACCTCAGCCATAAGCCAAACCCTAGAAAAATCGGTCAATACGAGTTTGAGATCGGTCTCAGCGAAACACGGGCTGCCAACCTTCTGTAACCGTTTGTCATCCTATCGGAATATCCGAGTTGATGATTTCGGTCCCACCGAAACTGGCAAGTTCCTGTCTTGACTCAAATCGGACAAACCGAGATGGTATTTTCGGTCCCACCGAAAACCCCAACGTTCACTATATTTGAACTTTCGGTCTGACCGAGTTTCCACTTCGGTCTCACCGAGATTGCTCAATTATGTGTGTAACGGTTGGATTTTGTGTGGAGGCTATATATACCCCTCCACCCCCTCTTCATTCGTGGAGAGAGCCATCAGAAAGAACTACCACTCCTACCTTACACTTTTTGAGAAGCGAACTACCTACCCTTGTGTTGAGATCAAGTTGCTCCATTCCTACCATATGAAACTTGATTTCTAACCTTCCCAAGTTGCTTTCCACTCAATCCTTTCTTCCACCACAGCCATATCAGTGAGGAGAGTTGAGTGTTGGGGAGATTATCATTTGAAGCACAAGAGCAAGGAGTTCATCATCATCTACAACATCTATTACCTTTTGGAGGGTGGTGCCTCCTAGATTGGTTAGGTGTCGCTTGGGAGACTCCGTCATCGAGATGTGGAGTTGAACCAAGAAGTTTGTAAGGGCAAGGAGATCGCCTACTTCGTGAAGATCTACCCCGAGTAAGGCTAGCCCTCCATGGGCGTAGGCCATGATGGAATAGACAAGGTTGCTTCTTCGTGGACCCTTCGTGGGTGGATCCCTCCGTGGACTCGCGCAGCCGTTACCCTCCGTGGGTTGAAGTCTCCATCAACGTGGATGTACGATAGCACTACCTATCGGAACCACGGGAAAAATCATTGCGTCTCCAAATTGCGTTTGATCTTCTCCACCTCTCTTTACTACATGTGCAATTTACTTTCCGCTGCTTATACTCTAGAATTGCATGTGTAGGGTGATACTTGACTTGATCTTAATTGTGAAACTACCTAAAACTGTTCTTTGTCAAAGGCAGAATTTTTATATTTACAAGTAGTCTAATCACCCCCCCTCTAGACATACTTTCGATCCTACAAGTGGTATCAGAGCTTTGGTCTCCATTGTTTTGGTTTCCATTGCATTGGACTCCATAAGCTTGGTTTCACAACCTAGGAGAGTATGGCGTCTAGTGAGGGTAATTATCGTAGAGGTCCTTACTTTGATGGTACAAATTTTGCTAGTTGGAAGCATAAAATGAAAATGCATATTCTTGGTCATAACCCAGCCGCATGGGGCATTATTTGTGTTGGTATGCATGGTGAATTCTTCGAGGAAGGAAAAGTTCCGGATCGCGAAGCTACACCGGAAGAGTTGCGGATGTTGCAAAACAATGCTCAAGCTTGTGACATTCTCTTCAATGCCTTGTGTCCCGAGGAGTTCAACAAAATCAGCCGTCTTGAGAATGCTAAAGAGATTTGGGATACTTTGGTTGAAATGCACGAAGGTACCGAGTCTGTGAAGGAATCAAAGCTAGATATTCTTCAAGGTCAACTTGACAAGTTCAAGACGAAGGATGGTGAAGGAGTCGCTGAAATGTACTCTAGGCTTGCTCTCATCACAAATGACATTGCCGGCTTAGGAAGCGAAGAATTGACCGACCGATTCATCATTAAGAAGATTCTCAGAGCTTTGGATGGAAAGTATGACACCGTGTGCACTTTGATCCAAATGATGCCAAACTACAAGACTCTCAAGCCAACTGAAGTCATTGGAAGAATTGTTGCTCATGAGATGACACTTAAGGATAAGGAAGAGCTTCACAACAAGTCAAGTGGTGCTTACAAAGCTACAAGTGATGCTCCCACAACCTCAAGTGACAAGTTAATTTCCAATGAAGAGATAAGCCTAATGGTTAAGAACTTCAACAAGTTCTA
Source organism: Secale cereale (assembly GCA_902687465.1). NCBI lineage: Eukaryota > Viridiplantae > Streptophyta > Magnoliopsida > Poales > Poaceae > Secale > Secale cereale. The sequence continues at coordinate 323,281,593 of LR738710.1, forward strand.
CAAGAATAGAGGCAAAGAAAGAAGCTCAAAGTCTAGATCATATGATGAAAAGAGATCTTCTAGCCGTGATCGAAACTGCTACAATTGTGGAAGACCCGGACACTACTCAAATGAGTGTACGGCTCCCCACAAGAGAAGAGAAGAATCTCCAAGAAGAAGATCAAGAGATGAGTCACCTCGGAGAGAGAGAAGGAGTAGAGATGATCGTTATGAACGAAGACCCTCTCGGAGAAGCAAGGATTCGGAGAGGAAAGACAAGTCATCAAGGAGCTACACAAGAAGAAGACATCAAGCTCATGTAGGTGAATGGGTCTCCGGCTCCGACTCCGACAATCAATCCGATGGAAGCTATCACTCCGACTTCGACTACAGTCAAGATGAAGGTGTTGCCGGACTTGCTCTCGTATCCTCCAACTCCAACTCCTACGACTTATTTGATTCACCAAATGAGGGAATTGGAAGATGCTTCATGGCTAAAGGCCCCAAGGTATCACACCCTGAATTCATTGACTTCAATAGTGATGAGGATGACTTGCTTGGTGAAGATGAGCTCTTGCATGATAAATCTAGTGAGCTTAGTAACGATGAAAATGCTAGTAGTCTTTATAGTCGAGAAGAGTCAAATGACAATGCTATGAAGGAGATTGAGCGTCTAACTAAAGAACTAAACACTCTTAAGTTAGCTCATGAAACAACTCAAGAAGATCATAGAGAGCTCCTAAGATCTCATGAGAAGCTACGCTTCGAGAAGCTCACTCTAGAGCAAGAACATGAGTTTCTAAAAGCAATCAATGACAATCTTCGAAATAAGAGTTCTTCATATCTTGCCAAACGACTTCTCTTGTCTAATTTCTTGCCACCTATTAAGACTAAGCATGACAAGCATAAGAAAAATTCTTCCTCTAGTAGTAACAATAACCATGTTAAATCTAATATTGTTGCTTCTAGTAGTTCTCTTGATTCCACTAACAATGTTTCAAGCCAAGTTACACTTGAGCAAGAAAATAGCTTATTGAAGGAAATCATAGAGAAAGGTGTCTACAAGAGTCTTGCCAGAAGCAAGAACTTTGAGGAAATTGTTCGCAAACAAGGAAGGCACCGGAAGAATCAAGGGATTGGTTTTGAGCGAAAGTTCAACGCCGAAGGTGTTGAGTGGGAAGAAGGTCAATACCCTACTCCACAGTTTGTTTCTCAAAAGGAGAAGTATGATCCTACTTCTTCCAATGTGGAACAAGCTCAAGATGACCTTCCACCACAAGACCACAAGCTAAAAGCCAAGGACAAGCTTCAAGAGGAGATTGATGCATTCATTGAAGCACCTCAAGCCATGGTCGAGTGGGTTCCCAAGGACACGTCAAGTTCTACTTCGTCAAGCTCAACTACAACCCCAAGGATTCCCATCAAGATGATGTGGATCCCGAAGAAGAAGAACTAGAAGGTTCTTGAGGGTGACTCCGCCAACATACTTCACTCATATTCATTTTGGCAACTTGTGCAATCAACTTCCACATCATGCACTAGTTCATGGAGTCACAAACCCTCTTGTTGGTAAGTCAAGGGACAAGGTAATCATTGCTTTCATGGACATCATCTATTGTGAACTTCAATCTATGTCCATGGATATCCTTGTTTGTTCCTTGTGGGACTAACCCATGTAGGTATTGAAAATGCCCTAATCCAAAGGATAGCTCCCAACTCTTGATGATCTACATCAACATTGAGCATCCACATCTTCAACATCTACATGAAGTCTTCTACGACAACCCAAGGTTAGTTTGACCCTTTAAAAGGGGTTCTCACATCTAGGGGGAGCTTTGCTCTAAAAATTGAGCTAAAGCATCTTCAAATGATGTGAACACATCAATGCTTTATGTAAAAGTGGTAACCCCACTTGTGCTTAAACGATGAGTATGACCTATGATCAAATGTTCTCATTTGGCTCCTAAGTCAAAATACTCATATATAGATGACCTAGTCATCGACAAATTGTGTGCTAGTGGCTAGAGTGTTGGTTGTGCATGTTTGACACATATTTCATTTGCTATCTTATTGTGTGAGCATGTTGAATGCATGATTTTATCCATTCGAGGACATCCATTTGTTGTTTTGATTTTTCTGGCCAAATGGATGGACAAGAATGCCTAAGCACCTCCCCTAGCTATCTATGCTTTCTTGTCTCAAATTCTATTCATGCTTATATCACAAACTTTGAACAAGTCATTTTCGGACCCTCCGAGTGAGGAGCACTCGGAGCCACCGATCCGTCTAAGGCTGACTTCCAAAACCTTCTAAGTCAATTTCGGTCAGACCAACTTCTCCCACTCGGTCCAACCGAAACGCTTAGACTAATCTAGGTTTCATCTCGGTGAAGCCGAGTTCTAAATCTCGGCGTGACCGATATGCGTAACTGCATAGCAGTTATCCATCTCGGTGTCACCGAGTTTTTCAACTCGGTCCCACCGACAGCAAGGGGATATAAATACTGAGGGCAGCGCGCGATTTTTCCTTCAAACGTTTTCGCCCCCAAGTCCCCTGCTGCCGTCGCCCTGATCTCCGGATCGTCGCCGTCGTCGCCTGTGCGCCCTCGCCGCAGGTCTCCGCCGCCGTCAACGGTTTTCTCCTCCGCGCCGTTGCCGCCGTAGAGGGACTCCACCAAGTTAGGGTGAGTCTCGATCCCTCTCGTGCTCCCCATCCGACTCATTGCACGATTGGTTTGCCCTGCATCTAGCCACAATTGAAAAACTTCCTTTCCATCAGATCGTTTCTAGTTTCGAGTAAAATTCTTAGGTTTAGGTTTCCACGGAACACATCTCGGTGAAACCGGTTTTAAATTTTCGGTGTGACCGATTCGGCCTCTGGCCATTGCACTGCACTTTCGGTCTAACCGAGTGGTGCAAATCGGTGTGACCGAAGTATGGTTTTAGTGAAACCCTAGAGTATCGGCAGGACCAAAACCCATTTCGGTCCAACTGAAAGTGGTGTGTAAGTTTCTGTTATACACTTCGGATTCACCGAAACTGAAAATCGGTTTGACCGAAATGCATTCTGTGAAAACTTAAAACTAAGGTTTAAACTCATTTTTTTGAAAACCTCTGCAGTTTGTGATAACTCTTCTACTCTGCCTATACCTTATCTATTCACAGGTTGTCAGCCATGTCAGATGCCAGTGACAGCCAGAACAGGTCTGAGTCACCTTTTGCAGAGATTCCTGAGGCAGATACTAGTCCTGAGGCTAGTAGCCCTATTGATGATGGTGAGAGGAGTACACCTAGTGGCTTGCCTCCTGCAGCCACCAGAACCAGAAAGCAGAGAAATTATGATGATGAGGACTCTGACTTCATTGCTGAGGAAGTAACCTCCAAGCCCAAGAGGAAGGTTGTTGCCAAAGAGCAACAAGGGCAGCAGTCGAAGAAAGGCACCAACAAGGTCAAGCAATCAGCTGTTGCCAAGAAGCTGAACTTCTGAGAGCCAGCCCCAAGTAAAGTGAAGAAAACTTCCAAGAGGAAGAGGGTAGTGTATGCTGAACCTCATACAGAAGCAGCAGTTGAAGATGAAGAAGAAGAAGCACCCCAGCCTGCTCCTCAGAAGCAGAAACTCATGGGTGATGCAATTAGGGCTCAAGCCACTTCTAAGCCCAAGAAGCCTGCTCAAGCTAAGGCAGCTCCAGCAAAGCCTTCTGCCAAGCCCAAGAGGATAACCAGGAACATCCCAGCCTCTGAGAAGAACAAAGGTGATGTGCCACCGTCTGAGTCTGATGAAGAAGAACATGTGTTGCTGAAGCTCCGTCCAAAATTGCCACTCCACAACGATGCTCATCCTCAAGCCGAGGATATGAAGGCAAGGAAGGATAGAGGTCTCAGGCTATGGAGACAGTCTGATCCATATGCCGTGAGGAGAAGGACTGTTGTGGACCCCAGATTCCACACTAGAGAGCAGCAGGACTTCTATGAGACTGTGTTGATGGATAAGAAGCCTATAGTTGCAGATACCAGATACGTTGACTGGAAGTACATTGACAGTGAAGAGCACCGAGACTTCTTTCCCCATGTGCATGAAAGCTTCACTGCATGTGGAGTTGATGAGTTTGTGGGTCAGAAACTGACAGATTGGAACGATGAGATGATTATGCAGTTCTACGCCACAGCCCACTTCTATCCTGATGGGAAGATCACCTGGATGACTGAAGGTCAAAGGTTTTCTTCGTCTGTTGAAGAATGGGCAGAACTTCTGAATGCTCCAGTGCAAAGAGAGGACGACATTGATGTCTATGGGATTCCTAAGAAGAACCATGATTCCATGAAGAACATGTACAAGGAGATCCCGGCAAGAGATTTGGATGTGTGGAAGCTTGGCTCAGTGTACTATCTCCAGGCAGGTCTACCTACCACAAACACTATTCTGAGGCATACCTTGATGCCCAAGTCTGGAGACCATCGCATGATCCGAGGCTATTCTATCAACATGCTGCACATACTGCATGAGAAGGCACCTTTCAAGGTGATGGACTTAATGGTAGAGACCATTAAGAGGACTGCAGCTGACCAGAATAGGTCGTGTGGATTTGCCCCGCAGATTCAGATGCTTATCAATGCCAAGTTTGGCACGGGCAAATTCTTGTTGGATAGGAAGCACTTACCACTGCAGCCAGAGCATGAAGATAATGTTGTTGTGATGGACGAGGAGGATCCAACTTCGGTTGAAGGTCAAGCCAAGATTGAAGCTGCTAGGAAAGCCAAAGCTGATAAAGAGGCAGCAGCAGCAGCAGCTAAACCAAAGAGCTTCGGAGAGCAGATTCTTGAAGCTACCCAGAGGATTGAACAACGCCTGGCCAGCATTGAACAATCTCAGGAGAGCCTAGAGAGGATTGTTGACGAGAAGGTCCACGCTCTGGACGTGAAGCTGACTGAACTTCAGGTGACCGTCAACAAGCTTGAGGCAGACATGGAGGAAGCTAGGCAGGACATGGCAGAGCTCATGCAGGATGACCTAGTCCAGGACTCTCATCGCCAGACTGCTCCTGTTCCCAGAGGATCCCGATCAGCTGCTATTCCAGTGACTGACTCCAGGACTACCACTTCAGCACCTCCTACAGCTTCAGCATCCACTCCTACAGCGCAGACATCAGCTGAAGTCTTCGCCGATGCCGTCATATCTACTCCGACATCTACCCAGACGGGAGCCGCCAGCAGAGCCCACAGTGACGTTTAGCTCTATGCTTTTTCGAACTTTTTGGTAACTTGTTGCCAAAGGGGGAGAAATTGTATAGATCATAGGGCTTCGAGAGAGAGAGTGCTCTTTCGTTCTTTTGCGGTTTCTTTGAGATACATTTGGTTCTTTTGGTTTTTCGAAACTTTCAGTGTGCTTGATACTACGTTTGATGCTACCTTAATGAGTGCTTAGTCATACTATGCTTTAATGTGTGCTTCATGCTTATCATATGCTATTCCTTCTTGTATGACTAGTTACTCTTATCTTGGTGATTGGGTGCATGCTTTTCATTCTTATCATTTTGTGCGCTCCACCAAGATGTATGTGACATGGAAGAGTGACCCATAATCCTAATCGATTGTGCATTTGCATTCAAACGCAAATTTTAAATAATGCACAAATTTAGGGGGGGCTCTTGTTTATCACATACTTCTCAAAGCGACGATATTATTCATTGATTATATCCTTTGTCGAAGCTTTGATCTATATGTTGTCATCAATTACCAAAAAGGGGGAGATTGAAAGTTCAACTAATCCCCGGGTGGTTTTGGTAATTAATAACAACATATATATCATTGAACTAATAGCTACTTGAGAATCATTTCAGAGAAGTTCAGTGATATGGGTATGGAAATGACTGAAGAAGTGGACCCCTCAAAATGCTAAGGCAAGCATTGGCAAAAGCTCAAGACTCCATTTTTGGTTTAGTGATCCAAGATCACATTGAGTCCATAGGAAAAGCCAATACTATTAAAAGGGGATGAGGTTGTGTTGATGATCTGGTTGCTCAAGTGCTTAGTGATATATCTCCTTCAACTATCAGCAACTTTCACTACTATACACACTCATAAGTAATCTCGGACAAACCGATTTTCCAAACTCAGTCCCACCGAGATGAACCACCTCAGCCATAAGCCAAACCCTAGAAAAATCGGTCAATCCGAGTTTGAGATCGGTCTCACCGAAACACGGGCTGCCAACCTTCTGTAACCGTTTGTCATCCTATCGGAATATCCGAGTTGATGATTTCGGTCCCACCGAAACTGGCAAGTTCCTGTCTTGACTCAAATCGGACAAACCGAGATGGTATTTTCGGTCCCACCGAAAACCCCAGCGTTCACTATATTTGAACTTTCGGTCTGACCGAGTTTCCACTTCGGTCTCACCGAGATTGCTCAATTATGTGTGTAACGGTTGGATTTTGTGTGGAGGCTATATATACCCCTCCACCCCCTCTTCATTCGTGGAGAGAGCCATCAGAAAGAACTACCACTCCTACCTTACACTTTTTGAGAAGAGAACTACCTACCCTTGTGTTGAGATCAAGTTGCTCCATTCCTACCATATGAAACTTGATTTCTAACCTTCCCAAGTTGCTTTCCACTCAATCCTTTCTTCCACCACAGCCATATCAGTGAGGAGAGTTGAGTGTTGGGGAGATTATCATTTGAAGCACAAGAGCAAGGAGTTCATCATCATCTACAACATCTATTACCTTTTGGAGGGTGGTGCCTCCTAGATTGGTTAGGTGTCGCTTGGGAGCCTCCGTCATCGAGATGTGGAGTTGAACCAAGAAGTTTGTAAGGGCAAGGAGATCGCCTACTTCGTGAAGATCTACCCCGAGTAAGGCTAGCCCTCCGTGGGCGTAGGCCATGATGGAATAGACAAGGTTGCTTCTTCGTGGACCCTTCGTGGGTGGAGCCCTCCGTGGACTCGCGCAGCCGTTACCCTCCGTGGGTTGAAGTCTCCATCAACGTGGATGTACGATAGCACTACCTATCGGAACCACGGGAAAAATCATTGCCTCTCCAAATTGCGTTTGATCTTCTCCACCTCTCTTTACTACATGTGCAGTTTACTTTCCGCTGCTTATACTCTAGAATTGCATGTGTAGGGTGATACTTGACTTGATCTTAATTGTGAAACTACCTAAAACTGTTCTTTGTCAAAGGCAGAATTTTTATATTTACAAGTAGTCTAATCACCCCCCCTCTAGACATACTTTCGATCCTACAGTGGCAAAATCCTAGTAGGATGAGCACGCGCGAGAACAAGCACATTCACGTGGTTGAAAACAAATTGGAAACCATCTCAAGTACAAATCTAGGAGTACATACGAATCTAACAATATTGATTGGGTGTTGTTGAAAGTTGATACTTTTTTTTATCAAAGTAGAGATACTTTGACTACACATAAAACTTATATGTAAACTAGAAAGGATAGGAGGGAGTATATTGTAGGTTCACAAACGAAACAAACATTGAATACCCTTTATATATGATTTGCGGATGCTATGATCACCGGTTCAAAATTTTGAATCCGCCTTAGGTATCACACATGCTCCCACTCGTTCTCTCACGATTTCATCTCGGGGTCCGAAGATTGATTGAAAGAGGACTAGGGTGGGTACAATACATTCGTTTCTCTTATGAACGTGCAATACACTCCCTCTGATCCCCACAGACCCCCACCCCGGGGGTCATTTCTATCATAGAAACATACCAAACCTTTATCTCCTTGCACGACACGCAATTGATCTCTGAACATCAATCGATCTCGTCAGCATGTGTCGGGGCATGAACCGAATGGGATGTGAAAACTAAGACGCGAAGCGACACGTAGTGTAGGAAAAGTGAAACTTCAAACGAACCGTTTGTTTGTATGCATGTCAGACCAATTACATATAAACCTTGGAAATACAAGCATGGTCTAGGCCCACATGCGAATGATACTCAGCGGAATGTTCAAATGAGGCATGCATGAGGATGGACTCGACCGGAGGGCGACATGATCAATGGAGAAGAGGGTTGGAGAGGAATGAGAAATAAGCAAACGCCACATGATTATACTTGAATGGCTCAAATAAACAATAAGTTATCTCGCTTGGCCTACATAGTGAAAGGCCTAGTGCACAACGCGGAGCACCGACGCTCGAATATGGCCGGGAAAACACGGCAACCGCGGTGAGCGACACGCTCATCGTCGCTAGACACGGTCGGTTTCAGTGTGCCGAGGGTGGCGTCTTGCTTTTTCAATGACATGCATCGATCGCATGTGAGCAAAGGGCATCTCCAACGTTGCCACGACCGCAGCTGACTACCCTGGCACACCAAAAACCCTCGTCCCTCACGCCGTCGTGCGGTGTGTTCCCAGCCGGCGCCAGCTGCCCGCATTCATCCCGTCCGTCAGTATGCCATCATTAAGAGGCTCGGTGCCCGAGGAACCAACTCCGGCGACTTAATGACACACCAGGACGCTTGGCCTCATCGGAATGCGCTACTTAAAGCGGCAACGCCCCGCTAAGCTCCACACCATAGCGCATCGTCCTCCTACCTGGCACCACATCCGCCATGACCGCAAGCACGAAAGCTCTGCGGGAGAGCTTGTCTTCGGGGATGGAGCTTGAGGTCGCCGCCCTCCCGCAAGTCGCCGCACAAGCGGTGGCCACACTGGCGGCCAACGACGGGAGCACCGTCAGCCACGCGTCCTACTTGCCGCCGTCCAACGACCTGCACCGCCGAGGTCGGGGTCTCCTCCGAGGATGAGTAGGGCATGGGAGGCGGCAGGGCATGGTGTGCCAACCGGCCGGTTTGTCTCCCATGTTCTACTTTTCCTCGCCGAAGACCGCACCTTCACTTCACGGGTCTTGAACCCCACCGCCGTACATGGAGATCACAGATGGAGGACAACGGTCGCCGCTGTAGAATAGGTTTAGGGTCGGGTTTCTTTTATTTTTCTGTCCTATAAAAGTTCGAAATGTTATGAAAATCAGCCGTGTTTGCATTAATCTCGGCCGGTGTATATGAATTTCACAATATATAGTATATTGTAGGAGTACTAGCAAGATGCCCGTGCGTTGCACGGAAGATCAAGATCTTGTGGGAGAAAAGGATGAACGAGGGAAGGCCTTATCTGCAAATGCACATTCACGCATTTCACATCTACTGGAACCTACGAAAGGGTTAACGTAAATTGCCCCTCTCTCTCCTCCCCTGATTTTCATGGTGGTGGGCCCCTCCCTCCCCCAATCTACAATCAACAGCTCACACGTTTCGCATTATGTTAATTATGTAACTGGGACTACGTAGGTGTAGCATTACTCGTCCTAAAAAACCCAACTAAGCCAACCTCCCAGCATATCACGCGGGAAAAGACCTGGCCGCGCAGTTTTAGTCGGGATTACCGGATTACTAGTAGGAGTATTGATGGATCGCGCGAAGCAACACATTTTTTTGAGGGGGCGAAGCACCTAGTTTAAAAGGAAAAAAGGCGGTACACTCACAGCACCCCTGTCACGGTAGTATTGTACCCCACACACGTTCGGTCCTGCACATGGCTCACGCAAACGGAACGCGCTTCGGCTTGCCTCTTCACTGACACGTGGGACTGCACTTAGAGAAACCGACCATGCGCCAAACTCCCCCCGCCCACCGCACGAAAATCCTCCCCCCAACCAAAAATTCCCCCCAAATCCTAGATTCAACCGCCCTTCGGCCAACTACCCAATAATATTCCCTAAACCCCCTCCCCCCGTC
>LR738710.1:323291470-323323226 GCA_902687465.1 Secale cereale
CCGTCCCCCTCCACTCCATTCGCCCCGCCAAAGCCGCCCTCCCCGCCACACCGATACGTCGGCACTGCGGTTCGTCGAGGTGACACACGACGATCCTCTCGCTCACAGAGTACTCTCTCGTAGACTGCCGTCCTCTAGCTACGGCGCCACCGCTGGCGACGTTCTTGTGGAAGCGCACAGCGGTCAGCGCCGCCACCGCTAGCGACGTTCGTGTGGAGACGCACGGCGGTTAGCTTCCCCCACGGTATGCGCATTCTAGACTAAGTCCCCGTGCATGTCGGTGTAGCGCTGAGTGTTAGCTGATAGACGCTGTTAATCTCACTGTTTGCCGAAGTAGTTTACAGTCAATATGCTCTCCTTAAGAAGCTTCCTTGCCCTGTTCTGCACTCAATCTGCTTAGCTGAGATGGCATGCCAATGCCGATTAGTTGGTAAAATATCCTGCCATATATTTATTGTGACGTAGATTGCCATGGTCTAGTAGCCAATATTTTAGGTGAAATAGCTCTACACCATTTTATACTCGATCTTTGTTGCTGCGATGGTCTTCGATAGTTCGATGGCTGTGTGCTCGGCCTCATTGACTGCTGAAACAGCCTGCCATAATTTAGCACTCAAATCTGTTTGCTGAATTAGCTTTACATATATTTCGTTACTTAGATCTGCTCGTCCAAATACATTGCCATAGCTTTAGACATCGACCTAGGTATTTTCTTCTGGAATTCATAAAAAAGCATATATGTTTTTCCTGTAATATCTAGTAGAAGAACTAATTTGTATGTCTAACAGATGGACATGACTTGGATAACTTCTGCTCGAAGATTCTCCGCTGCATATGTCAAGGGGGTTGAAAACTTCATGAACTTTATTAGAGCTGAGTACGGTTGTAATGCCCCGGATGTAATACTTTCCCTTTTGGGTATATAATATATCTCCGGCTTCATCTATTTCCATTCCGGGTTCTTTGTCTTTCGGGTTTTCGTCGTTTTGTTGTGTGAGTGTGTGGCATTCATTCATATCATGTAGACATGTGCATCGCATTGCATTTGTGTTGTCGGTTGCATCCGGTTCGTCGCGTTCCTTCCCGTTGTCCGTTTCGCGTTCCGGAGCTTCCTCACGTGTCCGTGACGTCCCGTAGGCCTACTTTGTTGTTCGGGCATTTAACGTTACCGGTGTGCCGCGAGGTTGTTGTGTGTGTTGTTGTTTTGTTGTGTGCAACCCGCCTCTCAAATCTCGTCTCGTTTGGACTCCGTTGGCTTTTCCATCCGTTGCTCGTGTGGGTCCGAAGTGCCTTCACTTCGTGTCCCGGAAACACCCCTACTGCAGTCTTTTATCTCCGCCTAGGCCTTTTAAATCTACCCCGCGATCGGATCCGTCGGATCGCGATCGGAGGGCTCCTAAACACCTCCAAGTCTCCAAACCCTAGCTAAACTGCTATATAATAGACCTAGGTCTATTTTGGCATGTCCCCTAGTTTTCCTCCTCCTTCCCCTACCTCTAGATCCCCTTCTTTTTTTTTCTTTCCCCAGTCCCGAGCCAGCCGCCGCTAGGATCCAGATCGGGAAGTCTTCCCGATCCAGACCCTCGACGCCGCTGAGTCAACGCGCTCGCTCCCCGCTTCGATCGGATCGGCCAGGAGGGCCGATCGAACGAAGCCTTCCCCCGTCGGCCCACGTGGGCCATCTCCCTCCTCTTCGGTCCTCTGGCCCGAGGACCACATCGCCAGGGAGCCGGTCCCCACTTCGCCTGGAGGATCCACCGCGCGCCACCGGGCCGAGGCCCGTACACCGCCGCCGCCTCCCAGCCGCATCGCCACCGACGCGCTCGGGCCGCGCCAGGCCTCCCTCGCCAGGCTTCGCCCTCCTGGGCCCGAGCGAGGCGGCCCACTCCCGCGCGCCCTCCCGCCGGATCCGCCCCAGGCCACCGCAGGCCACGCCGCCGCCTCCCAGCCGCATCGCCACCGACGCGCTCGGGCCACGCCAGGCCTCCCTCGCCAGGCTTCGCCCTCCTGGGCTAGAGCGAGGCGGCCCACTCCCGCGCGCCCTCCCGCCGGATCCGCCCCAGGCCACCGCAGGCCACGCCGTCGCCTCCCAGGCCGCGGGCCGTCGCCGCCCCGCGGGCCTCCGTTTCTTCAGCCTGCGCCCGAGCCCACTCCGCAGATCTGAGGTTGACTTTGCTAAAAAAAACCCTAGATCTAGTCCAGTTTTTACCTCTCTGATGCAATGTTTGACCATGCATAACTTTTACTGTGATGCTCCGTTTTGCGCGTGTAATATGTCCAGACGTTCGTGGAGATGTGCTCTACGTTTCCTCTGTTGTTGTCATGCATGTTAGAGATCGTCTAGGTGCTTGTTTTGCTGTTGCAAGAGTGCATCATGAGTTAAACTGCTGTTATGTGTTTTTTTTATGCCACCTTTGCCATGTGATATCTTTTAGCTCGTTTGTCCGAATGATGCAAATGACATGTCCACGTGTTCGTCTTGCCACGAACTACGTGATGCTTGTGATAGGTTGCATGGTAGATTTATTATTTCCTTGTTATCATCGTTGCAAAGTGCCATGTTCATGTGATGTGTTTTCACTTGTTATGAAATGCCATCTTGTTGAGCTCGTTGCTATCATTGTGTTTACCTACATGATGTATGCTTGTGTGTTTCGGGATCACCGTCATGTGTACTTTGTTGAGGTGCTTACCCTTTGCCATGTTTAGTTTCGAGGTGACTTAAACATGCTCCTTTTGATGCTATGATGATATTGCTGTTTTAGGACTTAGTGATTTTCACTAAGTCTGAAATCTGTAACGTTCCGATGCCATGTTCGTGTGATGTTCTAGGACAAAGCATGATAGTTTTGGAGTGGATTTTGATTGTTCCTTGTAGTATATATTGTTGTCTTTCCATTCATGTCCTCACATGTCCATTTAAGTGGCTGTAGCTTGTTTATCTTTTGCTCTAAAGCTTCAATAAAATTCTGCTGCCAGAATTTTATTGTCGAGTTCAATATGTCCAAGATCATTGCTATTGATCCGTGGCTCCGTTGGGGTGCACCTTTGGACTTAGTTGCTGTACTATATGTCTAGTTTGTGTTCATGTCCTTTGCCATGCTTTTTGGGTGCTGTAGTTTAATTATTTTGAGCTCCGAAGATGCTATGTTGCTGTAATTTTCAGCTTTCGCTCAAATCTTGTTTCGGGCATAACTTTTAGCCCGTAACTCCGATTTCAGCGAATCTTATATCAAACTTGATTGATTTTCTGTGTAGATTAATAATATCAGATTGTTATCATGTTTTGAGGTGATTTGCTTGAGTGATATTTTCCGTGCTCCGTGTGCATCCTTAGTGCATCCTGCATGCATTCATCTTTTCCGAGTGCGCATTGCATCTTGTTGATTGGTGCTTGGTGTGATTGTTTTGTTTAGAGCCGGAAGCTGAGACCGGGTACGAAGTTGAGCACGAGGTTTCCAACGAGGTTGAGCACGAGGACCCTTCTTACGATCCGAACGACTTCTCTTCAGGCAAGATGACCGAACCCCGATAACATTACTATCTTTGCCTATTGCTAGTAGTCTCGATCTATAGTTTTGCCTCGATGCCCATGATCTTCTTGTCAGCCTCCTACTTGTAACCAATTGCCATGTTTAACCAACCTACCTATGCAAACCATTGCTTGGCTAAGTACGCTTCGCTCAGCCCTTCTTATAGCGTTGCTAGTTGCAGGTGAAGATCGAAGATGCTTGCTCCATGTTGAAGTTTGGTTGGGTTACATCACACTATATAAATGCTTAAAATGAAATCATCTATATATTGGCAAGGGTGGAAGGCTAAGCCTTTTGCTTGGTGATTTGTTCCACTCATGCCGTTAGGAACCGTATAAACCGGTGTTATGTTCCTTGATTATGCGTTCCTAACACGGTTGGGGTGTATGGGACCCCCTCGATAAACCGCTAAGTGCTAAGTCTTTTCCAGCAAGTCCCAACATTGGTACTATTTGCCTAATAACAAACTAAACTTGCATAGGGAGTTATAAACCCTTTTCTTAATTCAACAACCCGGGCCAGTGCTCCACATGAGTGTTGGTCCAAACTGGGGGTTACGCGGGGCCACCTCGAGGGAACTCAAGGTCTGGTAAAAACCTGTGGGATCACCCATCCGGTCGTGGCCTGAGACGAGATACGCGCGGCTACTATCAGGGTGTCGGAACGCCGGGAGGATTTGCTGGATTAGCCTTACCTTAGCCCGGTATATCTTGAGCACGGGATTCCGAGAATACTCGGGTCTTCCCACTTTGGAGTTGCGACTCCGTGGATCGTGGGCTTGTAATGGGTCAAGTTGGAACACCCCTGCAGGGTTTGAACTTTCGAAAGCCGTGCCCGCGGTTATGTGGCAGATGGGAGCTTGTTAATTCCGGTTGTAGATAACTTGACACAATGTTACTAATACACTACCAGCGTGTGTTCCGTGATCGTCAATTTCCGAATAGGGATTCGGGAGTTGAACACGGAGGGGTTATGTTTGTAGAGCTTGTAGCTAGGATCACTTCGTGATCACTTCTCGCCGAGGCCTTCTCTTCTCGCTCTCACTTACGTAAGCTAGATGCTAGTTGCTGCTGCAAACACTTTTTCTCTTCTTCAGCCTTTTCCTCACCCAAAGGCTTTGATAGTCTTGTTACCCGGGAACGGGATTGCTGAGTCCTCTGTGGCTCACAGTTACTTCACACACCAGATGCAGGTCCAGCTGTGAGCTATCCAGGTGATGGCACCGAGCTAGACTGGATGTACGACGAGGAGCGTAGTCGGTACTACGTGCGCTACCCGGACGATCAGTAGTGGAGTCTCTTACTAGGATTCGATCCGCCTGTGGTTTATTTATCTAAGTTTGGTACTTTGACATTTGGCTTTTGCCCTTAGAGGGTTGTGATGTTCTTAATGTATGATGTTTGAGACTTGTACTGTAATTCTGTGACGTGGCGAGTGTAAGCCAACTATTTTCAGTTTACTATCCCCTCTTTTACATGAGTTGTGCAAAGATTACCGAACTTGAGATCATTCTAGGATGGATTTATGCCTTTAAGTCGTGCCTCGACACGTAGGAGGTATAACTCCATCCTGGGCATTACAAGTTGGTATCAGAGCCTTCTCCGACCTAGGAGCCCCCACTGTTTGATCGAATCGTTGACGGTCGAGTCTAGGCACACACTGAAAACTTTTTGAGTCCTATATTATATCGGAGAGTAGGATTTCTTTGCTTCTTATCCCCTTTCTCTCTGGTGAGGACTCCTGACGTCTACTCTTGTCTCTCCTATCTTCAAAATTTGCACAAATTTTTTTTAGGAATCCCGCGAGTATTCTGGGATTGTTTCGATGTTCTTGTGACAAGGATATTGTTCTCGATGCCTCCTGTTACCGAGGAGTTGAGCTTCGGGGTATCATTGTAACAAGCTTATCGCGACAGTACTAAATACTTAAGACGGCCGACATCGAAAATCTCCCCTATACGGCCAGTGGCAAGATAACCCCGACATCACCCAGTACTGGGGATGTAGTTCGGGAGTATTGCCATAGCTTGTTATAGTAGATGCTTTTCGAAGGTCCGAGGTACACAGTTTCCGAGAAAGACTGGTTATGTGTTGAAGGATGGATACACCTGGATGTAGGTTTAGAATTGATTGCGCGGTGCTTCCCGTGTATCCCCAACACCTGATTGCATAACTGGAATCTTTCGGAAAACTATAGGTGGGTTTTATCCAGTAGATCGTAGGCATTCTTCCAACGAATGCAGGGTAGTGAGTTCGGGGTTCGACATTGAGTGAAGGGGTTATATGACCGATGTTACTATCAGGAGTTGCATCTTAAAGGGTCCTTGGCTATGCTGATCCGGGGATTGCAAAACCTTTTTGTAACGCGTTCATATGCTTTCAGCACAAAGATGTTAGAACGAAACTCCTCTCTTGTGTTTGTTCCCGTCTGTACCTTGTTGTTTTCTTATTTATCCTTTTGATCCATATGTGGCTTCTCGTGAAGACTGATGTTATCATTTAACTGAGAATTTCATTCGTTCCTCTTGTTCGGATGATTTCATTCGTTCTTATTGTTCGAATGATTATTGTGAAGACTTGTTGCAATTCATTCCATTGATTCAGCTATACCTTTTGTCAATTAATTGCTGATTTGTGGTCATCTCTTACAGGATGGCTCCGAAAAAGGTTCCAAACGCTAACCCAGAGGTGGAAGAGGTCCCAGAGTATCCTCCTTCCCCTCCTCCTCCGCCTGAGGCTTGGAGAGCAATTATGCAGACTACTGCTCAGAACACTCAGTTGATGATGCAGATGATGCAGATGATGCAAGCTAATCAAGCTAATCAGGGTGTTCCAGTGAATCAAGGCAACTTCTTCCAGCAACACCATGCTACTCTCAATCAGTTCTTGGCCAACAATCCTAAAGCTTTCAGTTACTGTGTCGACCCTCTTGATGCTGAGGATTGGTTGACCGACATAAAGAAGCATTTTGAGTGCAGTAACGTGAAGGAAGATGATTATGTGAAGTTTGCAGCCTTCCAACTAAAAGATCAAGCAGCTGACTGGTGGCAGCAGTACAAAGACTCCAGGCCGGGTCAAGTGATCTCTTGGGAGAATTTCTGCAAGGATTTCTGCTCGCATCACATTCCTACAAGTGTCATCGAGGGTATGCGTGAGCAATTCCGCAATCTCAAGCAGGGCTCCATGACAGTCTATCAGTATAATGTCAAGTTCCAAAACCTCGCTCGCTATGCTAAGCAAGACATTCCTGATGCCAAGAGTAAAATCTATCAGTTCCGTGGAGGTCTCGAAGATGAACTTCAGCTTGCTCTCACTTTGTTCGAGCCCGATGAATTCGACAAGTTCTATAACATGGCTTTGAAACAAGAAGCAGCTCAGCTTAAGATGGAGGCTTCTAAGAAAAGAATTCGAGATGCTCTTCACTCTTCCTCATCGTCTCAGTTGGTCTCGAAGCATCAGAAATTCTGGCTTCCTCCTCCTCCAGTGATTCGAGCTCCATACAACAACTCCAACAACTTCAACAACTCCAATAACAAGAACTCTAGTGGTCGTGGTTTCTCCCACCCACCCAACCCGAGCAACCAGTCGAAGAAGCAGTTTCAGTCTCAAGGCTCCAAGTCCAGTGGCTCTCATTTCCGTCCTCTCTCTGAAGTGGTGTGCAACAAGTGTGGCCAGAAGGGTCATTATGCCAACAGATGTCCGAATCCGAAGCGTCTTCCTCCTCCTCCACCTGTGAGTTCAGCTATTGTCAGGCATGATCCAAAGGCTGCAAGGGTCAATCTGATGAATGCAGCACAAGAGGAGGCTTCTTCTGATGTCATTTTGGGTAACCTTCCAGTAAACTCTATCCCTGCTAAAGTGTTATTTGATTCGGGTGCTTCTTGCTCTTTCATGTCATATCCATTTGCATCCAAGTATAATGTGGACATCAAAAGTTTGCCAAGGGAGTTATCAGTTGTTTCTCCGGGTAGATTGATGCATTCTCGTATATATGCTCCGGATGTTTCTATTCGCATGGGTGATTATCGATTTTTGGCTTCTCCGGTGATTCTCGGCAATTCTGACATCGACCTCATCCTCGGAATGGATTGGCTTTCTCAGCACGATGCTCATATTGATTGTGCTCAGAAGGAAGTCAAGTTGACTCATTCTGATGAAGATGTGATTATCTTTGCTTCAAGGGATAACACTATTCGGCTTTTCTCTCTTAATGATAAGGGCGAAATTAATGCCATAAATCAAATTCCGGTGGTGAACGAATATCAAGACGTCTTTCCAGAAGAACTTCCAGGCATGCCTCCACACCGTCAGGTGGAGTTTGTCATTGAACTCGAGCCGGGAACTGAGCCTGCGTGCCGGCGTCCGTACAATCTCGTTCCGGATGAATTGAAGGAATTGAAGAAGCAGCTTGATAAGCAGGAGATTATGGGTCTCATCAGACCGAGTACATCTCCGTGGGGCTGTGGTGTCTTATTTGTCAAGAAGAAAGATGGCACGGAGCGTCTCTGTGTTGACTACCGGCCATTGAACAAGAAGACGATTAAGAACAAGTATCTGCTCCCCAACATCAACGAACTCTTTGAGCAGCTCAAAGGAGCTAAAGTGTTCTCTAAGCTTGACCTCCGAATGGGCTATCATCAAATTCGCATTCGCGAGGAAGACATTCCCAAGACGGCCTTCAGAACGAGCTACGGTTCATACGAGTATATCGTCATGTCCTTCGGTCTCGCCAATGCTCCTCCTACCTTTTCAAGGATGTTGCATTACATCTTCAACCCCTATACTGGCGAGTTTGTGCTTGTGTATCTGGATGATATTCTGGTGTTTTCCAAGAATGAAGAAGATCACGAAAAGCATTTGCGTCTGGTTCTTGATCGACTCCGAGAGCATAAATTCTATGCCAAGTTCTCCAAGTGCGAGTTTTGGCTCGACAAGGTTTTGTACCTGGGCCACATCATCTCAGCTGACGGCATTGCGGTTAATCCCGAGAAAGTTGAAGCAATTGTCAACTGGGAAGCTCCTCAGAACGTCAAGCAGCTCCGCAGTTTTCAGGGTCTTGCCAGCTATTGCAGAAGATTTGTTGAAAACTTCTCCAAGATTGCCAAGCCTCTTTCCAACCTGCTTCAGAAGAATGTCAAATACTTTTGGTCTCCAGAGTGTGAAGTTGCATTCAAAACCCTCAAAGATAAGCTTGTCTCTGCTCCAGTTCTGACTCCTTCGGATGAATCCAAGCCCTATGAAGTGTTCTGTGATGCTTCTCTTCAAGGTCTTGGTGGTGTGCTTATGCAAGATAAGAGAATTGTGGCATACACTTCTCGTCAGCTCAAGCCAAGTGAGAAGAACTATCCCACACACGATCTCGAGCTAGCAGCTGTGGTACATGCTCTGATTACGTGGAGACATCTGTTGTTGGGCAGAAAGGTCGACATCTTCACTGATCACAAGAGCTTGAAGTACATCTTCACACAGCCGCATCTGAACCTCCGCCAGACTCGTTGGGTTGAAATGATCCAAGAGTACAATCCCAGCATTGAATACACTCCAGGCAAGGCGAATGTGATTGCAGATGCTTTGAGCAGAAAGGCATATTGCAACAGCCTTCTTATCAAGCCGTACCAGCCTGAGCTTTGTGAAGCATTCAGGAAGCTCAACCTTCAAGTTGTTCCGCAGGGTTTTCTTGCAAATCTTCAAATTGCTCCTACCTTGGAAGATCAAGTCCGTGAGGCCCAGCTCAGTGATACCATGGTGAAGAAGGTGAAACATGGGATTGCAAAGGGCACTCCAAAATACAAGTGCTTCCGTGTTGATGAGAGAGATACCTTGTTCTTCGAGGACAGACTCGTTGTTCCCAAAGGTGATCTCAGGAAGCTCATAATGGAAGAAGCTCATGACTCTCTCCTTTCCATTCATCCCGGCAGTTCCAAGATGTATCAAGATCTCAAGCAATCTTACTGGTGGACACGCATGAAAAGGGAGATTGCCCAATTCGTGAATGAATGTGATGTATGCAGAAGAGTGAAAGAAGAACATCAACGTCCAGCCGGTCATCTCCAACCTCTTCCTATTCCCGAGTGGAAGTTCGACCACATTGAAATGGACTTCGTCACTGGCTTTCCTAAATCCAAGCGAGGAAATGATGCTATCTTTGTGGTGATTGACAAGATTACCAAAGTCGCTCACTTTCTTCCAGTCAAAGAATCAACCAATGCAGCTCAACTTGCAGAGCTGTACACTTCCAGAATTGTGTCCCTACATGGCATTCCTCAAGTGATATCCTCAGACCGTGGAAGCTTGTTCACATCAAGGTTCTGGGACTCCTTTCAGTCCGCCATGGGCACGAAGATCAGGTTCAGCACTGCCTTTCACCCTCAGACTAGTGGTCAAGTCGAGCGTGTGAATCAGATTCTAGAAGACATGCTCAGAGCCTGTGTCATCTCCTTCGGCATGAAATGGGAAGACTGCCTTCCATTTGCCGAGTTCTCTTACAACAACAGCTTTCAAGCAAGTGCAGGCAAAGCACCGTTTGAAATTCTCTATGGCAGAAAGTGCCGTACCCCTCTCAACTGGTCTGAAACAGGCGAACGCCAACTCCTTGGCAATGACTTGATCTCAGAAGCCGAAGAAATGTGCAAAGTCATACGTGAGAATCTCAAGGCCGCTCAGTCACGTCAGAAGAGCTACTATGACGGAAAGCATCGTGATTTGGCTTTCGACATCGGTGATCATGTCTATCTCCGAGTTTCTCCGATGAAAGGAACCCAAAGATTCGGTATCAAAGGAAAACTTGCTCCTAGATACGTCGGACCTTTCAAGATTCTTGGCAAAAGAGGCGATCTAGCCTATCAGCTTGAGCTCCCTCCCAACTTTGCAAATGTTCATGATGTCTTCCATGTGTCTCAACTTCGCAAATGCTTCAAGGCACCTGAGCGCATGATTCCGTTTGAGGAGATTGATCTTCAACAAGACCTGTCCTACCGAGAGCATCCAGTTGCAATTCTCGAAGAAACCGAACGCAAGACACACAACAAGTCCATCAAATTTCTGAAAGTCAAGTGGTCACATCACACCGACCGAGAAGCTACCTGGGAGCGAGAAGATCATCTTCGTTCCGAGTACCCTTCCTTTTTCCAGTCCTAGATCTCGGGACGAGATCTTTTTGTAGTAGAGGAGAGTTTGTAATGCCCCGGATGTAATACTTTCCCTTTTGGGTATATAATATATCTCCGGCTTCATCTATTTCCATTCCGGGTTCTTTGTCTTTCTGGTTTTCGTCGTTTTGTTGTGTGAGTGTGTGGCATTCATTCATATCATGTAGACATGTGCATCGCATTGCATTTGTGTTGTCGGTTGCATCCGGTTCGTCGCGTTCCTTCCCGTTGTCCGTTTCGCGTTCCGGAGCTCCCTCACGTGTCTGTGACGTCCCGTAGGCCTACTTTGTTGTTCGGGCGTTTAACGTTACCGGTGTGCCGCGAGGTTGTTGTGTGTTGTTGTTGTTTTGTTGTGTGCAACCCGCCTCTCAAATCTCGTCTCGTTTGGACTCCATTGGCTTTTCCATCCGTTGCTCGTGTGGGTCCGAAGTGCCTTCACTTCGTGTCCCGGAAACACCCCTACTGCAGTCTTTTATCTCCGCCTAGGCCTTTTAAATCTACCCCGTGATCGGATCCGTCGGATCGCGATCGGAGGGCTCCTAAACACCTCCAAGTCTCCAAACCCTAGCTAAACTGCTATATAATAGACCTAGGTCTATTTTGGCATGTCCCCTAGTTTTCCTCCTCCTTCCCCTACCTCTAGATCCCCTTTTTTTTTCTTTCCCCAGTCCCGAGCCAGCCGCCGCTAGGATCTAGATCGGGAAGTCTTCCCGATCCAGACCCTCGACGCCGCTGAGTCAACGCGCTCGGTCCCCGCTTCGATCGGATCGGCCAGGAGGGCCGATCGAACGAAGCCTTCCCCCGTCGGCCCACGTGGGCCATCTCCCTCCTCTTCGGTCCTCTGGCCCGAGGACCACATCGCCAGGGAGCCGGTCCCCACTTCGCCTGGAGGATCCACCGCGCACCACCGGGCCGAGGCCCGTACACCGCCGCCGCCTCCCAGCCGCATTGCCACCGACGCGCTCGGGCCACGCCAGGCCTCCCTCGCCAGGCTTCGCCCTCCTGGGCCCGAGCGAGGCGGCCCACTCCCGCGCGCCCTCCCGCCGGATCCGCCCCAGGCCACCGCAGGCCACGCCGCCGCCTCCCAGCCGCATCGCCACCGACGCGCTCGGGCCACGCCAGGCCTCCCTCGCCAGGCTTCGCCCTCCTGGGCCCGAGCGAGGCGTCCCACTCCCGCGCGCCCTCCCGCCGGATCCGCCCCAGGCCACCGTAGGCCACGCCGTCGCCTCCCAGGCCGCGGGCCGTCGCCGCCCCGCGGGCCTCCGCTTCTTCAGCCTGGGCCTGAGCCCACTCCGCAGATCTGAGGTTGACTTTGCTAAAAAAACCCTAGATCTAGTCCAGTTTTTACCTCTCTGATGCAATGTTTGACCATGCATAACTTTTACTGTGATGCTCCGTTTTGCGCGTGTAATATGTCCAGACGTTCGTGGAGATGTGCTCTACGTTTCCTCTGTTGTTGTCATGCATGTTAGAGATCGTCTAGGTGCTTGTTTTGCTGTTGCAAGAGTGCATCATGAGTTAAACTGCTGTTATGTGTTTTTTTATGCCACCTTTGCCATGTGATATCTTTTAGCTCGTTTGTCCGAATGATGCAAATGACATGTCCACGTGTTCGTCTTGCCACAAACTACGTGATGCTTGTGATAGGTTGCATGGTAGATTTATTATTGCCTTGTTATCATCATTGCAAAGTGCCATGTTCATGTGATGTGTTTTCACTTGTTATGAAATGCCATCTTGTTGAGCTCGTTGCTATCATTGTGTTTACCTACATGATGTATGCTTGTGTGTTTCGGGATCACCGTCATGTGTACTTTGTTGAGGTGCTTACCCTTTGCCATGTTTAGTTTCGAGGTGACTTAAACATGCTCCTTTTGATGCTATGATGATATTGCTGTTTTAGGACTTAGTGATTTTCACTAAGTCTGAAATATGTAACGTTCCGATGCCATGTTCGTGTGATGTTCTAGGACAAAGCATGATAGTTTTGGAGTGGATTTTGATTGTTCCTTGTAGTATATATTGTTGTCTTTCCATTCATGTCCTCACATGTCCATTTAAGTGGCTGTAGCTTGTTTATCTTTTGCTCTAAAGCTTCAATAAAATTCTGCTGCCAGAATTTTATTGTCGAGTTCAATATGTCCAAGATCATTGCTATTGATCCGTGGCTCCGTTGGGGTGCACCTTTGGAATTAGTTGCTGTACTATATGTCTAGTTTGTGTTCATGTCCTTTGCCATGCTTTTTGGGTGCTGTAGTTTAATTATTTTGAGCTCCGAAGATGCTATGTTGCTGTAATTTTCAACTTTCGCTCAAATCTTGTTTCGGGCATAACTTTTAGCCCGTAACTCCGATTTCAGCGAATCTTATATCAGACTTGATTGATTTTCTGTGTAGATTAATAATATCAGATTGTTATCATGTTTTGAGGTGATTTGCTTGAGTGATATTTTCCGTGCTCCGTGTGCATCCTTAGTGCATCCTTCATGCATTCATCTTTTCCGAGTGCGCATTGCATCTTGTTGATTGGTGCTTGGTGTGATTGTTTTGTTTAGAGCCGGAAGCTGAGACCGGGTACGAAGTTGAGCACGAGGTTTCCAACGAGGTTGAGCACGAGGACCCTTCTTACGATCCGAACGACTTCTCTTCAGGCAAGATGACAGAACCCCGATAACATTACTATCTTTGCCTATTGCTAGTAGTCTCGATCTATAGTTTTGCCTCGATGCCCATGATCTTCTTGTCAGCCTCCTACTTGTAACCAATTGCCATGTTTAACCAACCTACCTATGCAAACCATTGCTTGGCTAAGTACGCTTCGCTCAGCCCTTCTTATAGCGTTGCTAGTTGCAGGTGAAGATCGAAGATGCTTGCTCCATGTTGAAGTTTGGTTGGGTTACATCACACTATATAAATGCTTAAAATGAAATCATCTATATATTGGCAAGGGTGGAAGGCTAAGCCTTTTGCTTGGTGATTTGTTCCACTCATGCCGTTAGGAACCGTATAAACCGGTGTTATGTTCCTTGATTATGCGTTCCTAACACGGTTGGGGTGTATGGGACCCCCTCGATAAACCTCTAAGTGCTAAGTCTTTTCCAGCAAGTCCCAACATTGGTACTATTTGCCTAATAACAAACTAAACTTGCATAGGGAGTTATAAACCCTTTTCTTAATTCAACAACCCGGGCCAGTGCTCCACATGAGTGTTGGTCCAAACTGGGGGTTACGCGGGGCCACCTCGAGGGAACTCAAGGTCTGGTAAAAACCTGTGGGATCACCCATCCAGTCGTGGCCTGAGACGAGATACGCGCGGCTACTATCAGGGTGTCGGCACGCCGGGAGGATTTGCTGGATTAGCCTTACCTTAGCCCGGTATATCTTGAGCACGGGATTCCGAGAATACTCGGGTCTTCCCACTTTGGAGTTGCGACTCCGCGGATCGTGGGCTTGTAATGGGTCAAGTTGGAACACCCCTGCAGGGTTTGAACTTTCGAAAGCCGTGCCCGCGGTTATGTGGCAGATGGGAGCTTGTTAATTCCGGTTGTAGATAACTTGACACAATGTTACTAATACACTACCAGCGTGTGTTCCGTGATCGTCAATTTCCGAATAGGGATTCGGGAGTTGAACACGGAGGGGTTATGTTTGTAGAGCTTGTAGCTAGGATCACTTCGTGATCACTTCTCGCCGAGGCCTTCTCTTCTCGCTCTCACTTACGTAAGCTAGATGCTAGTTGCTGCTGCAAACACTTATTCTCTTCTTCAGCCTTTTCCTCACCCAAAGGCTTTGATAGTCTTGTTACCCAGGAACGGGATTGCTGAGTCCTCTGTGGCTCACAGTTACTTCACACACCAGATGCAGGTCCAGCTGTGAGCTATCCAGGTGATGGCACCGAGCTAGACTGGAAGTACGACGAGGAGCGTAGTCGGTACTACGTGCGCTACCCGGACAATCAGTAGTGGAGTCTCTTACTAGGATTCGATCTGCCTGTGGTTTATTTATCTAAGTTTGGTACTTTGACATTTGGCTTTTGCCCTTAGAGGGTTGTGATGTTCTTAATGTATGATGTTTGAGACTTGTACTGTAATTCTGTGACGTGGCGAGTGTAAGCCAACTATTTTCAGTTTACTATCCCCTCTTTTACATGAGTTGTGCAAAGATTACCGAACTTGAGATCATTCTAGGATGGATTTATGCCTTTAAGTCATGCCTCGACACGTAGGAGGTATAACTCCATCCTGGGCATTACAACGGTGGTCCGAAATCAGATGTGCTCTACCCTTGTAGCAGCTGTATGAATTCAGTTACAAGACCCAAGTCAACAGTGCAAAATCATATACACTTGTATGGGATGTCGGTCACATGTACTAGGTGGGTTCATCATGGTGAAGCTGTGAACATCAATGTTATTGACTACGTGGAAGCAGCGGATCACCATCTTGATCTGCCTGATGCTCAGGTGGAAGAGGAGGAGGAGGAGGTGGTGGCGGAGCCAGTGATTTTGACCAACATAGAAACAATGCTACGTAATGCTCGTGCATTCCGTGAACTTTCACCTGCAGAAGAAAAATGGTTTGCCCGCATGTTGGAAAAATGCAACGTGTCTGTCACCCCAGGAAATAAGCTGTCACTATTCTCAGCTATGGTCACCTTTCTTTAGGTGAAGACATCTGAGCGGATGACCAACAAATCATTCGATGCAATGTTGGCTGCTTTCCGCAAAGCTTTCCCAGATGCGTTTGAGCTGCCACACACCTACAGTAAAATGAAGAATTTCCTTCGTGCAGTTGGAATTGGATATTATATGATCCATGTTTGTAAGAATAATCATGTTCTGCTCCGGAAGGATTATACCAACTTAAGTGAATGCCGAAGACATGTGTTCAATGCAAAGCATGAAAACCGTGATGCGCCAAAGAGGCTCACCGCAGATGAGTTGCAAGTGGAATTAGAGAAGGTCAGGCATATTACACCAGGAAACCATCCTGATAATGGTAGCGGGAAAAGGAAGCATGGCAGGGCAGAAGAGAGATTATCGTTTACCCACATGTCCACTTTGTGGGACTTGAAGTATTGGAAAGATTTGGATCTACGGCATAATCTTGATGTAATGCACATCGAGAAAAATATATGTGACAACATTATCGGCACACTTCTTAATATTGAAGGCAAGATGAAAGATACCTTAAAATCTAGGATTGATTTGACACACCTGGGTATCAGACATGATTTGCAGGTGCAAGATGAAGGTAAACCACGTGATATGGCACCAGCTGTGTACGTCTTGGACAAGGTAAAAAGAAAACAATTCTGCGAGGTCCTGTCACGTGTTAGATTCCCACATGGATTTTCTTCCAACCCTGAAAGGAGAGTCAGTGCATATGGAAACAAGGTACAAGGGTTGAAAACTCATGACTGCCACGTCCTACTTCAAAGGGTTCTACCTGTTATCCTTAGAGGATTGGGCTGCCCTGACTTATACAGAGCAGTTGCAGAGTTGGGACAATTCTTCGGGGAACTCTACAATAGAAATATCAGGATAGATGCTTTGGAGCGTCTTAGAGACAAGATACCAACTATCCTATGAGACCTTGAGAAGATATATCCTCCAGCCTTCTTTGATGTGATGGTGCATTTGGCTGTTCATCTACCTGATGAGGCACTACATTGAAAGGCAGCTAGGCACTTTCAAGGGCTATGTTAGGAACAGAGCTAGACCCGAGGGTTCCATTGCAGAGGCCTACATTGCTACAGAAGCATTGACATTCTGCTCAAAATACATTGAAACAGCTGATCAGCTTAGCAAAGAGGTGGATGAAGACAATCCCGGGCTCAATGTTTTCGATTATGATGTTCGAGTTACAGGGAAGAGTTGACAAGAGGACAAACCTAAATATTTGGACAAAATGGTTTGGTATGTGTTGAATAACTATCCTGAGATACTACCTTATATCAAGTAAGTGCTAAGTACTGCAGCTTATACAACATAACCCACTAAACTTGCAGCATATTCTTATATATTTAGATGTTTGACGCGATTACTATGTTGTGCAGCATCTACAAAAAGGAGTTACTGCCGCAAAATCCAAGAAACATTGACAAACTGGTTATGGCAGGATTTGCGAAATGGTTTAAGAGCCATGTAAGCTTTTGAATTGCACTGTCAGTTTTTAATATATTGAGTACATAAGATGATTAGCTTGTTAATTTTCTAACCATAGGTTAAGACGATGCGGGAGGATGGGCAGGCAGTTGATGATGCCATTTACTCACTAGCAATGGGTCCTGATACTCGGGTAAGACATTATGAATCTTGCGTTGTTGGAGATGTGCGCTACAACACCCTTGCATGAGATGAAGGCAGGAAGACACAAAACAGTGCCATCATGAGCACGGATACATATGACAAAGAGACAATTGAAATGTATGCTAACATAACAGACATTGTTCAGTTGCAGTATATCTCCAGTTGCGAGGATCATAGGTGTGTGGTTCTGTTGTGCTGTCGTTGGTATAACCTATTTTCCAGGATCGCAAAACCCAGAGCTGATGATTATTTCTAATCCATCAATGTCAAGGCGGCATACCAGACCAACGAGCCTTTTATTTTGGCAGATCAAGCAACACCTATATTTTTCTTGGAAGACACATTTGCATGTAGCGATAACTGGAGAGTATTGCAAAAGTTTGAGCAGAGAAATTCGTTTAATGAAGTTGCACAAGAAGATGGTACTTACACTGCTCCTGATGTACAAGACAACACAGATGTTCCTAATATCTTTGAGAACCATCACGTCAATGACGCCGGCGAAAAGATTGACTGTCGTGTTGTGGACATACAAGAATTGATCAAGAAGAAGCCAACGTTCAAGGACGTTGAGGACGAAGAAGAAGATGACACCATGATGAATTACGATTCAGACTGATACACATGGCGAAG
Source organism: Secale cereale (assembly GCA_902687465.1). Taxonomy (NCBI): domain Eukaryota; kingdom Viridiplantae; phylum Streptophyta; class Magnoliopsida; order Poales; family Poaceae; genus Secale; species Secale cereale. The sequence continues at coordinate 323,309,093 of LR738710.1, forward strand.
ATGTTGACGCTGCTACCGCGGATGATGATTACATTGCTTTTGTCGTATTTGCCTGTCAGAAGATGTTTTTTTATCTACTATGCGAAATTGTGTTTGCTATGACAACTGAAACCTGATGAACATGTTGTTTAGTATTTTCCAGTGAGAACATCACTTGTTATGTATGCTGATTTGTGTTTGGTGATTGTATAATGACTAAAACATGATGACATTGTTGTTTAGTTGTACTCATATTTGGCTGTGAAACTTGAATTTGATGACATAGTTTGATGTTGAACTGCAATTTGCTCGACGTCTTCGAATGAGAACAAAGCTGACCCGACATGGCCTCTGCTAATTTATTTATTTATTACCAAAAGGGCCTCTGCTATTTATTTATTTATGAGCAAAAGAGGATACCCCCAGATTAACGTTAATAGAAATCATTACATGTTTACAACACTACGCCCAGCCTGCTACACAGGTTTCATTCATTACTAGTTTCAGCAAAGTGCTCATGTCATAGCCATTGAATACATCACGAGTACTACATACACTGCAAATAAAGAGATAATCATCCTACAGAGCACATCGATTTTGCCCATTATCTTCACAAGCTCTTTCATCTCCTCATTGCTGTCAAGGCCGTTCAGCAGCTATTGCTTGGCCATGATCAGAGGAACTGCATCTTTAACCTTCTTCTCTGCATCTTCCTCTTCTGTCGTTCCTTCAGTTACTTGTCCAATACCCCAACCTGCTGGTATTGGGATTCCTCGGCTAACCAAATAATCAGCGTAGTTGCACTCCCCAACATCAGCAACTTCCCTGAAATACAAATTACACGAATCTTCCCTTTTCTACACGAATCAAATTGGAAGATCATCAACCAAACTATTAAAAAAACCAGCAACTCAAAGCAGCAGGACAACAATTAAACATATTATTACCCCATGATTCGGGCATTTATAGAAGACTCGGCCAGGGTTCAGGATTGTGGTTGAGACGTGATGGATGACTCTGCGTGATTTGCAGCAGTGGAACCACACCAACGGCAGTGGGTTGTGATGAGCAACCGGCTGCGGTGCGTGTGCCGACGGGGGTGTGATGAGACCCACAGGCGATGGTACGGGTGGCGACTTGGCGCATATTTGGTTGTTGCCTGCTGAAGAGCAGGTGGACGAGCAGCTAGCAGACATAGTTGCTGCGTCCTGAGCTTCTGATGCTAGGCAGAGTAAGTAGAGAAGAGGAGAAGCGAACGTTGGATATGCCAATTTCATTACTTGCAGAGTAGCATAGCACCATATATAGTCATAGTCTAGGTTTGGTTTCAAACCAGCTACAGGAGCACGTCTCTCTTTTTTCTAAAACTCAGCAACGTCTCTTTACTGGTACACTACCTTGTTCTGTACGTCTTCTGAAGTCTTTGATTCCTCCACCTAACATCTGGGACCCACCGGAAGGGCCTCTGTATTTCGTGAAAAAAAACCGTGCCCCCCCCGCTCCACATGCCCTGTTATTCTACGACGACAGCAGCCTCACACCGCAGCCGAACCAGTGAACCCTCGTACTCCTCTCCGCGTGGGCATCCACTACCACGTCTTCCCCGGCTCTGCGTCGTCCCCTTCCTAGGCCTCGCCGTCGTCCACAAACTTGGTGCTCTCGGCGCGGCGTGGTCAATGTGGTCAACGACTGACTTCCATCGAAAGAGTACTATACGTGGAGAGGCTGACAGCTGGGTCCACGGCTACAGCTGGGTCCACGGCCACAACCCAGTGTTTTTTGTGATTTTCCAAGTAAGTCGCTTTGTCAGGCCTGTTGGGCTACAAATATTTTAAGACGAGGAGAGCTTCATTCGGCAGGCCGAGAAAATGGCCTATCAGTAATGAGAAATGGGCTGTACATTTTTAAAACACATCAAACCGACAATTAGTTTCAAATTTCTTTTTTTCATTTCGAGATTTTAAATTGCGTTGATTTTTATGCGTGGACAATTTGTTGGATTTTATATCGATATACATTTATTTTTAAAATCAGTTTGAATGTGACTCGAAATTTCAGGATTAAAAACAGTTCGAACCGCACCGAAATATGCAAAATTTTGTATAATTTTTTAACCGTGGCCACAATATGGGTTGTAATCCTAACAAAACGAATATGGGCTCCAAAAAAACCTTTAGAATTAGCAAATGGGCTATAAATTATTAGAATTAATGGCAGATGTGCTGTATGATGTTTTCCACAGATTTGAGGCTTTCCTAAAAAAAAGGTTGACGCACAAGCAGTGGCTGTTGGATGTCCATCAAACGGCCATCGTGCTTCTTCAATCTCTGCTCTTCCTGCTCCAGCCGCTCAAACAAGCGCCGGCGGGACTGCCTGCTCCCTCCTCCCCGCGGCCGGCTGTGCTGCCGCGCAGGCCTCACCGCCCCACCGTACTCCCATCGATGGCCTAGCCATCTCTCTACTCACCCACACATGCTGTTATTCTCCGGCGATGCCAGACGAACCAATAAACCCTCGTACAGTCGTACCCCCCTCCGTGTGGGAAATAACTGCCGAGTCTTCCTTGCCTCCGTGTCGTTCCCTTCCTAGGCCTCGCCATCGTCCACCGCCCTGGTGCTTTCGACGCGGCGTGGTCAACATGGTCAAGGAATGACTTCCATGAGAAGAGTGTACGTGGAGAGGCTGACAGCTGGGTCCACGCCAACCGCAAGGAAATGCCTCCTTATTACGCGGAAAATAATTATTCCTCCACCTGACAGCAGGGAGCCACCGGACGAGCCACCGTATTTGGCGAAAAAAACGTCCCCCCTGACTGTTGGGACCCACCGGACGGGCCACCGTATTGGAAAAAAAAAAAACATCCCCCCCCCCGCTGTCAGCTCGGACCCACCGGAAGTGCCTCCTTATTACGCACAAAAAAATGAATACTCCCCCTGCTGGTTGGGACCCACCTTGGTCGGTGGCTGACTTGTGGCCCTACTAAGTTGATGGGGACGGAGTGCTTTGTCAACTTAGTCAATATGAACGATTCTAGCTCCAGTGACCGTACGATGTCCATCCAACGGCCGTTGTGCTTCTTCAACCTCTGGTCTTCTTGCTCCAGCCGCCCAAAGCAGCGCCGGTCGTGCCGCATGCTCCTGCCTCCTTTGGCCGGCTGTGCTGCAGCGGAGGCCTCACCGCCCACTACTATTCCCACTGCCGACCAGGCCCTCCGGCGACGGCAGCCTCCACACCGCAGCCGAACCAGTGAACCCTCGTACTCCTCTTCGCGCGGGCTTCCACTGCCGCGTCTTCCCCGGCTCCGCGTCATCCCCTTCCAAGGCCTCGCCGTCGTCCACCGCCGTGGTGCTCTTGGCGCGGCATGGTAAACGTGGTCATGGAATTACTTCCATCGGAAGAGTACTGTACGTGGAGAGGCTGGCAGCTGGGTCCACGGCCGCAGCAAGGAAGTGCCTCCTTATTACGCGCAAAATAATTATTCCTCCACCTGACAGCGGGGGCCCACCAGACGGGCCATCGTATTTCTTGAAAAAAACATTTCCCCTTGACTGCTGGGACCCACCAGCTACATCTTCACACGCAAGGAAGTGCGTCTGAAAAAAACGATTTGCCCCCTGACTGCTGGGACCCACCAGCTACATCTTCGCACGCTAGGAAGTGCGTGACAGCCAGGACCCACCTATTCGAAGCGTACGTAGCGTTGTTATTCTGGTCGCGAACGTGTACGTACATATTGGTTGATGTAGAGGCGTGCACGTGTCGTAGCAGAGGCGCGCACGTAGCATGTACTTGTACGTACAACGGCCAGGGTGCAAGAAAGTAAATATGGCCACGTACGTACATACTGGCGGGGTCTTGAACGCCTACTCGCGCGTACGTATGGCCAGGGCTCGTTTACATGGCTGGGTCGGAACGGAGAAACATCGTCTCCGTCGTGTTCATGGGGAGCCAACCGGTTGGGTTGGAACGGAATGCGTCGTCGTGTTCATCGGGAGGGCTTGGACAGAAAAGCCGATGGAAACGAGGCCTGGAGTACCGCAAAACGGAGGGAACAGCGTTGTGTTCGACTGGTCACGTTCGAAATGGGATCCTGTTCATTGGGAGGGGTCTGGCGTACCGCAAAACGGAGGAAACGGACCCCGTACGGTCGAAACGGGGGTCCTGTTGATCGGGAGGGGTGTGGCGTACCGTAAAACAGAGGAAACGGACTTGTGTTGGAGCACTACGGTCGAAACGGGGGTCGTGTTCATGGGGGGGGGGTGTGGCGTACCGCAAAACGGGACTCCACGGGATACTGTTCATCTCCACCGTCGACCCCCTCCAGCCTCCACGGGCTACTGTTCATCCACCGTCGACCTCCTCCAGCCTCCACGGCCTACTGTTCATCCACCGTCGACCTCCTCCAGCCTCCACCTACGACTGTTCATAAACGGGCTCCTGTTCATCCAGCCTCCACCGCGCGCTACTCCACCGGCTACTGTTCAACCAACCCTCTCCATGGGCTCCTATTCAGCCACCCCTCCACGGGCTACTGTTCATCCAGCCCTCCACCGTCTACTGTTCATCCTGCCCTTCACAGGGTGGTCCTATTCATCTAGCCCTCCACGGGCTCCTGTTCATCCAGCCCCAACCGGCTCGATCGATCGGGGTTCTGTTCATCCAGAGGCAACACCACGGGGTCCTGTTCATCCACTCCCACCGGGAACAGTCCATCCAAACCCCCCAGCAACGCTCACTGTTCATGCAGAGGCAGCATCGATCGGCTTCAGTTAGCAGCAGTAGCGAAGGAATCCCTCGATCGGGTTCAGTTAATAGCCATCAATTGATCGCTCGGGTTCAGTAACACATAGCCTGCAGTGCAATCGCTCGGGTTCAGTTAGAGCCCAACGCCTCGCACCCACGAGTGTGCATGTACGAGAGAAACGCGCATCGCTGGGCCCCGACCACCCACCGTAACCGGGAACACCCCGATATTTTCCTTGCCCTCGCTTCTACCATGATTTTTTCGTCATGGACGGCCCAAAGAATGTCATGCAGCTGCGTCTCTGGCCCGCCCAGGACAAAAAACCCATTTTCTATCATGATTTTTTGTCATAGAAGTAGGACCCCACCACATCTATGATGATACCGTGTTTTGTCACAATTATTGTCATAGAAGTGTCATAAGTATGACATAATTTTTTTCGTTCGGCCCAAAATGTCACGGATGAGTCTTTTTTTTGTAGTGCTCCCTATGGTAGCTTGTGTGATTTCTCTAGATTCCCCCACAATGATACTAGCTAGAAAGTCCTTATGTTCATATTTGCGAGGTTCACTAATATTACCCCACTGCGGGAGCTTACAAGCATCGTTAAAATCTTCTAAGTCCATGGTATATGCTTTATCATAAAGATCAAATAAAATAGTGTGAGAATTGCGTGAGGATGTAAATTGAAATCTTCTCATGAAGGAATCAGTTAGGCAGTGGTACTGTGGGCACTTATCTGACACGAAGTCCTTAATATCAGCATTACACACATACGTGTCAAATTCTTCCTTGATGCCTGCCTAGACCATAAACTCCTCCGACGACCATTCACAAGGCCGCACTTGAGCTTCCCTTGGTGGTTCATCGTTTGGCTCACGTACAGAGAGCCCTGGTACTTACTTCCTTGAGGAACCACCTTGGTAGATTTTCCTATGCATTTTTCTCTGAAAAACTTCTGAAATGTTAGCGACTCAAGATAAAAGTGAAGCAAACTCAACAAGATTGATAGCAACTACTCCAACAAGTGCCTAGAGACTATATCATGCATTGAAACTACTTGGGTGCAAGCTCAAGAACAGGGTCACCTAAGTAGAAAAAAATTGCAATAAATAAAGCACTAGAACAACAACTAATTGGTCCATTGGAGGAGTCACATACCAAAGAACAATACCACCAAATAGTTTTGTGAATAGAGCTTTGAGCAAGGAGATCGAAAATGGCAGCAAGATGAGCTAGAACACGGGTTTGAGCTATTGGAGGATTTTTTCTGGGGGAAGATGAAGTGTGTGGGTGCTGGAATAAGTGGAGGGGGGCCACGTGGGGCCCATGAGGCAGGGGCGCGCCCTGGAGGTGGGCGCGCCCTGTACCCTTGTGGCCAGGTGGTGTGGCCCCCTGATGTGTTCTCAGTGCCAAATATTCTTAAATATTCTAGAAAAAAATCATATTTCATTTTCGGACATTTGGAGAAATTTTATTTTCAGGGTATTTTCTTATTGCAAGGATTATTCAGAAAACAGACAGAAAATACTATTTTTGCTTTATTTACTCTAAATAGCAGAAAGTAAAAGGAGGGTACAGAGAGTTGTGCTTTCTAACTTCATCCATCTCATGCTCGTCAAAAGGAATCCATTAACAAGGTTGATGAGGTCTTGTTAACAAACTCTTTCCGAATAACATGAAACTAGAGAATTTTCAATTAACACTAGGTTACGTCAACGGGGATATGTATGTCCCCAACAATAAGAATATCATATTTCTTCTTGACAGTAGGAAGAGGGAATTCAAAACCTCCAATAGTGATCGTTGAAATTTTTCCAATAGAATTGATACTGTGGACTTGAGGTTGTTTCCTCGGAAAGTGTACTGTATGCTCATTACTATTAACATGAAAAGTGACATTGCCTTTGTTGCAATCAATAACAGCCCCTGCAGTATTCAAAAAGGGTCTACCAAGGATAATCGACATACTATCGTCCTCGGGAATATCAAGAATAATAAAGTCCGTTAAAATAGTAACGCTTGCAACCACAACAGGCACATCCTCACAAATACCGACATGTATAGCAGTTGATTTATCGTCCATTTGCAAAGATATTTTAGTAGGTGTAAACTTATTCAAATCAAGTCTATGATATAAAGTGAGAGGCATAACACTAACACCGGCTCCAAGATCACATAAAGCAGTTTTAACATAGTTTCCTTTAATGGAGCATGGTATAGTTGGTACTCCCGGGTCTCCTAGTTTCTTTGGTATTCCACCTTTAAAAGTGTAATTGGCAAGCATGGACGAGATTTCAACTTTCGGTATCTTTCTTTTATTCGTAAAAATATCTTTCATATACTTAGCATAAGGATTTGTTTTAAGCATATGAGTCAAACGCATACGCACAAAGATAGGTCTAATCATTTTTGCAAAGCGCTCAAAATCCTCATCATCCTTTTTCTTGGATGGTTTAGGAGGAAAAGGCATGGGTTTATGAACCCATGGTTCTATTTCTCTACCATGCTTCCTAGCAATGAAGTCTCTCTTATCATAACGTTGATTCTTTGATTGTGGGTTATCAAGATCTATAGCTGGTTCAATCTCTACATCATTGTTATTGCTAAGTTGAGCATCATCATGAACATCATTATTAACATTATCAGTTGGTTCATGTTCATTACCATATTGTGTTTCAGCATCAGAAATAGAAATATCATTGGGATTCTCACGTGCGTCAACAATAGGTTCACTAGAAGCATTCAAAGTCCTATCATTTTTCCTTTTCTTCTTTGTAGAAGGACTAGGTGCATCAACATTAGTTCTCTGAGAATCTTGCTCAATTCTCTTAGGGTGTGATACGTCCATTTTGCATCATGCTTTTATGTTAATACTTATTGCACTATGGGCTGTTATTACACGTTATGTCACAATACTTCTGCCTTTTCTCTCTTATTTTACAAGGTTTACATGAAGAGGGAGAATGCCGGCAGCTGGAATTCTGGGCTGGAAAAGGAGCAAACATTGGAAACCTATTTTGCACAACTAAAAAAGCTCCAAAACTCCACAAAACACTGTTTCAGAAAATATAAAAAATATCTGGCGAACGAGATTCACTAGGGGGGCCACCACCTCTCCACGAGGGTGGGGGGTGCGCCCCCTGCCTCGTGGGCCACCTGGTGACCCCCCGATGCCCATCTTCTCCTATATGGGGTGTTTTTACCTAGAAAAAAATTATAAGGAGGCTTTCGGGACCACACGCCACCGTCTCGAGGCGGAATCTTGGCGGAACCAATCTAGGGCTCCGGCGGAGCTGTTCTGCCGGGTATACTTCCCTCTGGGAGGGGGAAATCGTCACCGCCGTCATCACCAACAACTCTCCCATCTTTGGGAGGGTTATCTTAGGCCGCAGCGGAGCGCGCCTATCCGCCCGACCCGCTGCGCGCCACGTTGCAGAACCTCAGCTTCCCCATCACCACTGACGCCGACGCTACCCAGGCAAGGACACAGCTCAGCGAGGAGCACGTGCACCTACTAGACCAGGTCACGTCGCTCGTTGCTATGCATCGCCAGCTGGAATCGGCTCAGGGCGAGCACAACGCTGCGTACGGCTTCACGATGGTCGCAGCCAAGCCCATTCGGGTTGCCGAAGTGCGTACCCAAGGAGGAGCCCTCGGGCGCGCACTAGGCGTGATCCCCCCTTCTACGACACTCCGATAAAAACATGCGTGCCACAGAGGCGGCCGCAGAGGCGGCCGTAGAGGACCTGGAGCTCCTTCAGGGCGACGAGCTGCTGGAGAGACAGCAGCGCGTCCGAGATCTCCTCACCACGGCCAACGCACAGTAGAAGTGCCTCGATAAGAAAGAGAAAGCAAAGCGCCTTGACAACCCTGCTGTGTCTGGCTCGCACCGCTCGAAAGACCAGGCCGCACTCCGGGAGACCCTCCAGGCGTCCTCCCTACACGACGTCGAGTCCCAATCCGTGAGGTCCCCTGGTGCTCTACCCCGGCGGACCCAAGCCGCAACGGGCGGCGGTGAGCTACGCATGCCGGCTCTCAATGACGGATGATGGTAGGTTGCTCCTCAACCCCGGCGAGATCGGCCAGCCCTGACCGGTCCGGCTCCCTGTGGCCCAGTCGCAAGCCGGCTGGGTCCATACGCCATCGACAATGCTGACAGTAGCCACCGCCTCGACCAGCTCACCCTCTCCCTCGAGCTTGAAGAAGATAACATGGTCTGGTCGGCTTGTTTTGGCCGGCGCATCCGTGATGAGCCCTTCCATAAAGGATTCACGCTCCCCCGCGATACCCCCAAGTACAACGGTTCCGCAAGCCGGAAGACTGGCTCATCAAGTACACCACCGCCATTGGCATAGAGGGCAGCAACCGCTGCCTCACCGTACAGTACGCTCCGCTCATGCTCCAGGGATCTTCCCGCACGTGGTTGAACAGCCTACCAGCCGGCAGCATCAACGCATGGGTCAATTTCCAGCAATCCTTCATCCACAACTTCACCGACACCTACAAGCACCCGGGCTGGCCCACCCAGCTCGCCATGTGCGTTCAGGGGCCGGATGAGACCGATCGCTAGTACCTCGCTCGCTGGACCGAGCTCTGCTACAGCTACGAGGGTGTCCATGATGTCCAGGCCATCCAGTACTCCACAAGTGGATGCCAAGACGATACCCTGCTCAAGCACAAGCTCCTGCGGACGGAGCACACGACCCTGGCCAAGGTCATGGAGATGGCGGACAAGTACGCCAACACTGACTCTGCCATGAAGGTCCAAGTCGAGCTAGACGCTGCCGGCAAGGCGATACCGACTTCGGCTGCCAAGCCGGCGGGCGAGGGCAGCCGCCAGCAGAACCTTCAGCAAAACAAAAAGCGCAAGGCCGAGCAGCCGGCTCCCCTCTATGACAACCGCCAAGCCATCATGGCCGGGCAAGCACCGCACAACGACCAAGGCGGCAACCAACATCAGCGCACCGGCAAGACCGCTTGGCAACCTACCATGAGCTTCGAGCAGATGCTCGACGCCCCCTGCAAGCATCACAGTGGCGCAAAGCCATCCACGCATACGCTTTGACAATGTGCCATTACCAAGCGCATCATGAGGGGCGACATCCCGCCGCTTCCGGCTCCGGCTCCGGCTCCGGGCGCGGGCTAGCCGACTCTGTCTCCTCCTCCGCCGCCTCCGGATAACGGTGCCATGCGCTATGAAGTCTTCCCCTACCAGAACGCAAGCCACATCGTCTTCACCAGCCTCAGCGATGACAAATGCAGCGAGCGCCTACTCCGCTAGGAGGTGAACACCGTTGTCTTAGCCAAGCCAAACTATAGCACTGTTCGGATCGCCCGATCACCTGGAGCTAGAAGGACCACCCGTCCATCATGCCAAACCCCGGAGGCTATGCCCTCGACCTCAACCCACTATAGTCATGACCTGGCGCACCTGCAAGTTCTCCCAGGTTCTCATAGATGGCAGCAGCAGCATCAACAGCCTCTACCCTGACACCATGATCAATCTCGGCCTCGAGGCTAAGGATTTAGAGCCGACCTGGACAGTGTTCCACGACATCATGCCCGGTCTCTCCTGCTCCCCCATTGGCCGGATCTGACTTGATGTCTTCATCGGCTAAAGTGAGCATTTCCGACACGAGCCCATCTGGTTTGAGGTGGTGGACCTGACCAGCGGGTACCATGCGTTTTTGGGCCGGCCTGCACTCGCCAAGTTCATGGCGGTCCCCCACTACGCCTACGTGAAAAATGAAGATGCTAGGTCCCAAGGGCCTCATCACTATCACCGGTGACAATGGCAAGTCCTTGGAATGCGCTGAAGCCGGCGCCAAGCTAGCCGAGTCACTAGTCATAGCCGAGGAGCAGCGCCAGCTCGACCGGATCATCGCGCTGGCCAATGAAACGCTAGCCGCGCCGGCTTCCGCCAAGGAGTCGGCTAGAGAGGCTTCATTCCAACCGTCCAATAAGACCAAGAAGGTAAAGCTGAACCCAGAAGACCCCAGCTACAGCAAGTACGTGGTTGTCGGCGCCCGCCTCAACATCAAATAGGAAGGCGAGTTCATTGGCTTCCTCTGTGAGAATCAGGATATCTTTGTGTGGACCCCAAAGGACAGGCCGGGAATCCTGAGTAGGTATGCCGAGGGCAAACTTCATGTCCGAAAGGACGCCAAGCCTGTGTGTCAACCCCTAGGTCGCTTTTCGGAAGAGAACAGAAGAAACATTGGTGAAGAGGTCGCCATGCTCCTCGCGGCCGGCTTCATCATGGAAGTGTTTCACCCTGAGTGGCTGCCCAACCCAATCCTCGTCCTGAAGAAGAACAACACCTGGCGCATGTGCATAGACTACACCAGTCTGAACAAGTCTTTCCCTAAGGATCTGTTCGCCATCCCCGCGGATCGATCAGGTCATCGACTCCACCGTCGACTGTGAGCTCCTGTCTTTCTTAGACGCTTACTCTGGCTACCACCAGATCAAGCTAGACCCCGACGAGTCCCTGGAGACATCCTTCATCACGCCCTTTGGTGTGTAATGCTACATCACCATGTCGTTCATCTTGAAGAATGTCGGCGCCACCTTCCAGCGCTCCATGCAGAAATGCCTGTTGCCGCAACTCAGCCATAACATCCACGTCTACATGGACGACATCATGGTGAAGACCAAGCAACACCTCACGCTCCTCGACGACCTGAAAGAGACCTTCGCCAACCTGCGCGAGTACCATATCAAGCTCAATCCGGAGAAGTGTGTCTTTGGCATGCCAGCCGGAAAATGCTCGGTTTCGTCGTCTCGGAACACGACATTGAGGCGAACCCAGAGAAGATCAAGGCCATCGAACGCATGCGCAAGCACGCCCTGGTGCGCGATGTCGAGAAGTTCACCGGCTGCTTGGCCTCGGTCAGCCGGTTTCTCAGCCGGCTGGCCGAGAGGGCTGTGCCCCTTTACTAGCTAATGAATAAGATGACACCGTTCAAGTGGAATGACCAGACGGACGAAGCATTCTGGGATCTCAAACGCATGCTCTCCACCGCGCCCGTCCTCGCCTCGCTGGTCGACGAGGGGCCGATGTTGCTATACATCACGGCTACCTCATGGTCGGTCAACACGATGCTGGTGGTCGAGCGACCGGAGGAGGGGAAGATCGGGTCTGTCCAGCACCCAGCCTACTACCTGAGTGAGGTGCTTTCAGCCTCCAAGCAAAACTACTCGCATTACCAGAAGATGTGTTACGGCATGTACTTCACTGCCAAGAAGCTGAAGCAATACTTTCAAGAGCATGAGGTCACCATGGTCAGCACCGCCCCCATCAGCGAAATCATGGGCTTCCAGGATGCCTCTAGCTAGGTTACCAAGTGGGCCATCGAGCTGTCCGGCCACTCCATGCTCTACGAGCTCCGCACCACAATCAAGTACAGAGCTTTGGCGGATTTCCTCGTCGACTGGAAGGGAACCCAATACCTGCCACTGCCTCCGGACTCAAGGCATTGGCACATGCACTTCAGCGGCTCTAAGATGCGTTCTAGCTTGGGAGCCGGCATCGCGCTGTCTTCCCTGAAGGGCGACCGGCTCCGCTACGCGCTCCAAATCCACTTCGCCACCTCCAACAATGTTGCAGAGTACGAAGCCCTTGTGCACAGCCTCCGGCTTGCCAAAGAACTCAGCATCCGACACATCCTATGCTTCGGCGACTCAAACCTGGTGGTCTAGCAGAGCTCCGGCGAGTGGGATGCCCGGGACAACAACATGGCAAGCTACCGCTTCTTGGTCCAGCAGCTATCCGGCACCTTCGACGGTTGCGAGTTCCTCCACATCTCGCGTGCAGAGAACGAGGCTGCAAACACGCTGGCCAAGATTGGCTCATCTCGGGAAGCCATTCCGTCCAGTGTCTCCCTCGAGTGACTACGCAAGCCCTCTGTCAAGCCGTCTTGGGACTCCGAGTCAATCTTCGTCACTGATAACCCTGCGACGCCCCTCCTGGGCCCAGGGACTGCTCAATCCAGATCGGGGACTGCTGAAGCCATCAGCCGGTTTCAGCCCTGCAAACCATCCCGATCACATGGTCGGACCCTTCAAGACGGCACAGGGCGGCATGACACATCTGCTGGTGGCGGTGGACAAGTTGACCAAGTGGATCGAGGCAAGGCTGATCAAGAAGCTGGACGGGCCAATAGCCGCCCGGTTCATCAAAGATGTCGTGGTGTGCTACGGCATCCCGCACAGCATCATCACCGACAACAGCACCAACTTTGCCTGGCGTCCGTGGCCCATCCGTAGTCCAATGGCCAGGCCGAGTGGGACAACAACCTCATTCTATCCGGCGTCAAAACCGTATCTCGTCGAGCCCCTCATCCGCTCGCCCAACAGCTGGCTTGATGAGCTGCCAGCCGTCCCGTGGAGCCTCCGAACAACACCAAACCGGTCGACCGGCTTCACCCTGTTTTTCCTCGTTTATGGTGCCGAGGCCGTCATCCAAACCGACGTCGAGTTCGATTCGCCGCGAGTCACAATGTTCACCGAAGCACAAGCCAAGGAAGCACACGAAGACAGCGTCAACTTGCTTGAAGAAGCACGCCTCATGGCACTTAGCCGATCCGCTATCTATCAGCAAGGTCTGAGGCACTACCATAGCAAGAAGGTCAAGCCCCTCACGTTCCGCGAGGGAGACCTTGTCCTCCGGCTTATCTAGCATCAAGCCAGGCATCACAAGTTGGATCCTCCATGGGAGGGCCCCTTCATCATCAGCAAGGCCTTGTGCGATCACAACGTTTACTACCTCAAGGACGCTCGCAAGGCAAACAAACGCAAAAGAGATACCGCCGGTGAAGAAACAAGCCAACCTTGGAACGCAGAACTCCTTCGCCCGTTTTACAGTTAGTTGTATGCACATATGTATCACTACCCTTTTGTAATCATATGAGGAAACTATGGGATCCCCAAACGATGCTCAGGGCTGCCCCTTTTGCCCTACCAAGTTATTGTGTTTTCACATACCCTTAACTTTTTCAAACCCCCACCACTGGGTTGACCCGCTCAACCCGGGGGCTCGGCGGTTGGCCGACTTGGCCACCACCCATCATCCCCCTTAGGGCGTCCCGGCGTGCCTAGGAAGCCCAGACCCTTCACTTTGCTCAGCGCCACAATCTGACTTTGGCTGTCGGCCAGCAAATATCAGGGGCCAAAGAACCTGCTCGCCGCGATGACTAAGTGTGTGTTTGTCGGTTTGGCCATCCCGGCCCCGCCACGTTAACTTGCTGCACGATCGGCTGCTTGCCACCCGGCCCCACTGGCTGCCGCCAGCCGGCCTAGTGGGTGTTTCGCTCACGCTCAATGTTTACAGGACCTAAGTACTACGCGCTTCTTCCAAAGGTTGAACCCCTTGTCACAGACCGGAACCTAGTTGTCTGGTTCGCGGGG
>LR738710.1:323327712-323371628 GCA_902687465.1 Secale cereale
CCTCCCCCTCTTCTTTGCCCTCAACCACCCCCTTCCATTAATGCCTTCACTCTCCTCCCACTCTCTCCCTAGCTCTCTCTCCCTAGCTAGCTAGCTAGCTATATATATATATATATATATGTATAGAGCTACTAGGTAATTAAGAAGAAAGGTGCTAGATATCCCTCTTGACACATAGGTGAGCAAAAATAGTGTTTGTGTGGATAGGACCGAAACTATATATATGGGCGATATGAGAATATACCAAATTGTGTGTGGCATAATTTGAGTTGCCTACATTGTGTATTTGATGAAATAATGTGGGTGACATGAGTTGCCTATGTTTTGCTGAAATGTCGATCCAATTCCATTTCGGCAAATTACAGGCAAACTCAATATGTCCTATGTTTAGGGAAGGTCATGCCGAATTTTTGTATGAATTTGATCCATGCATGCATATATACGTGGTTATAATATTTGCTCCGCGCACAGGTGACCATGAAGGTCAATGGAAGGATGGTGGAAAGATACTGGCAATCTGCTCTGGATGACATGTATGAAAAAAGATTGAAGGATGTTTTATGTCCATGTCGAAAATGCAAAGGAATAGTCAGGCTTGACCACTTTGAGGGTGGTACATTCAAGGCGCACCTGCTCATGCATGGTTTCATGCATGGTCATACTCGATGGATAAGTGAAGAATATGATGATGATGATAATGAGGAGGAGGACGTCGACGGGGAAGGAAATAACGACACGGGGCCACCAGACGAAGAGATGACCGATTATGTGCCCGAAGAGCAAGACGGCCTCGGAAATGTCGATGGCGAAGTGGCAGTTCAAGGCGGAGAACATGCGGGCACGCCACCGTCTTTGTTGCTACTAAGTTCAGCCATGCGGGACCCACATGTTTGAGACCTGCTTCGCAAGAAGACGACTAGCGACAGAGTTGCTTCTAGAGAGGAGGCCAAACTGGCGCAATTGGAGGTAGACTCGATGACTCCTTTGTATGATGGTTGCAATCCCGAGGCGACCCGCTTGAGTTTCACACTAGAACTTCTAAAGATGAACGAAAAAAACAAACGGACAGACGCAAGCCTGGATGAGCTTCTGAAGTATCTAAAGAAGGTTCTTCCCGTGAGAAGCCTGTGTCCTACTAGTGTCGAGGAGGCAAAGAAAATCGTGTGCCCTCTTGATCTGCCACACATTAGATATCACACATGCATCAATGATTGCATCATAAATCGGAACGAGCAGACGGAAAAAACCATCTGTCCAAAGTGCAATGCTTCACGATATAAAAAGGCCGGAAATAAAGCCCCATAGAAAGTTGTATGGTACTTCCCGATCACTCCGCGTCTATAGTGGTATTTTGTAGATCCTAAGGAAGCAAAGCTTATGCGCTGGCACGCGGAGAGGGTGAAGCCAGATGACGGAAATGAGCCAAAGCTGAGACACCTCGCAGATGCTTGCCAGTGGAGAGCATTAAATGCTGAATTTGTTTTTTCGCAAATGATCCAAGGAACATCATGCTTGGCGCTAGTAGTGATGGCATGAATCCATTTGGCAACCACAACACCAATCATAGCACATGGCCCGTGTTTGTATGGATGTACAACCTCCCCCCTGGTTGTGCATGAAGGAAAAATACATACACATGGCTATGCTTATTCAAGGGCCGAGATAACCGGGAAATGATATAAATCTATATCTCGGGTTACTGAAAGAGGAGCTACAGACCTTATGGACAACACCGGCCAAGACATGGGATGCAAGCAAAGGAGAGTATTTCTACATGAGAGCCGCGCTGATCGCGACGGTGCAGGACTATCTCGGTTACGGCTATCTCTCCGGCCAGGTGTGCCACGGATATTGCGGATGCACGAGGTGCATGGATGATACAACTTCTCTGCAGCTATCGAAAGATGGCGAGTCTTCGAAAATCGTGTACATGGGGCATCGAAGATGGCTCGAGAAGGATGACCCATGGAGAAACCATGGAGATCTATTCAATGGTAAGGCTGAGCATAGAGGTCCTCCACGTAAGCGTAGCGGTGCAGAAATATATGAGTTACTGAAGAACTGGGAAGAGTGCCCCTTGCCGGGAAAGACGAAGAAAAAGGCGCCGGAGCCCCTGCATAAGGTATGGAAGACGAGATCTGTTTTCTGGGACTTGGAATACTGGCCCATACTCGACACGCCTCATATCCTTGATCAAATGCATATCCCAAAAAATATCCTTGAGAGTTTGCTTGGAACATTGATGTACATGCCGGAGAGGACCAAGGATGGGCCGAAGGCAAGAAAAGACTTAGAATTTTTGAATATCAAGAAAGATCTCCAAATGCCTGGTAAAAGGTCGTCAGAGGAGACGGAGACAGAAGATAGGGGCAAAAAAGTAAACAAGAAGGAAGAACAATATTGCCCCCCCTCTTGCTTCACCTTAAATCCGAAGAAGGTCGATCAATTGTTCAAGTGCCTTGCCAGAATCAAACTTAGTTCCGGATACTGTGGGAAGACAAGAAGATATCTAGACACTAAGAAAAAAAGGTTCAGTGGGATGAAGTCTCACGATTGTCATGTGATGATGACGCAGTTACTCCCGGTTGCACTTAGAGGGATTATGGAAACACATGTGCGTGAGACGCTTACTAACCTATCCCACTTTTTCGATGCTATCTCTCGAAAGTCGATCAGTGTGAAGCAACTCCATAGGCCACATGAAGAGATCGTTGTCATAATGAATGAGCTAGATATGTACTTCTCGCCCGCGTTCTTTGATGTCATGGTGCATCTATGTGTCCACATCGTGGACGACATCATCAACCTAGGGCCGACATTCCTGCACAACATGATGCCGTTCGAGAGGATGAATGGGGTCATCAAAGGATTCGATCGTAACATGTCCCGTCTAGATGGAAGCATAGCCCAGGGATATCTGACCAAAGAGTGCATCTCTTTCTGTGAGAGTTATCTAGTAGGCACCGGAGACCCTGTTGTTGGTTTGCCCGTCAACAAGCACTGTGGAAGGCTCGAAGGCGAAGGTCACACCAACGGTCATAGGGATGTGATTGTGTTACGCTCGGGCCGACAAAACGACCTTGACAAGGCAAACTTAGTAGTGCTACAACACCTAGATGTGCTAGAAGATTTCATGACACGGCACAAAGAGACCATCGCAAAGAAGTAATGTGACCGTGGGGTGCATAGGACGGACGCTGAAGTTATTAGAGAGCACAACTCCGCTTTCTTGCGTTGGTTCAAAGAGCGAGTTATGGGTACCGCCAACGCCATCGCCAAAAATGAGCCATGGGTACACGCTAAACACGTGACATAATGTTTCTTCATAACTGATCCAATCAATCCCAGCCGTGTTGTCGTGAGGAGAAGCAAAAGGAGCAACGCCGGAATGGATGGAGTCACCCAACGAGGAAGACTACGACCAGTATGGTGATCCGATGAGGGAAGATGATGCTGATGACGATGAAACATACGTCAAAAGAAGAATGAGGAGTAGATTAACTATGAAAGATCGTAATCCCTGGAGAAGGAAAAGTCACGACCATGGGCTCAATTATTCGACAACGAACAAAAGAGGGAAGAAGATCTGTCTGAAGCATCATCGTCGCCCAAGCTAACAAACTAATCCACAAATTTTGTGTGTGTCTATTTTGTATACCACCGTTAGCGGTCAAATGATGTAATATATATTATACTAATTATTATCCAGAGGGTAACACTGGTATTGCTCCAACGACAGACCAAACTAAAGGAAGGAAAGTGCAAAAGAAAGATAAGAAAAAGAAAAGTGCAAATGAAAGAAAAAGAAAAGAAAAAGAAAAGAAGTTTTGCAAAATGAAATGAAATAAAAAGAAAAAGGAACTAATAAGTTGTGGAAAATGAAATGAAAGAAAAATAAAAAGAAAAAGGAAGGATGTTTGTGAATATGAAAAAGAAAAAAAAAGAAAAATAAAAATAAAAACAGAAATAAAAAGGAAGGAAGTTTGTGGAATATGAAAAAGAAAAATAAAAATAAAAAGGATAGAATTTTGTGGAATATCAAAAATAAAAATAAAAATAAAAATAAAAATTAATAAGTTAGCAGTAGCGTGTTTTGGCCTAGGCACCGCTATAGCTAAGGAAAAGAAAAAGAAAAATAATAATAGAAAGAAAAAAAAGAAAAAAAAAGTTAGCAGTAGCGCGTTTTGGCTAGGGCAGCGCTTTAGCTAACTTAGCTATAGCGTGTTTTGCCAACACGCACTATAGCTAAGTTGCCTACAACACCAGTCCGCTAGCTCCTATCACTTTCCTCTCTCGCACTCTCTCGCTCGATCCCCTTTCTCTGAGCTCGATCTCCGACGCCACCACCGACGCCCGCACCCGCCCACACCACCGATGGTCGCACCCTCCCACGCCACCGCCGATGCCCGCACCGGCCCATGCCGCCGACGCCCGCACCCGCCCACGCCACCGTCGACGCCCGCACCTGGCCACACCACCGTCGACGCGCCCCGCTCCCGACCCCGACGCCGGCCACTGTCCACGCCGACGCTCCCTCCCCCTGTGCTGCCCCTGCCCTAGGTGCACCCCTGGCCCGGCCCCCCCCCCTCGTGCCGCCCCTCCGCCGTACAGTCTCTCTCTCTGACCAAATTTGGTCTCTCTACTGATCGATGAGGAGGAGAAGGACCCCCTCTGCCCCGGCGACCCCGACCTAGGTGCACCCTCTCTGCCCCGGCGACCCCGACCCTGATCTCAACCCCGGCCGAGGTGTCCCACCCCCTCTTCCCTTCCTCTTCATATGTTTATTTTGTTCAAATGCTTGCTGTCCAAATGTTGAAATGCATGTTAGAATGCTATTAAAATGCATGTTGTTGGAGTGCTAAAATGTCTGTTGTTAGAGTGTTCAAATGTGTGTTGTTAGAGTGTTCATTTGCTGTTAAAATGCCTATTGTTAGACTGTTCAAATGCTTGCCATTAAAATGCATGTTGTTCAAATGCTTGCTGTTCAAATGCCTATTGTTAGAATGCTGTTAAACGCACACTATATAGAGCTCTGTCCATGCAGATGCTAGAGGAGAGTACGTGTGCATGTGGTTGTTGTGCTGCTATAGTGAGCATCCTATATTGTTGTGCTATTGTAGTTCTGCTGGACTTTGGTTGTTGTTTCATTTCTCGATTGCGACTGACCTATGTTTTACCGGAAATGTTGATTCATTTCCATTTCGGCAAATTTCAGGCGCTCTATATGTGCACTTTCTAGCAAAGGTCATGCCAAAATTTTCCGTGTATTTCGGCATGACTTGTGCTAGAAAGTTGGACATATTGAGTGCTCGATATTTGTTGCGATGGGAATGAAATGACATTTCCGGCAAAACAAAGGTCACCTTTTTTGTCATTATTCACTTTATTATATAAAGCTCGATAATTAAACGACTACGGCATTGAACCCTAGGAAACATGACCGACACCGATGAGGCCGGAGGTTCTCATTCCCAATTAGGTCGAGCACACGCCTACCTCGACTTTCTAGCGGATCAGGAGAGACATCAAGCTAGGTGTCAGGACCTCCTTGTCATGACGGAGGACGACGGTGGTGGCGCCGGTGCCGACACTAATGCCACCAACGACACTGGCACTAAGACCGGCATTGGTGATGTTGCTAACTACAACACGGAAGGTGGGACCTCCCAAGCCAGTGAGGGAAAGAAAGAAAAGAGGACACAACGCCCAAATGAGCTCGGCACCGGCCGAACGGTGGTCACGGCGGTGCACCCTGGCGAGTTCGAGCCAATAGAGCCGCGGGAAGTGACAGCGTGTTACGACAACCAACTAGCATGCAGCCTACGTGATATATCTAACATCAACACCACAAAAATATGAAATAATGAACAGTTGAAGAAGTTGCTCCTAACTAGGTTGCACGCAAGATTCCTGTTCCTTGATCGAAATGACGATGTCGACCCATGGGATGATGATGCCATGCAAAAATCAACAACAAAGCCCTAGGGAAGTTCAGCAACGCACTGAGCGCTTGGAAAATTAGGGTGAAAAGGGCAATTGAAGTAGACCATGAAACCTACGCCGAGAAAATCCAATGAAGCTGGCAATGTTGGTTCTAGCAGCCAGCTGCCTTCGACCAAGGTTGACAGTGTACCGATGAAACATGCGCCATTAATCCATGTCGCGGGAGAGCCAATGGTTCCGGCGAATGCACTAGCTGGCATAACAGGGGATCTCAGGAGACTCCATGACCATGTGCTTTCGACAGAGAGAAGCCTCCTCGCCTCGGGTGATCCAGGATACCCTCTTTATACGGTTCATGTGCCGAGCGGTTGCAAGATGTACGTCCACACATGCCCCATGGACCTCTTCTTCCTGTTGTTTGATTACATCTTCCAGATGTTTCAAATGAGGACACTCGATTTTACGTTTGTCCGCCTGTACGCGCTGCACATGAACTACATCGTTAGAAGAGAGCAAGTCACCGGCCTTGCGGTCGCGGACCCATACTACATGCATGAGGGCTTCTCGTCAATCAATGACGCCAACTGTCAATATGCGAGTCAGTACATCGAAGAATTCTTGGTCAGTAATACAGACAAAGAAATGGTTCTCCTACCTTATCGTCCCGGGTAAGTCATCCACGTATAGCACTACAACACATACATCCCTTCGTGCATTTCAATAATTACTTTGCACGCATGGAGGCTAACTTGATCGTGTATTTTGCGCAACGGGGGGTGTCGTGCCGTTCTCATCGTTCTTTACCCGCGTTACTCCCGCACACTATATTTGGACCCATCAAAGAACATACAGAAGAAAGACCACACACACATAAAGTATGTTCTGGACAGAGCTATGCTAGGCTTCAGCATGCGGGGTGGCTACATGCAATGCAAAAAAACAAATAAGGCCGGGCTCTGTTTCGGCCACAAGAGTGACTTCTGTTGCATCCAGCAACTTGCAAGAAGTGAGAACGATGGATTCTACGCCATCAACCTAATGATGGAGTACAGAAGGGATGTGCAATCACTTTGCATGAAATCTCCATCCGATAATCATATCCAGGGATGGGCCGAAACTTTTGGAGCCATGCCGGATAATCGACTTCGAAATGATTTCTACCGGATCCAGCAGGAAATTGCGGCCATCATCATGAAATATGCCCTCGAAGAGAATGGGATGTTCTATGGTGGCCTAGTATCACGAGCTGACGTCCGAACCGGCATTGCCCTACAACGTCAGGACATGACGCCTTTCACTAAGCTTGGGGACATTCTCCCGGATATGGACAGATGGGAAGAGTGCACTGTTTAAAAACAATGTGTCTGTTTTGTTACTTTACTTTCTGTCTGACGAAACTTCAAATGTCTCAGTACGACGAAACAATTAGATGTGTGGTGCCGCGCTCTAGTTAATTACTTTCTATATATGCATTTCTTACAGGTATATAGATCAATGATGGCGAGGAAGTGGTATGGCGTGTATGTAGGGCAGGTTCCGGGTGTGTATGATTAGTGGCCAGAGTGTCAGGACCAAGTGTCTGGCTTCTCTGGCGGAAGCCAGAAAGGGTTTGATAGCAGAGCGGAAGCCGAAGCTAGTTACTTGAGAATCATAGTACAACAGGGGATTCAGAACCAGCGCCGCTGCAAAAACTACTACATAATACCGCTTTTGATCATCGTGATCGCTCTTATCTCGTATGTCATAGTTTAGGTAGATGATGAAACATGTGTCTACTGTGACAATGTAAGAGACATGTGATCATTAACTTGTATCGCTATTTCGAGATGATGATGAGATCGACATCATTTGTGTTCAATAATGATGATATGATGAGACTATGTTGTACCACTTCGATGATGATGATGAAACATTCCTTTTTCATATAGTTTCAGTGTATGTGTATGTTGTAATTTTATAAAACCAATAAAAATACGAATACAGCAAAATGAAAAAAATAAAATACTAGCAAGAGAGGGGGGTTTTGGAGTAGTAGCAACGCCGCCTTACCAGTAGTGTTGGTTGTAGTGGCACGCTACTAGTATTAGCAGTAGTGATGGACAGAGGCACGCTACTACTAGACAAAGCTAGCAGTAGTGCTGGTTAAAACAAGAGCTACTGCTAAAAAATAGCTATAGCGTCGTAGCAGTAGCGCGCCTGCCGGCGCTACTAATAGCCAAAAAACCAGCGCTACTGGTAAGGGTTTTCCTAGTAGTGGATGCCATCGCCGGAGAATAACAGGAGGTCTGGGTGAGTAGAGGGATGGCTAGGCCAGCGATGGGAGTACGATGGGGCGGTGAGGCTTGCGCGGTAGCACAGCCGGCCATGGGAGGAGGGAGCAGGCAGTCCCGCCGGCGCTTGTTTGAGCGGCTGAGCAGGAAGAGCAGAGATTGAAGAAGCACAATGGTCATTGGATGGACATCCAACAGTCACTGCTCTCGTGTGTTGACTAAATTGACACAGTGTTGCGTGCGCGTCAACCTTTTTTTTAGGAAAGCGTACACGTCAACCTATAATAGGCGCACAAGTCAGCCTCAAATATGTGGAAAACAACATACAACCCATCTGCCATTATTTTTATTAATTTACATCCCATTTGCTAATTCTTAAGGATTTTTTTGGATCCCATATTCTTTTTGTTGCCATTACAACCCATATTGTAGCCATAGTAAAAACATTATACGAAATTTTTACATATTTCGGTGCGGTCGGAACTGTTTTTAATCCCAAAATTTTGAGTCACATTCAAACTAATTTGAAAAATAAATTCATATCTATATAAAATCCAAATAATTTTCCACATAAAAATCAGTGGAATTTAAAATCTTGAAATGAAAAAAAAAGAAATTTGAAACTAATTGCCAGTTTGATGTGTTTTAAAAATGTACAACCCATTTCTCATTATTGATAGCCCATTTTTTGGGCAAGCCGAACGAAGCTCTCCTCATCTTGAAAGATTTGCAGCCAGCAGGGCTGACAAAGCAAGTAGGCCTCGGTTGAGTATTCTGCAAAAGAACAAAAAAAACTGGGCTAGCCGTTTTTAGAAAAAAAAATACCGGGCTGGTCTTGTGGTAAACATAAAAGAAAAGGCTGGCTAGACAGGCTAGAGTGCCCCGCACAGCCCAGTTGACACCCTACTTCCGTCTCAAAAACAAAAAGAACTGGGTCCCTGGTGTCAGCCGCTCGTTATGCAATTCTCTCGTTTATCGACTACGTTGACAATAGCATGGGACCTAGATGTCAGAAATCCATTAGGAGGAACCAATTTTTTGGCTTAAAATAAGGAGGCACTTGATTGCATAATGCCATGACCCAGGTGGGTCCCTGCTGTCATCCTCTCCACGTACAATCATCTCCTAATTGTGTACGCGTCGACCTAGTAGGCCCACAAGTCAGCCTCTAAACCAGTGGCTGACAAATACATCCCATTTTAAAAATAACATCCCATTCCATATGTTCACACGGAAAGTTCAACATTCAGAGCAAAAGTAACAGGTCTTATTAGATATAGAGTAAGGAACTTCCACGTTGACAACCATCATAGCCAAGTTAACTATCTACTCCCACTAATACTCTAGTGCACAAGTACTAACTCACTCCTAGGTAACGAGACAATGCCGGCCGCCATCTGCGGTACATGCTAAATGCCGGCACCGACGTCCTCCTCCTTGCCTCGGACTTGCCGGAGGTGTGATAGGCCACGTTGCTCGCGCATGTTAGCCCTTTCAATTGCCGGCGTGCTCCACCGAAGCTTCGACTTATAAGTGGGAAACCCACTTGACGAGCTAGTAGTAAAATTCGGCGTCGCGCACGCATGCTTTCCCGACAGCCTCTAGGGCTATTTGCCGGGCGCCGACCTCCATGTAGTCAGCCTAGTTGCGGCCGCTCTACTCGTGACTCAGAGCGGCGGTGCGCTGCTGCTCCATGCCCCGCTGGCGGCGCAAATCGGTGATATGATGCTCCTTCGCCAGGCGGTCGCGCTCCAACAAGTCCTCATACTCCACATTGCAATCTAAAGACCGATAGAATGACTCCTCCCTCCGTCTTCCTTCTGTTGAATAACAAACACTAGCTCCGGCGGTGAGCGCCTCTGGTGTCGCCTATTACGGACGGCCGGGATCATGACGGACGTGCAGAGAGTGAGGGCAAGTTGCGAGCGACGTCGGGCCGGTGGGGGTTGTGAGGGGAGCTGATAGGGCGAGTTGGGTGATGGTGCTACCAGAGAAGGCCGGGAAGCGATAACTATAGGCGGAATGATGCGGGGTCAAGCCGATCTAGGCCGATCTTTCATGATTGGAGATGGATCCCATGAAGAACACGAATAACACAAGGGGAAAACACTAGTGAAACGAGGGGAAAACAATCAAATCAACAAGTAGTCTCACATATGCTAGATCCAGGAACACATAGAGATACAAGATCCAAAGTCAACATCGGACGATGCAAGTGGCGGTAGTCTTCTCTGTGAGGAGGTCTTAAATCCGTGTGGATCTTCTTCGTAGAGGCCGCGGTCTCTCATGGAGATGAACCACTAAGGATGAGCAACGCTCTTAGTATAAATGAGCTATCACAATGCTAACCCTAAAAAGAGGGGGGGAGGAGAAGTATACATAGTCTAGGGGGCGAAAGGATACATGGGCCATAATCCAGACACCTTGTGCTCAGATAGGAGGGGCCAGACGTCCGGGCATCGGGCCGGATGTCCGGGGCTTCATGAGGTGCGGGATGTCCGGGCTGGCAAGGTTGAGCCTTGGGTATGCTTCTATAGAGGTGCGGATTTCCGGGCTGGGGGACGGATGTCCCGGCCTTGGTGACTGGCCGGATGTCCGGGGCCTAGCCGGATGTCTAGCCCCTATAGCTTTGGCTACGGGGGCTTGGCTGTTGTTGATGCTCCAGGGGCCGGATGTCCGGGCTTGGGGGCCGGATGGCCAGGGCATGGAGTCTTCTCCGGTTTCGCTCAATGTTCCTCTTCTTCCGTGAACTTGGGGACTTGTCCATCTTCATGAGCCTCTCCGAGGGGGTCTTCTTGGCACCTGAGTATATATAGTAATTCTGTTTGAGGTAGTAGCGATGTCTCATATGATTCATATGGAAGTTGGTTAAGCAGAGATGTCACCTCAGTCTCGAGAGCCCTTGCACGAGAACGTGGCATGGGTCCACTTGGCACTTGGTGAGACGATGATAGGTCCATGGGGATGACCTTGGGGTGCTCTGCATCATCTCCCCTCCCTTGGGAAAGATCCGACCTCGGCTCGAAATCTTCATCACCATGGAAAGGAAAGAGATCCTTGATGTTGAAGGTATCGCTCACATTGTACTTGTCGCATGGAATGTCAATCTTGTATGCATTGTTGTTGTAGCGTGCAAGCACCTAAAAGGGTCTGTCGGCTCGAGGTAGTAACTTGGACTTGCGTTCATTGGGGAAGCGTTCCTTGCGAAGGTGTAGCCACACAAGATCTCCAATGTCTAATATGATGGGTCTCTTGTTGACGTTGATCTTGGACGCGAGTCGCTGAACTTGACGCTCGATGGTGTGCCTTGTATCTTTGTGCATCTTCTTGAGATAACTTGCTCGGGCACTTCCGTCCATGTTTGTTCGCTCTTGGAGAGGTAGCGGAAGTATGTCCAATGGGGACAGCGGGTTGAAGCCGTAGACGACCTCGAAGGGGGACTTGCCGGTAGTAGAATGTCTAGCGCGGTCGTAGGCGTACTCGGCGATGGGCAAACATTGCTCCCATTCCTTGATGTTCTTCTTGATCAACACGCGAAGAAGCGTCGAAAGTGTGCAGTTTGTCACCT
The DNA here is from genome assembly GCA_902687465.1 of Secale cereale. Lineage (NCBI taxonomy): Eukaryota > Viridiplantae > Streptophyta > Magnoliopsida > Poales > Poaceae > Secale > Secale cereale. Next base: position 323,339,494 of record LR738710.1, read on the forward strand.
CCGTTTGGCCATCGGTTTATGGGTGGTATGCCGACGAGAATAGTAGCTTGATTCCGAGCTTGGCGCAAAACGTCTTCCAAAAGTAGCTTAGGAACTTGACGTCACGGTCCGAGATGATCGTCTTGGGTACTCCATGTAGGCGCAAGATTTCCCTACAAAAGAGATTTGCAACATGTGAAGCATCGTCTATCTTGTTGCATGGAATAAAATGAGACATTTTGGAAAATCTATCCACAACAACAAAAACAGAATCATTTCCATTTTAAGTTCTAGGAAAACCAAGTACAAAGTCCATGCTAATGTCTTCCCAAGGTTGATACGGCATAGGAAGTGGCATGTAAAGACCATGGGGTTGAGCTTTTGACTTAGCATTGCGACATGTAGAGCATCGGTTGGTGAAGCGTGAGACGTCACAGAACATCTTGGGCCAAAAGTAGTTCTTGGAGAGCGTTGCAAATGTATTGTCTCGACCAAAGTGTCCCATATGTCCTCCACCATGAGATTCTTGGAAAAGGAGCAAACGAAAAGAAGACTAGGGAATGCAAAACTTGTTAGCTCTCATAAGATAACCATCCTCGATGTACTATCATTCCCAAGAAGTATGCGTCAAACACTTAGCATAAGGATTTGTAAAGAAATGTTCATGCTCATACAAGTCTTTTATGTGCTCAAAGCCAATACCATTCAACTCAAGTTGGGTAACAAGCATGAATTTGCGGGAAAGCGCATCCGCCACAACGTTCTCTTTGCCTTTAATGTATTTGATGACATAGGGAAAAGACTCTATGAACTCACTCCACTTAGCATGACGCTTGTTCAACTTAGTTTGACCCTTAAGATACTTAAGTGTTTCATGGTCCATGTGAAAAATGAATTCATGAGGTTGGAGATAGTGTTCCCAAAAATGCAAAACTCTCACTAAGGTATATAGCTCTTTATCACAGATGGGGTAGTTAAGTTGCGCTCCTGAAAGTTTTTCGCTAAAATAAGCAATCGGACGCTTTTCTTGCATTAACACGCCTCCTATGCCGGTACCACTAGCGTCACAATGTACCTCGAAAGGTTTGTCAAAGTTTGGTAAGGCAAGGAGAGGTGCGTTAGTAAGCAAAGTTTTAAGCTCATTGAACGCGATGTCTTGCGAAGGACCCCAAACAAAGGGTGTGTTCTTCTTACTCAGAGCATGTAGAGGCATATCAATTGTGCTAAAGTCCTTCCCAAATCGTCGATAGAATCCGGCTAGGCCTAAGAAGTTACGCACTTGATGCAAGTTCATTGGGGTTGGCCAAGTTTTAATAGCTCCAATCTTAGTTTCATCTACATGCACACCTTGCGACGACACAACAAATCCTAAGAGTAGAAGATTGTCTACACCAAATTTGCACTTTCACATGTTGGCATAAAGTGTTTCCTTGCGGAGGGTTTGCAAAACGATGCTAAGATGATTCACATGATCTTTTAGAGACTTGCTAAACATGAGGATGTCATCAATGTAGACTACTACAAAGACTCCAATGTAAGGCCGAAGAACATAGTGCATCACTCTCATAAATCCATAGGCATAGGAGGCTCCGGATAAATCCATAGGCATAACAAGCCGCTCATATAACCCGAACATCATTTTGAAAGAGGTTTTCCACTCATCACCCTCTTGTATGCGGATTTGTTAATAGCCACTCTTGATATCTATCTTGGAAAAGATTGTGGATCCGTTAAGCTCATCAAGCATATCATCTAGGCGCAGTATTGGGTGACGGTATCTAACGATGATAGCATTAATGGGACGGAAATACGAACACATGCGGTAAGTACCATCGTTCTTGGGGACAAGGATTACCGGAACAGCACAAGGACTCATGCTTTTGTGGATGTGACCGTTGTCGATGAGTTGTTGGACTTGCCGTTGGATCTCCTTGGTCTCTTTAGGGTTCACGCGGTAAGGTCCTTTGTTATGAAGAGGAGCTCCGGGGATGAGGTCGATGCGGTGCTCGATGCCGCGCAGAGGAGGTTGACCCGGAGATAGCTCATCGAGAAAGACATCTTGGAATTCCTGCAACAATTGAGACAACACTAAAGGTAGGGATTCACTCTCCTCACTTCCTAGGCTCCTCCTAGGCGTCCACTGCCGGTGGCCACTCCGGCACAGGCAGCCACCTCTTTCCTGCCACTTGCCACTCCGATGGTGGCAGCCACCACCTTCTTGGAGAAGGAGGGGGGATGGACATGGATCCCCCATCGCTCAATTTTGCTCGAGGTAAAGAGTTTGAACGGTCGATGAGGCAAAAGTTTGGTCATCCAGTGGTGTTCTCTCCTCGTTTTCGTCAACGGGATTTCACCTTGGTTGTTTTCTTTTGTCGTGCTCGATTCCGGTTGGATTGTTACACGGTTAGTATCACTGTTCAATCTTGCTTTGGTGGGTATCCTGAAGTGTTTCATGTTCATCACCTCAAGGATAGATCTTTCAAATTCTCAGTTGCTTCTAAGGCTGTGGGTTTTGAAATATACAATCATGTCCGTGTGGTTGATAATGACTTTGAGCTGGTGTTTAATCTTTGGGGTTTTGGGGGACCTAACTGGTTGCGTGAAGAGCAACTTTATTATTGTGAAGAGGATGCATCATGGACTTTGGTTACAAGAGGTTCGCGCACAAGAGCTGTTGCCGGCAACATCTCGGGTGATCAACTCCGGCCATCTGTATTTTCTCGCTTAGCGGATATTCCGGGCTGGAGTAATAATATGGTTTCGAGAAATAATGAGTCATTGATGGAGAATCATAATACCTCAGGAGAGGTTCACGCTACGGTTTCATAGGGCGGCAATTTGTGTTTTTCAAATGGTTTGTTCCAGTGCTATGCTTGTGGTCAGACGGGCCACTTTGCCAGGGATTGTAAAGAGATAAGGCTGTCTGGGCTTTTTTCCATTTATTCGTTTTGCCTCTTTCCCCAGCCCACCTAATGAAGCCTGGGACCCTGGTGCAGTGCATGACTGATTTTTCTTAGTTGGCCCGGCCCGCGACCCTCCGGTGGTTTCCACTTTTAGTGTGCTGTGTTTGGGATCTTTCCCTAATTTTCAGCCTTGAATAGCACTTGCCTCCTCAACTTCTCCATCGTTCTCCTATGTTTTTCCACAGTGCACAAACTCTGCTCCCGTCACGTCAAGCTCGACCTCGGCAGTGCTTGCATGCGCAGCTGCTCCGATGGCCAACATTCTGATTGACCCACGCCCCTTTGTGCCCCATGGCATTGATATTCAGCAGATTGAGGGGCGCAATGGGGTGGCTCGGGTGGTGCTTCCCCATCGTCCTCATCGCCATGAAGATTTGGCAATTGCCACCATTCATCCTCTCCCCGCTGATGGTCCTTTCCCCAATGTAAGAGATGTTCTTGAAGAGTTTGTAGTTGGCCATGAGCAGTTGGGGCTAAGGGATATCCAAAGGTGTCCATTCGAAGAAGCATATGTGCACCTGACTAGGGTTAGAGATAGGGATAAATTGGTTCTTGATAGCCCACATGAGTTTGGTGATGTCTTTATATCTTTCGTAAAGCATGATGAAGGTACAAATCACAGGAGAGTTCATTTCAATAGGACTGTTTGGTTACTTCTAACATGAGTCACTTTTGATTTCTGCAACACTGAAGATTTAGCAAATGCTGTCAGTAAGTTTGGTCGAATGATTTCTTGGGACAAGGAAGACGATCACATGGGGCGAATTCTGATCAAAGCTAGGGTTATGAACCTAGCAATCAACCCCAAAAGTATGAGATGGTTTGAAGGGGATGAGTTTGAAGAAGATGGTTGGTCTTCATGAATTGAAATTCTTGCTAGTGAACTTCTTGGTGGGGGCCCAGCTGATGAGGATCCTTTCCTCCTGACAATGTGGACCCACATCCTTTGCCTGAGAATGCTGAGCTTGGAGTTGCTTTCCATCAAGCTTCCCTCAACAACAACAATTTGGATGATCAGATAGAAGATAATTGGGAGCAAGATGGAAATTGGGCTATCTATCAGCAGGTTAATCAGAATGCTGCTCTTGATGATCTCCTAGATGTGGTGCAGCAAGAGGAAATGGCTTGGGCAAATGGAGAAGAACTGTTACCTGCTGTCAGCAACAACAATTTATCTTCTGACATGTCCTTTTCTAAAGGGGATAATTCAAATTTTATGGTGCCACCTGTCCCAGCTGGGGGTGCTTTAATTAGGGCTCAGGAGCTTGCTGTTTTACCCCCTCCTCGTGTCATTGTGCTTTCCAATGGGCTTCAGAACATTATACATGCATACCAATCTGATGATGATGAGCCTCATATGTTGCAAGAGAAAAATGTGGTTGTTGCTGTGAATGCAGTGGATTCTCTTGATTAGGATGTTGCAAATTAGCTGCAACACATTGCAGTGAATGACTTTCCCGGGAATGATGAGGTGGCTGCCCTTGCAATTGTTGCTGGGTCTCAAGATTTGGGTAATCATTACCCTGCTTTGGAGACAGGTTCTGTTCCTGCTTAATCATTGGGATGCATTGATCAGGTGCCAGTTTTTGGGTTACTTGCTACCCCTAATGCTAGTGCTTCATCAGGTGATGTTCATTGCATTTTTTATCACATAAGCACCTCTAGAGGAAGCTTTGAGCCAATTGCTAACATTGGGGAGCTTCAAGCTGGGCTTCAAGGTAATTAGGTTAGTTAAATTAATGAGCATTTCAGTATGGCTCTTTCATTGGTAGGTTTAAAGTGTATTCAGCTTGCTGCTTTTGCTAATAAAGATCATGTTGTCTCTGAAGAAGGTCTTTTGCTGTGGAAGAAGCATTTTCAAGAGAAACCATTGGAAGATAAGAACTTCTTTTGTGCCAACATTCCTGTAAGTTGGTTTAATTTTATTGTCCACCTTCTCATGACTCCTGATAAATATGATTGGAGTGTCAATATGCTAAAGTCTAAAATGTGGGAACTATTTACTGAGGTGGAGGGCATGGAACAAGCTATGATGTTTCACATTCCTGATAAGTGGCCTGCCTCTCATGCACCTGTTTGTCAGACCATTATTACTGAGGAACAACATGCCAAGGACAAGGATAAGGAGAATTTTGGAGTGTCTTCCAACATGGAAGATGTGGAGTCCCAGGCTTTGCTACATCCTTTTGGATGTGATAATTTAGAAGTGGAAAAACTCCCCTAGTTGAATCTGAGGTAAGGAGGAGTGATAGAATTAAGAAGGATAATGATGGATATAAAAGAAACTCCTGCACAAACAATACCTGTCTTCCATATAATGCTGCCCCTCCCATTACATAAAAATCAGTTGTAAAAAATCTCACTCCCTCTTTCTGTAAGGTTGCTGAGAAGGAGTTGGAGGACAAGCTGACCAAGAAACCAAGAAGAAGTCAAGAGGAGGAGTTGGTCAAGGTGCCCTTGCCAAGGGAGAGGATAGTTCTTCCAAGTCTCCATGATGATAGTTGACCTTAGTTGGAGTGGTGGTTTGAGGGGTAGTTTGTTTTGCCTCTCATGTTCTATTTTGGATGTCTCAATTAATGGTGTAAACTTGAGATGCATACATTTTGTATACCTTGATTATCTGGTGATGTGCTATTTTAGTGGAAGTTCTGTGATGTATGGTTGCTGGATGATATGGTTGTCATGTGATGTGATGTGGCTCAGGGTTCTGTGCTACCGTTTCTGACTTCTAATTTCTGATCAAGTGATGGAACTTGATTATTGGTCTAATAATCCCTTATGTTTCCATGAATAACACAAATAGAAGTTGGAACATTCTCAACTGGAATATTAGAGGAATGAATTATGAGGATAAAATGGTTGGTCTTAAGACAGAACATTGATGAGAGTGACTGAAACATCCTGTGTCTTCAAAAAACTAAGAGAGAGACCTTTGACTATGCCTACATCAAAAACTTCTATCCCAATAGAATCAACAAATTTGCTTTTCTCCCTTTTGTTGGGGCATCAGGGGGTCTTTTAATTGCTTGGAATGGTTCTCCGTTTGCTGGAGAAGTCATTGCTCAAATAGATTCTCTCTTTCCATCCAATTCATTAGTTTGCTCTCAAATCAGCCCTGGTTTCTCACCAATATTTATGGACCATGTGACCCACAAGACAAAATTGAGTTTATTGATTGGTTTCTGAATATTCACATGCATGCTGATGTGGACTGGATCCTCATGGGAGACTTCAACTTTATTAGAGCTCCCTCAGATAGAAACAGAACTGGTGGAGATGTTAATGATATGTTGATGTTCAGTGAGGCAATTAGCAACCAAGGGTTAGTAGAGTTGCCTTTACATGGTAGAAAATTCAGCTGTAGTAACATGTAGCAGGATCCTCTTTTGGTCAAGCTTGATTGGGTTTTTACCTCTGCATCTTGGATGACCACTTTTCCCAATACCATTGTGCTCCCTCTTGCAAAGCCTATCTCTGTTCATTTGCCATGTGTGATTAAAATTGGTACATCTCTCCCAAAAGCAAGAGTTTTTCATTTTGAAAATTATTGGTTGCAACATTAAGACTTTAAACAGGTGGTTACTGGTGCTTGGAATATCCCTGTGTGTAACTTGGATGCTGCCAAAAGCATGCATGCTAAGTTAAAAAACTTAAGGAGAGCTTTGAAGCAATGGGCCAGATCTTTATCTTGTCTTAAAACTCAGATTGCAAAAATTAATGAGCTAATCTTTCTCTGGGATTTTTTTGAAGAGTTCAGAGAGTTAGACATTTATGAGTGGAACTGCAGGATTATTCTTAAGGAGCATTTGCTCATCCTTTTGAGGAATCAAAAGATTTACTGGAAGCAAATGGGGAAAATTAAAGGGATGAAGTTTGGAGATGAAAACACCAAATTCTTTCATACTAAAGCCTCTATCAATTATAGGCATAATCACATTGTTGTCCTTCAAAATGATGATCAAGTGGATATCTCTGATCATGCTGGAAAAGCTGCAATTCTCTGGGAAGCATATAAGGAAAGAATGGCCACATCTCAAAAAACCTCTATGCATTTTGATTTGGATTCCTTGTTTGGCCAGAGACCTGCTGCTTCACTATTTGACAACCTGGAATTACCTTTCACTGAGGAAGAAGTCAATGATGTGGTCAAAGAGCTACCACTGGACAAATCCCCAGGTCCTGATGGTTTCAATAATGAATTCTTTAAATCTTTTTGGGATATTATTAAAGAATATGTGCTCAGGTTCATATATGATTTCCATGCTGGGCAGCTATCACTTGAAAGTTTAAACACCTCATACATCACCCTTATCCCCAAAGGGAGCACTCCTGTGAGAGCAAATGACTAAAGGCCAATTTCTCTCCTCAACTGCTATCTAAAACTAATCACTAAGCTGTTGGCAAACTGGTTGCTGAAAGTGATTCCAAAAATGGTGCACATTAATCAATATGGTTTTCTTAAATAAAGATCCATCCATGACTGCTTGGGATGGGCCTATGAATACCTGCATCAATGCCACAAATACAAAGAAGAAATTATTGTGCTTAAATTGGACTTTGAAACGGCTTTTGATACTATTGAGCACCAAGCAATATTGGATATTTTGAAAGCTAAAGGTTTTGGATATAGATGGATTAACTGGACCAAAATGCTATTCACCTCCGCTTCTTCAGCTATCATGCTAAATGGTGTGCCTTGCAAAAAGTTTTACTTCCTTAGAGGAGTTAGATAAGGGGACCCTCTATCACCTCTTCTCTTTGTGCTTGCAACTGATCTGTTCCAGTCAATCTTAAACAGGGCCATGCAACTGGGTTTGATTACATCACCTTTGTAAGTGGCTTCTTGCCCTGACTTTCCTATAGTCCAGTATGCAGATGATACTCTGGTTCTTCTTCAAGCATATGCAAAACACCTTCACTTCCTCAAAGATATTCTCAATACTTTTGCAGATGCTACCGGCCTTAAAGTGAACTACAATAAATCAAGTCTCATTCCCATTAATGTGCCAGAAGAGAAAGTGGAGATTTCGATAAACACAATTTAATGTAGAAAGGAAACCTTCCCCATCCAATACCTGGGAGCACCTCTAGGTCTTCATAAGCCTACATTTGAACAATGTTTTCCATTAGCCACAAGACTGCAAAAGAAACTTGTGGGATTGTCATCTTTCACGACCTTGGCTGGTAGATTGCTGCTAGTGAAATCTGTTTTAAACTCACTTATGATATACTTCTTGGGATGTCTTGATGTGCCTGTCACCATTAAAACTCAAGTCATTAAATATTTGAGGCACTGTCTGTGGAGAGGCCCTGACTTGGAAGACCACATACCTGCAATGATGGCCTGGACTACTGTCTGCAGACCAAAGTACCAAGGAGGTTTGGGTGTGATGAAAATCTTTGTCCAAAACAACGCTTTGCTGCTTAAGAATCTTCACAAGTTCTATAATAGACACAACATTCCCTGGGTTAATTTGATTTGGGAGTTCTATTACAGCAATGGATTGCTGCCTGGCAGTAGTTGGATTGGATCATTCTGGTGGAAGGCCAACCTGAAACTCATTGATAACTTCTAATCTTTGGCCAAATGTAACATAGGGGATGGAAGAAGTGCTCTCTTCTAGTCTGATTTATGACACTCATCTTGCTTGCAAGACATGTTCCCTCACCTATTCTCTTTTGTGAAAAACAGGGACTCTACTATGCACTCAATCATTCACACTGAATATCTGGAGGACCTATTCCACTTGCCTCTGACTGAGCAAGCCTTCCAAGAATTTGAAGCTATGGAAGAGATTTTTATAGCTTTAAGAGAATCTGAATTCCTTGATTGCATTGATACCTGGAGTTATATATGGGGAAATGAACAATTTTCAGTGACTAAGGCCTATAGAATGATGATGTGAGTTAAAATTGTATCACAACAATTCAATTGGATTTGGAATAGTTCTTGCCATCCCAAGCAAAAGGTGTTCTTCTGGAGGCTTCTTCATGACATGCCAAACACAAGGAATCTTTTAAGAAGGAATTTTTTTTATTTGGAGAGCTACAACTGTGCTGTAAACAATTTTCAGCAGGAGGAAACACTTCAACATCTCTTTTTGACCTGCCCTTTTGCAGCTCAGTGTTGGGACCATATTTGTCCTTCAAGACATGCCAATGTTTCATTGCTTGAAGCTTTTGATGACCTCAGAGAAAACTTACATGTGCCCTTCTGCATGGAAATCATCATTTTAGCCTCTTGGGCCATCTGGATTTCAAGAAATAATCTCATCTTTCAAGCCATCCAGCCTAGTCTAGAGAGGTGGAAAGTTTCTTCTTGGAGGAGCTCAACTTGCTCAGATTTAGAATTAAGAAGAGCTATGCTAGGGCCTTTTGTTCATGGCTTAACAATCTTGTCTTGTAATTATTGGGTTGTTAGTTAGTTAGTTTTTCCTTGTTTTAAGTTTTTTGGCTTACCTCAAGCCCTCTGTACTGCTGGACCTTTGTTTGTTTGTTTCTGTTTTATAATAAAAGAAAAAATTGCAGTGGGGTTTTTCCCTACTATGTATAGTCAAAAACACACTAAAGGTAGAGGTGGTGAAGTGTTAGGTGGTTCTGCTTCTCCTTTGCATAGGAGCACAAGGTGAAAGACACTCGATGGGTTCTCACACACTTCTCTCATCTCACTTTTGGTGGCAAATAGGACTAGTTGCTTCTTGTCGCTCATCATGGAGGCGCTCGAATTTGGCTTGTGGCTCTCAGTGTCCTTTTGGTGGCTCGCTCTCTTACCATTCTCTCCATGATGGTTGGTAGATACTTGCTTGTCGGTGATCACTTGGCTTGGCGACATGGGATGTAGAAAAAACTCCTTGCCCTTCATCTTCAAGCTATAATGGTTGGTACGTCCATTGTGGATGACTCCGCGATCGTATTGCCATGCCCTTCCAAGGAGGAGGTGGCAAACGGACATAGGTACCACATCACACTCCAATGTGTCCTCGTAGGCCCCTATCTTGAAGGATACTGGCATGGTGTGCTCAACTTGAAAAGTTCCAGCATTGTTAAGCCATTGGACCTTGTAGGGATGAGGATGCTTCATCTTGACCAATTGAAGCTTGTCGCATAGCTCTTCACTTGCCAAGTTATGACAACTTCCTCCATCGAGGATAACCTTAACGGAACGTCCATTGATGCCGACCTTGGTGTGGAAGATGTGACAACATTGGTCTTCATCTTGTTGGTGTTGAAGTGTCAAGACTTTGGAGACAATGAGATTGGGACTTGCGTCATTGTCACAAAAGACTTGGTTGTATTCATCTTCGTTCACTCGATGATGCATTGCCACATGCTCAAGGGCTTCCAGTTCTTCATCACTCACCGAGTCATAGGATCCATCGTCATTGATGATCATGGTTCGTACGGTCTTGCACCTAAATGACTTGTGTTCGCGTCCTTGACATTTGAAGCATTTGATGGAACTTGTCTTGAAGGTATCTTTGGTCGGAGTTGTAGATGATGACGCTCTCGGCTTGAATTTGCTTGTAGTAGGACGACGACTTGAGGTTGTCGAAGTCTTGTAGCATGACTTGTCGCCATTGATTGTAGGAGGTTTGGTTGAACTAGTGGGCGTCGAAGTCGTTAAAGGTTGGTTGTAGGAGTCGTAGTTCTTGGAAGTGAACTTGGAGTACTTGTAGTCCTCTTGTACTTGACGCTCCACTTTTGTAGCATGATGAACGAGCTCAATAAGGTTTGAGTATGGTTGGAAGTCGGCAATTTTCTTGATAGGGTGGTTGAGGCCGTTCAAGAATCTTGCCATCGTTTGTTCTTCATCTTCTATGATATTGGCTCGAATCATGGCTATCTCCATTTCCTTGTAGTACTCTTTAACGGACTTGGTGCCTTGCTTAAGGAGTTGCTATTTCTTGAATAAGTTGAGGTTATGGTATGTTGGCACAAAACACGCTCTCATGATATCCTTCATTTGACTCCAAGTGGTGATGGCTGGTTCTCCTTTGGCTTCTCGTCTCTCAATGATTTGCTCCCACCAAATAAGAACTTAGTCTTGGAACTCAAGGGATGACATCGCGATCTTCTTCTCCTCATCATAGTTGTGGAGGCGAAAGATCTTGTCAACTTTCAATACCCATGAGAGATATTGTTCAGGGTCGATGCTTCTGGAAAACTTTGGCGTCGTGAACTTGACCTTGCCATAGCAACGCTCTTCATTGTTTGCTGCCTATTGTGAAGGCGTTCTTGATTTGGCGGATTGTCAACCCTGTTTTGCTCTTGGTGTGGTGGTCTCTCATTGTATGGTTGTTCTTGTCGAGCTTGTGGTTCTTGTCGAGGTTGTTTCTCTTGTCTAGCTTGTTGCTCTTGTCGCGCTTGAGGAGGAGCTTGACGTTGCATTCGTGCTTGATAACGCCTCTCTTGAATCTCATCGCGAAGTGCTTCTTCTTCTTGATGAATGTCTCGATTGCGAGTTGCAACATTGCAATGTGAGTCACGTAGGGAACGTTGCTTGAGCTTCTTGGCGTTGTAGTACATGACGTTGTGCCTCAGCATCTTGCTCTTGTTGATGTTGGCGTGCTTGAGCTTCTTGTTGTTGGCGTAAGCGTTGCCATTCTTGTGCTTGCTCAAGTGTATTTTGGTTTTGACGATGTCGTCACTCTTGTGCTTGCTCCTCAATTGGTTGTTGTGAACCGTTGCCATGGAATTGGTTTCGGCTCTCATGTCGGTCTTGGCGCGCGGTTCGACAAAGAGTGTTCGACGACGGAGTACTTGAACCGGAGATTGAGTCAAGAATGATGACTTGAGCGGCTCCGTCTTTGAGATGATGAAGTCGAAGTAGTACAATTTATCACCAAAGTCCTTAGCTCTTCCATTTGAGTAGACATGTTGGTGTTGGTGTGGTCGAAGTATTCTCTTGTTCTCCCTTCGGCTTGCCTCAAGTCGGTGGTGAGTAGGTCAATGCGCTCTTGCATAGCTTCATTCTCTCGATGTAGAGCTTGTTGACCACCGAATAGATGTAGTTTGGTGACGTAGTCGTTCGATTCTTGGGGATCCACAAATAGCAGGTTTGAAGATGTACTTGGCCTATCCATCATCGCAAGAGAATGTGTGAGTGGGAGAAAAGGAAGAACAATACCAAATGTACCTTGACCGAAGTTGAAGATGGATCAATGATCACTGAATAATGTAACCTAGAAATAGCACAATTGGTACCCTTCTTGTCGATTCTCAAATCTACACAAATAAAGCTTTTGGAGGAGCTCGGTGAGGATCGTGGCACAAAATCAATGCAATCGTTAACAAGACTCAATGATGTTGAAAATGATTCACAAATTTGCTCATGCAACAAGTAGATCACTAGCAAGAATAAGTCACACGGAAACACACACACAAATAGATAAATGTGGTTTTGCAACCAAGGAATGAGCGGAAAAAGTGGAGTCCACGGAAAATGCTCTTGTTGCATAACACTAGAGAGATGCTAGCTGATTGCTCAATAGGTGGATACGAACTTGTGCACTACCTATATGAGACAAAAAGTAGCGACTTCCTATCACAAGTATGCTATGTATGATTGTTGTTCCGGTGCTTGTCGCACAAAGTGGTCTAATATGATCTATTTATGCACAAAGCTATGATGCCAATGCTCTTGCTTAGAAGCTTCTTTTGTTTCTTTTGCTTAAAAGCTTGACGTTGGATCTTTCTTGCTTGAGCTCTGTCTTTCTTCCACTTATGCGATGCTTCCCGAAACACGATAGTAGTTGAGTAAGAGGGGACACTTTGTGACCCAAGAGATGATAATGTATGTATGAGGTATGTATGTATGATCACTAAAGTGCACAAGTAGCATGGACCAACAATGCTCAAATGGCTAGTCTCGATGGGTAAGCTACGCGAAGATGGTCTATGGGGTGACAAAGCAATTGCAAGGGTAATATACAAAGGTGTCATCGATGTTACCATCCTTGTCGAGGATGAGCGGTGGTGTCGTCGAAGTCGTGCCGTTCCAAGTTAGCGTAAACACCCGAGGAAACGGTGAAGCCACAACTCAAGTCTCCAAGACAAAATGTGACAAAATCGTCGAAGATTGTAGTGGGTAAGCGATGGTTTTTGCGGAAGTGGTGGTGGTGGTGGTATGCGAAAATGGGTGTTGAGGTATATGTGTATGCCCGAATAAAATTTGCAAAAAGTGGAGGCAATGGGTTGCGGTGGAGGAAATTGGGCTGTGAGAGGCCGAATGTCCTGGATGTAGGACAGATATCCGGGGTTCCCGATCCCTGATAAACTCGGTGGAAAAGAAAAATTTCGGGCAAAATTCGACGGATTTTGTGGAAGGAAATTGGGGAAAAGTGGTGGAAATGCTAGATCCACTCGGGGCAAAGAAAATCCATGGAACAAATCCAACAAAACCTCATCAAATCAACATATCACAAATTTTTTGATATGGCTATTTTTGTGGGGAATTTTCGAAATTGGAAAAAAGTCAACAAAACAAGGCTAGAAAACAAGGTGTGGGGCTCCAAATTCGTGATAAACCTAGGCTCACGATACCATATGATGCGGGGTCAGCCCGATCTAGGCCGATCTTTCACGATTGGAGAGGGCTCCCATGAAGAACACGAAGAACACAAGGGGAAAACATGAGGGAAACAAGGGGAAAACACGAGGGAAATGAGGGGAAAACACTCAAATCAGCAAGAAGTAGTCACACATATGCTAGATCTGGGAACAGGAACACATAGAGATACACAATCCAAAGTAAATATCGGACGATAGAAGTGGTGGTAGTCTTCTTCGTGAGGAGGTCTTGATCTCCTTCCGGAGGAGGTCTTGAATCCGTGTGGATCTTCTCCGTAGAGGCTGCGGTCTCTCGTGGAGATGAACTACTAAGGATGAGCAATGATCTTAGTCTAAATGAGCTGTCATAATGCTAACCCTAAAAAGAGGGGGAGGAGAAGTATAAATAGTCTAGGGGGCAAAGGGATACATGGGCCACGACACAGACACTCTGTGCGCAGCCAGGAGGGGCCGGACGTCTGGTCATCGGGCTGGATGCCCGGGGCTTCACGAGGCGCCGGATGTCCGCGCTGGCAGGGTTGAGCCCCGGGTATGCTTCTATAGAGGTGCCGGATTTCCGGGCTGGGGGTTGTATGTCCAGGCCCCGACGACTGGATGAATGTTCGGGGCCTAGCCGGATGTCCGGCCCCTGTAGCTTCGGCTGTGGGGGCTCGACTGTTGTAGATGCTCCAGGGGCCGGATGTCCGGGGCCAGGAGTCTTCTCTGGTTTCTCTCGATGTTCCTCTTCTTTTGTGAACTTGAGGAATTGGTCCATCTTCATGAGCCTCTCCGAAGGGGTCTTCTTGGCACCTGAGTATACATAGTAATTCCATTTGAGGTAGTAGCCATGTCTCACATGATTCATATGGAAGTTGGTTAAGGAGATATGTCTCCTTAGTCTCGAGAGCTCTTGCACGAGCACGTGTAATGGGTCCACTAGCCACTTGGTGAGACGATGATAGGTCCATGGGGATGACCTTGGGGTGCTCCTCATCACGAAAGGTAGGTGAAGCAGCATGTCTCGGGAAATGGGATGGTCATCACAATTCAATGCATAAGCAGGAATGGCTTAGCGCGCCAGCTTACCGTGGAAAACTGGAAAAACTGAAATTATGATTGTGACTTCGCGTCCCGTCAGTGGTGCGTCCCATCCGTGCTGGGTCGCACATCGGCATGACGGTCAAACGAGTGCACTCGAATTGTCCAGATGAGGTACTCCCTCCTAGTCAAAAATTAATCCTCCACTCATCTACCTTGGTTGGTGAGATTTTTGAATTGAGCCCTACAAACCGGAAAGGAGGTAGTATATGCGTGATCCGCTATTTATTCGTGTAGGATCGATTTGGTCAGATAGTGTACGTGTAGGATCGCATGAGCTGATGAACGTTTGCCGGAAGATAAGTCATTTGCGAACGTTTTTGCTGGCAGTATCTTCAGATTCATAGCATTTTCTTCAGAACGGCTTGTCAGTTTCTTCAGAGGTAGGCATTTGTATTCAAAAAACTGCAACCTCTAGATCTTGCATCACATCTAAAACTGCCAGGAGCGTATTAGTAGGCTAGCTAATGATCGATCAGTAACTTGTAAACAATGAGAGAACAGAAATAAGGAACTTCTAGTAACTTGTAAACACTGAGCACACATAAATAAGGATCATGCTGTGCACACTAAAAGAGTCGATACGTTCGAAATGTTCATGCGAGACTCACATGCCTGGATTTGTATTATGTTCCCATTAATAGCGCAAATTCACAACCAACTAGTACCATTCCCATCCATAAGATCAACATGTTAATGCATCTCAATGATTCACACATCATACACAATATGTAGCTCCTAAAGCAAAGATCAAGAAAAAACATTTTTTCTTGCTATTGACATGGATGCTTCTCTGGGCCAACATTCAGTACAAAGTGAAAGAAAAATCTGATCGTGAAGTTTACATTTCCAGTTGCAAACGTAAGTGGTTTCAACAACAGATGGAACCATAAGAGTGAACCACACATGATGGAGGAACATCCACTGAAATATGAGTTGGTCATCTGTCGATCACACGAAGAGACTATTTTCGAACTACAACTTTAACATTGGCAAAATGATGCCCATTGGACAATCAGAACAAAGCAACGAAGCACCTAGTGTTGGCCAATAAATAGTACAGTACTACTTTTGTGCAGTCCATGAAGTGACTATCCAATCTTTCTGTGTCTATTTTCAAATGGCATTGCTTGCAGTGACTATACTATTCTCTTGTGCAGTTCCACAAAAAATTGAAGTCACTTTGTTTGTTTGCCAAATAGCAACGGACGGACATTTGTTTGCACAAATTTCAACCAGCTAGTTAACATATACCTCACCTTGCATTTTCAGTTTAAACATGCCTCTCCTAGTCGTTTCCGCTTTGCATTTGTCATGTTTTGCGTTGAAAAATTTGATACTGTCATGTTTTGCTCGGGACAATTTCGTATGGAATTGATTTACTGGTACAGAGCAAAAATATAGAGCCTATTCTTTATCCAACCAAGAATATCCATGTTCGCAGTGATGGAATAGGTGAAATCGATACAACCAAAATTGAGCATACAATCAATGAGTCATGTCCTGCACCTCCAATGTAGGTCCATCCTGCCAACAAATTCACATACAAACCACTAATATTACAATCTAATGACAGTACAAAAAGAGTAGCAAGATAGTAGAAAATCATGTACCTTCATAATGCACAACTCATAGTGCCACCAATTGGATATAATAGTTTGGAAAAAGACATGCTCATAATGTTGAACCATTTGGAGTTTTTGTGCAGTTCCACTAAAATCGAGCATCCCTGTTTGTCCAGATATTGAAAGTGTGATTACTATAAAAGTGGCAGTAGTTGAAGCATAGAATCACAAATATAAGCATGCCAATTTCTTAATGGGAAAAGGTAGCAAGACTGTTTCTAACTACCTGTCTGAAGGAATAAATAAGTTAACAACGGTTGATGTCGGGAAGGCATACATAGTATTTTCTGAAAAACCGAACCATTCCCGACATTTCCTCTTCTTTTAAGCATATTTTGTGAAGTTCAACTAAAGTAAAATGCCATCATTGCCTTGACAATTCACTAACACTATACAAAAAGAAATGACTTACCATTACATCATCATGTCAGGTATGTAATCGACATGCATTAGAGACAAACATGAAGACCGCCTCCGATAACATAATGAACATTAATAACAAAGGTGTGAATAGCTTTACTGGTAGTATTTGAGTGAACTCTACACGCTTTGTTCCTTAATATAATACGATTCGTAGTTCAATTTAAAGTTTTCTTGAGCACATATCAGGGAAATCTCGCCACACCTTATATATGTCCATACGCTAATGCAACACCATTCAAATAGTACAAATCTACACTAATCCAGTGGCTAGTGCAACAGTGGAGTAGTTTTTGTATCATGGGGTATAATATAATGGTTTTACTGAGCTGACTTCCATAAGCTAGCACTAGAAGATTACTATAAGCATTAACAATACAAAATGTAAAGGTATCGAGTTTCATCATTGGTATACTAGCTGTGCAAAAGCATTAAACCAAATACAAAAGTCTGAAGGTAACCAGCATTACGAACTAATTATAGTATAATTTTTTTGCAAACCATGTACCTTGAAGGTAAATATCATTTCGAAATCGAGAGGACCTTAAAATTGCTATCCCAATCTTGATAGTCGATTAAACATAAAACTTGATCAACTGAATCAAAGAAAATAGCTGGAGGAGGAGGAGGTGCCAACTCTGGACCTTTCCTCATCTCTTCATAATTTTTTGTGCAGTTTAACCAAAATAAAATGACATCAGCACCTTTGCATTCTGGTGACACTGTACACAAATTTGACTTATCGCATGAAAGTGAGGTATGTAATCTATAAGCATTAATAGTGCAAAAATTTGAAGGTAGTAACAAGTTTCATCATTGGTATACTGGCTGTGCAACATCATTAGAATGCCTGAGCTGATCTTTTTAAAACATCCACAATCAGTATGTACCTCCACATACGCATAGAGTGGCGAGGGAGGGATGTACCTCCACATACGCATAATGTGGATTATGTCCCATTTTTGTTCTCTTTAGCCATCTTTTTCCTATGCGAGGAAAACAAACCGATCGACCTGGTCATTCTCTATTGCATTGTCATGCCTTTCTACCCTTTTTCAACCAAGAGACACAACCATGTCAGAAAAAAGAGAGACAAGAGACTTGTTCCTTAGCTACTGATTTCTCCCTTTTCAACCTAGATGCGGGTTCGATACCTAGTCTCTTCGATAGTACTTTCTCCCTTCCTTTCCTTATTCAACCTAGACATGGACTAGTCTGCATGAATTAGGGTTTCCTTTAATAGTGTAAAATAAGGTTTTTGTCTTCGTGATCAGTAGAGCAGAGGGTAGCAAATTCGGGATATGGTGGAGTGGAAAAATATCCACATGCAGCGACGTGGCAGATGGGGGCAACAGAACAAGGGTATGGTTCGAAAAGATGTAGCATACCTGAGGGTCGGCAGGAAGTGTCTTCGCTCGTAGTCATCGTCCTCCGCACACACTATGGCAGCGAGCTTGGGGACGGAGGCCATCCCGCGCGGGCGCTAGGCCTAAGAGGACGACCTTGTCGTAAGTGTGTGACCTCGCTTGCCGATGATAAGTGCGTTAACGCTTCACGTCCTTTTCTTCACCGGCGGACGGGATCCTAGCGGATCTGTGACCACCGGTGAGGAGGGAGAGAGAGAGACCACCACCGTCCTTTTTAGATCTGGAGATAGGGTGATAGTGTGAGAAGCAAGTGGGCAGCCCTTAGCAAGCAAGCGCTGAAACTCCAACCTATATATCTTTAGGTGGAGTAGTGGTACTGTGGTAGAGTAGTTTATTATTTTCTCTACATACAGTACCAATTAGTGCTTCTTCAAAACTGAACGACACGCCATTAAAAAAAGAAAGTCAAGAAATAATGTGGCACCTCGAGCCAACGTGGCTAGATCGCATTTCGCACGCGAAATTTCACATCATGTTTCATTGACATGTGGTCCCGTTCCAACATGTCAGTGAGATGACGGCGACTCCTTTTGTACAATTTCCAAACAGACGTCTATGTAGGTCGGGGTGCCTCCTCCAGTACCGTGGCAACCATCCACCATCCACCGCCTATTCGCCTTTCCCTTTCGATTTGGAATTGCTATCGCACGCTCTCCCTCCCTCTATTTGCCTTCACCCTTCCTTCTGCCATTGTTCGATCGTCTCTCCATGGAGGGAACAGGCCGGAAACAACCCCGTTATTCTTGCCCCAATATGAAAGATGATGTGGTGGAGGAATTCATTGATTGGTATGACATCATCACCTCGGCTATCATGGCAGATTCGTTCAAGACCATTCTTGACTCAACAAATAGGAACATTACAAAGAACCCAAGGGTTGAGGAGCGGTTTGATCTCCCCTATCTTTTTTGCCATGACCCTGCTCGCTGTCGCGAGGACGATGGAAGGCTCGCCTTGTGCAAGTTGATGCCGCTTGATAATGATAAGCGTGAAGTTAAGATGCCATCGCTTAAGGGTAAGGCCTGGGAAGGCGCAAATGGAGATTGGGTTGTTTATATTGGGTATAACTGCGCATGGGAACTTGTGAATGTATACACTAATACGTCCAAAACGTATCTATAATTTCTGCTTGCTCCATGTCTTTTTTGTGTGATATTGCTATGATATTTATGCACTTCCATACACTTTTGATCATATTTGGACTAACCTACTAATGGTTGCAAAAGTGCACAATGTTCTTGTTTTACACTTTATTGTGTAGGAATTACTTGGAAATTGACAAAAACGCAAAATGAGTCGTATTGGAGTAGGACTCTGACTTTCCTGAAATCGGTCTGAGAACGTTTTTTAAAGATGGTCACGTTTCGGCCCGAAGACGACGTCAAACGGAAAAAGTCTAGTTGCGAAAGTTGTGGGGAATTTCGAGGCGATGCTTCTGGATATAAAATTCGTCCAAATCGGAGTCCGGACGGCCGAATAAAGCCGTTTTACTGAGGCCCAAAATCTGATGACGGGAATCCGAGAGTCTATATAAAGAGAGGAAACCTAGGTCACCAAGGGCCACGAATTTTCCTCCTCCCGAGCCGCCGTCTTGGAGGGGAGGACCAGCACCATTGCAGCAACATCCACAAGGAAGAAGGGGGGCCAAGGAGCCGCTGCCCCCTAGGGCCGCCGCCGCCGCCGCGCCCCCAAGGGCCGCCGCCGCCGCCTCCGTGGCTGCCGCAGGCCGTCTCCTCCTCGCGGGGCTGCACCTCTGCATCAACACCATCATCAACCTCCTCCTCACCATGTCCATGCGTGAGTAGTCTCCTCCGGGGCTGAGGGCTCGTACGTGTAGCTATGTGGTTATCTCTCTCTCCCATGATGTGATCTTCGTTGTGATCATAGGCTATGTTAATCTAGGGTGATCCCATGATATTTCCCCTTCCTCTATGTATTGATTGATGTACTCACTTGTCTTTATCTAGTATAATTCCCGAGACCAAGGTGACAGCGGTCTATTGGACATGGATTAGAAAAATATTTTCATGAGTGATTTCCTCTTTTGTGTGTTGATTGAAGATTGAGAGTCTCTTGGTGCTTGTCTTTGACTATCCTTTAGATATGTTGTGGTGATTGTGGGACTCTCTTTGGATGGCCGCGGTGACATTGGGAAATCCTTAGATTGAGAACTACGAACTTTGAGGTGTGCTTTTGTAGCCCTACATAATTCTCGTCCTCTCTTGACCACGAAAGAATGACCTCCGGGTGCGTCTCCATTGCATGTTTTATGGGAAATATCATGTGATTCGATTAAGTTAATGTTGTTGGGAGTTGCCACTAGTGAAAGTATGATCCCTAGGCCTTGTTTCCACCATTGCAATACCATTTGTGCTCACGTTTACCACTTGTTTGCTTGCTGCACTTTTTATTACAGATTTATATTACTTTGTTTTGCCATCCATATCACTTGCCATTAACATCTCTTCACCGAACTAGTGCATCTATACAACTCCTAGTTGTATTAGGTGTGTTGGGGACACAAGAGACTTCTTGTATCTTAGTTGCAGGGTTGCTTGAGAGAGACCATCTTCAACCTCTACTTCCCTGAGTTCGATAAACCTTAGGTCATCCACTTGAGGGAAATTGCTGCTGTCCTACAAACCTCTGCGCTTGGGGGCCCAACATAGTCTACAAGAGTAGAAGCGTGTGTAGACATCAAGCTATTTCTGGCGCCGTTGCCGGGGAGGTGAGTGCTTGAAGGTATATCTTTAGATCTTGCAATTAAATCTTTTTGTTTCTTGTTTTTAGTTTCACTAGTTATGTTTATGGAAAACCGCGCTCTTAGTTCGCTGCTTGGGGAAGGCCGCTTTACCACACCCGTGGTAGAGAAGTCTCCTCCACCTACTGAATGTATCCCGTTCAAAATACCACTTGGGATAATTGAAATAATTATGAATGATCGTTATGATGGGACAGTCAATCCTAGTATTCATTTGTTGAAACTTACAGCACTTTGTGAGTTGTTTAAGATTTCAGGTTTGACAAGAGATGGAGTCATGAGGAAATTATTTGCCTTGTCCTTGAAAGGAAAAGCATTGGAATGGTATAGGCTACTAGATGACTCTCACCTGCTGGATTGGGAAGAGATCCAGTCTCTCTTTTACTCCAAGTTTTATCCTCTTCATGAAGTCCATGAGAATAGGAATTATGTTTATAATTTCTATCCTCATGACGGAGAGAGCATAGCTCAAGCTTGGGGGAGACTGAAAACGTTAATGCTAAAATGTCCTAACCATGGGCATCCAAAGTTATGATTATTACTAATTTCTATGCGAGGCTCTCTCGACAGGATAAAGATTTGCTCGATGCTTCCTCTATGGGTTCTTTCACAAACGAAAAGATGCTAAATGGGAACTCCTTGAAAGAATTCAACGCAACACTGAAGATTGGGAGATCGACAAAGGTAAAGAGTCAGGTATAATTTATGAGTATGATTGCATTAAGTCCTTTGTTGAAACTACAAGTTTTAATAAGTTTAGTGCTAAGTTTGGGCTTGATTCTCAACTCCTTGTTGATTTCCTCAAATCGTTTGCTTCACATCTTAATATGCCTAAGGAGGATTGGAACAAGCATCATGAACCTTTTAAAGAGATTTGCAAAGAAAATGAAATTGTTCATGATGATTGCAACATGCATGATCCAATTCCTAAAAATGAAGTTTTATATAAGCATGTTAATTTTTGTGGAGTGGATAGACCTTGTGAAAGGCCTATGATTGAAGAAGAGAAGTATTGTAAGCAACATAAGCATGAAAGAACAATCACTTGGGTCAGAGATTTAAATGAAATTGCTAGAGAATTGTGTGACCTTTATCCTTTTACTTGTGAACTTTGATGTATAGAAGGTCACTTTAATTTCTAATGCATGCACTTTCAAAACATAACTGTTAACCGGTTGTGTGATAACATGATCACCTCTGATATTTATGATGAGCTTATGTTATTTTTGATGTGTGAAGAGTTATCAGAAAAGACTTCTTGGCTGGATGTTAATGCCATAGGAATAAAAAACACTTTGCGAAATTGCCATCTCTATTGTGTTGTTAATTGCCATGAAAATGATTACATAAGTAAGATTAGAAAGGAGGGAACTTTACCAAAGTATAAAAATTTCTCTCATATTTCTGCTAATAAAAAAGGAGAGTTTCTCCCAAGTTTCCCCTATTGTTTCTAATGATAAACCAGGATATGTGGAGAAGCTTCATCTCCAACCACTCCCTCCTAAGGTGAAGAAGAAGAAAAAGAAGAGGAGGAGGAAGAGGAGCAAGAAGGAAGAAGAATGGGTATCAACCTGGCCTGAGCATATTCCTCCCATCAACTTTTATCCTAACGGTTGTAAGTTTAAAGAAGAATGTGAAGTTTATTGCCTTAATTATCATCTTGATGATACGTCCGTAGGTACTATTGAAGATGATTTTGATTATGATATGCATGTTACTTATTGTGATTGGGAAAATGATGATAATGCTACTTATGATCTTGAAAATCTTTTTGGTACCAACTCTGAAAGTGATGATATGGAAAGCTCTAAGCTTGGGGATGATAGGATTGCAAATCCTTTACCCACTAGTGATGTGACAATTGATAATTCTTTTGCTAGTAATAATAAAGACAACATGATTACAAATATAGTTGCTAGCAATGATAATGCTCTTCTCTACTATGATGATGTTATAACTCCAATCTATAGTGATTATAAAGGTACCTATGACATAAGGAGAAATTATCCTTATGAAACTTGTCATAATCATGGAGGGAATTACTCCCTTGTTGAACACCGCCCTCCTAAAACAGAATTAATCTATAGTGTTCAAGTTGTTTATGATAGTCCTACTCCCACTATTACCAATGAGAAAGATTATGCTTATGTGGAGAGTAAGAGTACCTTTTTGCATGTGGATCATGGTAACAATGCTTTATGTGATGCTTATATTGTTGAGTTCATCCATGATGCCACTGAAATTTATAATGAGAGAGGGAGACTTGGTTCTAAATATCTTAATAATAAGATGTTTCCTCTCTTTATGGTGAATATTTTGAAGTTATGCTTGTTTTGCCTTCCTATGCTAGTTGCTTTGTGCTTCAATGAATTATTCTATTGCAATATTCCTATGCATAGGAAGCATGTTAGGCTTAAATGTGTTTCGTATTTGCTTCTTGATGCTCTCTTTTGTTCTTCAACTCTTATTCCTACGAGAGCATCATTAAAGTCTTAAGCCTATCTTTATGGCTATAAAAAAAGAGCTCTAGGGAGACAACCCTTGTTATCTTTGCTTTCAGTTTGTTCTTTCAGTTTTTAGTGGTCTTGATGTTTGTTACTACTGTAGCAACATCATTGTATCTTTATTTTTCAGCTTTGTGCCAAGTTTAGCCTCTGATTGCAAGAAAGTTCAAAAGTTGTGACGTGCTGTCCAGGAAACAGATTCTGTCCTTGGATTGAAAAATTCGTATAAAATCACCAGATCATCTTTTTGGTCTGAATTTTTTCGACAGCGTGCTCTATACAATTGGATTTCGGGCATCTGTTCTGAGTTTTTTGATTTGAGTTGCAGAAGTGCCCCGAAAAAATTATTTACTACCTGCTGGTCTGTTTTTCACAGATTCTGTCATGTTTTGCCTTTCCTTCATTTTGCAAACCTTGAGCTTGCTTTTTCTTTGCAAAAACCTTTTGGCAATCTTGAGAAACAGTATACCTTCAAGAATATCCTTATTTCCAGCAAGGAAAAATTATTTTATTAAGGGTACTAACCTCGCTAATCAGATTATGATGAGTTATGTATGAAGGGAGTTTTCAAGTGTGCGAGGGAAGATGATAAAAAGATTCAGGAGTGTCAAACGCTCAAGCTTGGGGATGCCCCATGCACCCCCAAGAAATATTCAAGAAGACTCAAGCGTCTAAGCTTGGGGATGCCCCCGTGCATCCCCTTCTCCATCAACATTATCAGTTCGTCTTTCGTTCCACTATATTTTTATCACTTCATGTGTTATGTGCTATGCTTGGAGCGTCTTGCTTTTAGTTTCCTTTTTAGTTTTCTTTAGCTTTGCTTGCTTTTCATAACGAGTTGGAACTCAGCTTTCTTTGTGTGGGAGAGAAACACGCTCCACTTCAACCTAGAACACAACATAGAATTTTCATGTCTATCCTTGCTGTGTGTGTTCTTTGTCTTTCAATAGCTACTATCATGTTCAGCTCTTAGTTTTCATGCTTTACTTTTTAAAGAGTTTTTGTTTAGCAGGTCGCTGGAACTCTCTTTAGTTATCATGCTTATCTTGTTAAGAGAGTTGGCTTTTGTTGCACTGGTTGATATGTCTATGATAAAAATGCTATGTGCATAATGGTGCTTAGTAGTTCATGTTTTCTTATGGTTAATCTCAAATAGCTGGGGGGTTCTTAATGTGTTATTGAAGTACCAACATGATTTGTTTGCCTATGATGTGGTATGGTTTAGTGATATCTTCCTCCAAGAATTTATTTTGATTGACTTGGCATATGCTCACGCATATTTAAGACTGTAAAGAAAGTATATCAAGCCTTGATGATCTTTAATTTCTGAGTAGCGATATAACTTCCATGCCCGATTCAATGTTGCTCTGTCGCTCTGCATGATTATGACCGTCATTGCTCTCTTAGTTGGTCGCTCCCAGTCTTTTGCTAACCTTTGCCTGTACTAAGCGGACTGACTGCTTGTGCATCCAAAATCCTTTAAACCAGTTATGCCATATGAGTCCACCATACCTTCCTATACATGGTATTTACCTGCCATTCCTAACGAAGACTTTCATGTACCATCTCGAAATTATTCAAAAAAGCATTTCTCTTTTGTGCCTCTGTTTTAGCTCATGAGGAAGTAGTAGTTAATTCATGATCTTTTTAAGTTGGACAAGCTTCACCCCGGGATTGCATGTCTAATGTGCAAACCCATAATACGAGAAGGAACTGGCAAAGAGTGCGCCCGGCTCATTAAAAATATATACAACAAACAAACCCTCCTTCACGCTTTGTTCATGAGAAATCAGAAAACTTTGGAAGTGATAAACAAAGGAGATTAAGAGGATGTGATCGTCCTCGTGCGGGAGCCGTTCCTCGAAACTTGTCCAACTCGAGAAGTAATTGAGTTATCTAATAGCATTCGTTGACGAAATATGCATATTCTAAAAAATAATTATTACCTCTGTTTTTAAAACCAAGAGCTCTGGTACATGTTTAGTTTTTGTTTCCGACCACGGGTTTTCAACCTTGCCATCAAAAGCCACGGTTCGAGAGTCTCCACCTTCTTTAAAGCACCAACTATTGAGAGCATGATTGTCATTCTGAGTGTAATGTGCATTGTCCCAAAGTACCATTGTCTTTTGCATGATTATGATATCGTTTATTCTGAAATCATGGTATCTAGTCGTCACTTAAACTTTGGAGGTGCCCCTGCATTTATGTTTTGCTTCACTAAAGGGGGCAAGTGAGGTACCACTTTGTCATATTTGCACACCATGCTCACTACAAATCTATTGAGTGTTTCAGTATCATATTGTAAAACTTTCAGTTCTTTGTGATATTCTCATGAGGAAACTTAATTACTACAGATTCATTATCTCAGTAAGCATTTGTCATGTGACTATGAAAAGTTCTTATATGGTTAATAGCATGTCACCACAGAAATTATGCTTGTTATCATTTACATACTCGAGGACGGGCAGGAATTAAGCTTGGGGAAGTTGATACGTCCAAAACGTATCTATAATTTCTGCTTGCTCCATGTCTTTTTTGTGTGATATTGCTATGATATTTATGCACTTCCATACACTTTTGATCATATTTGGACTAACCTACTAATGGTTGCAAAAGTGCACAATGTTCTTGTTTTACACTTTATTGTGTAGGAATTACTTGGAAATTGACAAAAACGCAAAAGAAGTCGTATTGGAGTAGGACTCTGACTTTCCTGAAATCTGTCTGAGAATGTTTTTTAAAGATGGTCACGTTCCGGCCCGAAGACGACGTCAGACGGAAAAAGTCTAGTTGCGAAAGTTGTGGGGAATTTCGAGGTGATGCTTCTGGATATAAAATTCATCCAAATCGGAGTCCGGACGGCCGAGTAAAGCCCGTTTTACTGATGCCCAAAATCTGATGACGGGAATCCGAGAGTCTATATAAAGAGAGGAAACCTAGGTCACCAAGGGCGACGAATTTTCCTCCTCCCGAGCCGCCGTCTTGGAGGGGAGGACCAGCACCATTGCAGCACCATCCACAAGGAAGAAGGGGGGGCAAGGAGCCGCTGCCCCCTAGGGCCGCCGCCGCCCCGAGGGCCGCCGTCGCCGCCTCTGTGGCTGCCGCCGGCCGTCTCCTCCTCGCGGGGCTGCACCTCTGCATCAACACCATCATCAACCTCCTCCTCACCATGTCCATGCGTGAGTAGTCTCCTCCGGGGCTGAGGGCTCGTACGTGTAGCTATGTGGTTATCTCTCTCTCCCATGATGTGATCTTCGTTGTGATCATAGGCTATATTAATCTAGGGTGATCCCATGATATTTCCCCTTCCTCTATATATTGATTGATGTACTCACTTGTCTTTATCTAGTATAATTCCCGAGACCAAGGTGACAGCGGTCTATTGGACATGGATTAGAAAAATATTTTCATGAGTGATTTCCTCTTTTGTGTGTTGATTGAAGATTGAGAGTCTCTTGGTGCTTGTCTTTGACTATCCTTTAGATATGTTGTGTTGATTGTGGGACTCTCTTTGGATGGCCGCGGTGACATTGGGAAATCCTTAGATTGAGAACTACGAACTTTGAGGTGTGCTTTTGTAGCCCTACATAATTCTCGTCCTCTATTGACCACGAAGGAATGACCTCCGGGTGCGTCTCCATTGCATGTTTTATGGGAAATATCATGTGATTTGATTATGTTAATGTTGTTGGGAGTTGCCACTAGTGAAAGTATGATCCCTAGGCCTTGTTTCCACCATTGCAATACCATTTGTGCTCACGTTTACCACTTGTTTGTTTGCTGCACTTTTTATTACAGATTTATATTGCTTTGTTTTGTCATCCATATCACTTGCCATTTAACATCTCTTCGCCGAACTAGTGCATCTATACAACTCCTAGTTGTATTAGGTGTGTTGGGGACACAAGAGACTTCTTGTATCTTAGTTGCGGGGTTGCTTGAGAGAGACCATCTTCAACCTCTACTTCCCTGAGTTCGATAAACCTTAGGTCATCCACTTGAGGGAAATTGCTGCTGTCCTACAAGCCTCTGCGCTTGGGGGCCCAACATAGTCTACAAGTGTAGAAGCGTGTGTAGACATCATACACTCGTCACCGGGTTCCACTTCTAAAAATCTCAAACTGCCCAGAGGTTCATCACACAGATGATCTACGTACGTTCAATTACGATCATGATGACTGTCGTCTACGGAAGATAGTAATTTGTTGAGTTCCCAACCGCTCTTGGGATTACAAGAACTACGATGTTGTTGCTATCTTGGACAAGCTTGTTGCTGTCCTTACTTCCACGGATCGATGGATATTGCTCAAAAATCAATATCTGTACACCTATGAGTATTGTGATGCAATTCAATACGAGCGTCTTGTGTTTTCTGCCACCACTCGTGGCACTATTTTTGCATGGAATCCTTATGGTTTCGGTATGTTTGTCTTCCACCGTAATTAGAATTGTTTCATACACATGCATGCTAGTTAGTATCCCCGTACTAATTATCCTTCTTGTGTTTCCAAGGTCCTGTGAACATTCAACCACCTATACTTGAAAAAATATTATAACCAAGGGGGAGATGATGATGGTGATGATCACGAGCATGAGGACGAGCAG
Organism: Secale cereale; assembly: GCA_902687465.1. Taxonomy (NCBI): domain Eukaryota; kingdom Viridiplantae; phylum Streptophyta; class Magnoliopsida; order Poales; family Poaceae; genus Secale; species Secale cereale. Next base: position 323,367,424 of record LR738710.1, read on the forward strand.
AACCTACATACTCAGTGGCGCCTAGCAACTTATTCCAATGGATCACCTCTTCTTGTCTGTATACAGGGCACTACTAATGTTACTAAGGAAGCAGGTGTTGTCTCCCATGGTCGCACTCTCCGGACCTATTCCAACATCCGTTGCAGGGTATTCGGGATGGATACTAGTGTGCTAGCGCCAACACCTTCTGCCTAGTTCCGTATTGATAGTCTTGGAGAAAACTCGATCTTCCTTTGATAAAAATATCCAATGATGGTGAAAGGCGATCCAGATGATGTTGCCACAACGTTACTACAATTTATGAGAAGCAACTATATCTATATCTATACCTCGGACATTGTTATGGTTCCCTACCCTGGCTATGACAATATGCGTCCTGCTATAGGCTGCTTCAACCTGGATGATGAGTCCTACGTTGGTCTTGATATTGAAAATAGCCGGCCCTTCGCAGAGGCTTACCTATGTTTCAAAACAAGTGTTTCCAACACCGAGGATTGGTTGAGTGAAGTCCATTCACTGATTTTTATTTGTTGTGTGATAAAAACTTTAGTATTTACTACTAGAACTTTTTGTTGGAAATAATATATAATCCAATATGTATCCTTGTTGTTGTTGTGTTTTGATGACTTGTTGTATGTAATGAATGGTACATTTGCATAAGCATGTGATAAACTCAATTTATGAAGGGTTGGCGAGTCACTTCTTGGAGTGTGAGTACCGTAGTAGTAAAGCCAACATCCGGTTATATGAAGTTGCCACATCACGTAGAGCCAGTAGTAGTATGCTAGTACGATAGTTAGTTCTAGTAGCAGTAGTATACCATCAACTAGAGCTAGGTGTCGCACGGAGGCTGAGAAATATGGTGATAGCGTGAGGTGGGCTTGTACAGTACGTACGCATGATGTAGGCGCAGGGCTTGCCATGTTTCCTACTCTTCCAGTCTAAATGTAGATAAGATTTGGTCGAGTTCTTCCTCATTTTTCCGACACGTGGGACATCCAGCATATCGTGTCATGCAAGAACATGGAGTGCTAGTTGAAGGCAGACGATGTGCATCTTGGGTTAAACTATAAATAGAATCTTATTCTTGAGTTACTCCAAAAGCAGCCACCAAAGTTCTTTATTAGTTTTTTTCATCACCAGCACATCCAGGTGAAAGATGTGCATGTTCAGTGGGTCGTCTTGCGTTTTCACTGACATGTTGGACCGAATATGAGAAAACAGACGATGGGCACACACCGCACGTCTTCTTGGCTGGCTGAGAAGAGAGAGGAGGGCTGAGCACGGACTACAGGAAATTTCACGACAATGTGAGTAGTACTAGTGGTGTACCGTACTCCTGGAGAGATAATGTGTTCGCTCTATATAACCAGCACCTCGATATAGTGGGGTGGCATGGGCCATAACTAGCATTCACGTCTAGCAATACGACACACGCCACCCACACGAGTCCCATCTGACACCAATTTTATTGGAATCAGTGCTACAACTATCTCTTCTCTCTCCTATTTTCTCTAACTCAGCCATCGCGCGGTGGGAAGGTGGGGGTTTGCCGATAGTCGGTTTGCTCAACTACGGTCCCACTTGTAAGTGAAAATGCAACACAACACGTATCCCCACTTGAGCGGCTTGCCGGACCAACTGTGTGGAGGTGCGACGCGAACATGGCAGGCTTTTCCTTTTGAACTTGTAACATGTAAATTTTGGTTCTACTCCTTGGCCCGACCGACAGATAGTAATGAGAAGTTGATGCCAAAAAAAATGAGAACTTTGGTTCTTGTGCGGTTCATGCATGGTATGTACAAAAATGATGAAGTTGATGCGAAAGGTAAGATAATTACTACAATATAGTCCCTCCATTCCTAAATATTTGTCTTTTTAGGAAAGATACATATGGATCCACCAACGACATCCTCATGCCCTAGTGCGCCTGGTCACCAACCCACGGGTGAGGAGCAGCAGCGTTGGCGGCGAGCTCAACGTGCTTCTGAACAATGCCGTCCAAGGTTGCCCTGTGGTCCAAGAAGGCCAGAGTCCTATCGTCCTCCTCTGGCATGTAGTAGTCCTTGTGGACGATTTGTGTGTAGATGTGGGTGATTATGTCAATAGTGTCTTGCTGCGCCAGGCACTGCGCGGCGAGCGCGACCTCGAGGTGGACAATCTCCGGCGTGACGGCGGGCAGTCACCGGCCCACTAGTGCATCAAAGAGGTTGTCACCATAGAGGCCATTGAGGGTGCCGGGCATCGCAGAGCTTGGGCGCGTGGGCTGGAGGCGTACGTCAAAGTAGTCCGCGAGCTTCTTGACGACGGTGAACTTGGAAGCCGACGAGGACCTCGTCAAACAAGGAGACAAAGATGTCGTCCAAGAGGCCTCTCGCCCTGGCGGCCTCAAGCACGACCTAGAGACTTTCCTCGGTGTCGGGCCGCAGGCCGACGTTGTGGACCATCTGGCACAGCCGGCTGATGCTCATGCTCATCGCCTTCATGGGTCTAGATTCTACTAGTCAACTGATCTTGCGATTGGAGAGATCACTCTTGCCCTTGGTTAGGGTGCGTAGGTGCGTAGGATTTCGTAGATTGGACTGGCGGGGAGCCTTTATATGAGAAGTGCAAACTGCGTTGCATTCACGTGTGTGTTGGCCATCTAGTCATTGGGCCTCCCCACCCCCCCTTTGTGCCGGTGCAGTATAGTCATCTCACCGAGACCAAGTTGGGGCAAAACGAGAGAACTTCGATGTTTACTAGTTTATTGGTCCCCTTTGCATTTTGCGCCAAGTTTTGACCGTTGATTTAACTAATAAAATATTAATGCATTTAACGAAAAATAATATCACTGGAAACTACTCCCTCCTTCCATCTATACAGGGTATAAGGTTTAAATCTCTCGTACCAAGGCTGTTGCATAAAAGCGGAGCAAATATTGGGAGTAGTACTTGGCTGTTTAGCCCGCTCTCATCCCTCTATTATTCCCTCACATGAGAGAGAAGATAAGAGGGCTGTAGATTTACAGCCGGCTGTGGCACGAGCTCCAAGAAGATATGTGAGAGTGAATGATGAGCCATGTTGTAAAAGAGTACTAATCCCTACTTCTAGGTGAATAGTCATTTTGTGCACCGCAACCAAGGCGGAGTCGAAAACGAGAGAACTTAATGTTTACTATTATACATGAAATGAATAGTATTTGTTAATTAATAGCATTGCATGCAATGAAATGACCACTGTTATGTACTAGTACATGTTTGCTATAGATGGCATGGCAACATGTTATAGCTTCCAGTCGGCTATATTATTAACCATGCTCTAAGTAGTCTCAAGTGATTGAATGCATACGCACCCCACATCTCCTAGTGGGTGACTTTTTTTTTGGCAAAAAATAGGGAACGAGGTGGGTAGTTAATGAACCGTGCCTAAAAGTTTTGGGATTATATGGTTTTTGTAACTTGACTAATGCACTAGTACGGAGGGAGTACAGACGGAGTAGTAGTCTTAGATTGCATTTTTTGTTAGCTTACCAAGCTAACCACTCGGCGAGTACAATAGTACTAGTCTAATTGAGGAGATTTCAGATTTGAGCCATGTACCGGAAGGTAGAGTGTATAATATCATCGGGAACTACATTCAAAACTGAATAAAACAATACTCCATGTAGTATTTATTTACAGAGGGAGTAGTATATTTTGTGTGACATGCATTACTAGATATTGCTAGTCAAATAGACAGACGTGGTAGTACTACTAAATCCAGACGGTGGTGCTAGTACTAGTAGTAGTACTATACTTCCCATAGGTCAAATTATTACGTGCTACTCTCGCTGCCACAGTGGCCGTATATTCCCTCGGTATACAGAGATCAAGTAAGAGGGGAGGACCGCGAGAGATAGTAGAGAGAGAAAGAGCTACTCCCTCTGTTCGATAATGTAGTTCCTGTATTTTTTTAAAGTCAAACTTTTGAAACTTTGACCAAGTTTATAAATAAATTACTTATATCTACAATACCAAAGATAAATGGTAGTATGAAGTAAGTACATGTTGTGATGAATCTAATGATCATTCTAGATGTAAATGTTTTTCTCCACATATACCTGGTCAAACTTTTAGGAGGTTTGACTTTTCAAAACATCCACATGTTTATGGACGTGAGAGAGTAGCCAACTAGAGAGAGAGAGAGAGAGATAGTGTGTGTGAAATAGAAAGAGTGAGTGAAAA
>LR738710.1:323371678-323383689 GCA_902687465.1 Secale cereale
TGTGTGTGTGTGTGTGTGTGTGTGTGTGTGTGTGTGAAAGATACATATGGACAACACACGATAAAGTAGATAAATAGCGTGTGTGTCTTATGCAAACATAGCACACATGCATCTTCCACAACGAAAGTGAGGTGAGGAGATAGTGTGTGGTTGTTTGCAATCGAGAGAGAAAGACCCTTGGCATGTGGCCAAGAGAGTTCTGACAAACAAGGGAGAGAGGTCGAGAGAGACATATGGAGAAAATGCAGACAATGGGAGAAGAGAGTGTATGTTTGTGACATAGAGATCCCCTGGAGATCATGATGGGACTACATGGGTGTGAGATCAAGTGACAAGGTGTGTGCGCGATAGAAGATACCCTGAGAGATGTCGAGATAGAAATATGGATGGAAGGAGATAATATTTGTGTTCCTGATGGCTTGTGAGAGATAGTCATACTTAGGGGGGAGTGCGTGTGCCTATGATGGAGTGTGGGATTATGGTACTTAGGAAGGGGGGTGCGTGTCAAATAGAGAGAACAAGGGCGGAGAGTGTTAGATTAGTCTATGTAGCGCGAGCGAGATATGTGTATGTGTGAACCAGGGAGATATAAAGTTTGAGAGAGATAGAGGAGCCCCGATACAGCTGATCAGTGGTGCGTCAGATAGCTGAGAGGTGGAAAAAGATACTCCATTCGTTCGATAATGCAGTGCATATAAATTTTGTAGAAGTCAAACATTGAAAACTTTGGCAGGTTAAGCAAATATTATTTATATCTACAATACCAAAGATATATCATACAAAACTACATCTCATGATGAAACTAATGATATATGTTTGTCGTTCTAGATGTAAATGTTTTTCTCCATGTACATGGTCAAACTTTGTGATGTTTGACTTTTCAATAAATCTATATGCTATGGACCGACGAGAGTGCCTAAGTCGAGAGATATCAAGTGTGTGTGAAGGAGAATGAGTGAGTGTGTAAAGAGAGTGTGTGTGTGAAAGAGAAAGGGATGACAAACGATAAATCACACACAAAGAGAGAGAGAGAGAGAGAGAGAGAGAGAGGGAGAGAGAGTGTGTGTGTGTGTGTGTTCATTTCTTGTGCAAACATATCACACATGCATCTCCGAGATAGAAAAGCGAGGTGAGGAGATACACTAAGATAGCTAGTGTGTGATTGTTTGCAACGGAGAGAGACACCCCTATAGCACATGTCCAATATAGGTCTGTCCAACAAGGGACAAAGGTCTAGAGGGACGCATGGAGAAGATGGACACATGGGGAGGGAGAGAGGGTGTGTCTATGATAGAGAGATCCACTCGAGATCGTGAGGGGACTATATGGTTGGGAGATCGAGGGGTGAGGTGTGTGTGTGCGATAGAAAGATGCCCCAAGAGAAATCGAGATAGACCAAGTGAGGGAAAGAGACAATGCACATGTTGGTGATGGAGACTAAGAATTATTCATATACATATAAGGGGGACTACATGTGCCTACAATTGAGAGAGGGACAATCATACTTGGCTATGCTTGAGATTGTGCGTGCGTGCGTGTGAGATGGAGAGAGAACGAGGGAGAGTTTTAGATTGGTCTATCAAGTGCGAGCGATATATGCATGTGTATGTGTGACCCAGGAAGATGGAGAGTTTTAGAGAGAGATAGAGAGAGAGGGAAGAGCTCCGAGACGGCAAAGTGGTGCGTGAGAGAGTTACAGGCAATAAGCCAGGGAATTTGTGTGCGTACGATGAGTGCCCAAGATATTTAGCTTGGACTAGAGAACCATACACAGTGTGCCAGAGAGACCTATACATGGAGTGTGCATGCGAACTATAAAGACCCTCCTACACACACAGAGAGAGATAGAAAGAGAGGGAGCGACAAGGTTTGTGTTTGGATGCGTGCGATAGAATTGAAGATTTTCGGCGAGAGAGAGAGAGAACACGAGCCCAGGAGAGGGGGAGGTCGCGTTTATGCATCAAATATTTGAATTGGAGAACATGTTGTATGCAATCCACACATGAACGGAGATATGCGTATCAAACAAGTTCATTAATTTGACTTTCAACATGTTCATGGAGTACTATAATACTGTACAACATGCTACTCAATTGAGGTGTTCAATTTTGGATTTAGTTAACTATTTTGACCTGGTGAATGAGCTATTTCGTTGACTCGAGATATTTCATTTTGGGTTTGATTCCCGTTTTTGAGTGGGTCAACTATTTGTCATATAGTAAATCATTAGCAACGAGCATGTAAAAACACTTTACCGAGCATAATATCACCATCCAAAAAAGAAGTGTCAAGATAATATTTCAAAATATTATTCAAATTGACTTAGTAAGGTAGACGTGGATGCTCGTTCTCCCAAAATTTGAATGAATCGCTAAACACCCTGTGCTCTGTGGTATTCGCCTGAGCAATTGGAGACGCGAAATTACCGGCCTATGTGGGGACACACGTCAATTGGCCCATTGTACATCGAGGGTAGGTACGTAACTTCATCCAAGCGCGGCTTCTCCTTGGCCGAAATAACAGGTGCCGAATAATTCATAAACCATGGGCGGCAAAACACCCTCTCATCGGTCGAAATCGCTCGCACCGACTATTTTAAAACATGCCCTCCTCGCCTGAAATCGCTCGCGCCCACTATTTCAAAACAGGCCCTCCTCGCCCGAAATCGCTCGCGCCAACTATTTCAAAACACACCCTCCTCGCCCGAAATCGCTCGCGCCCACTATTTGGGATAAGCAAAGTTACTCCACTATCCCCGACCCTCAGTACACAGACCCAAGCCCAGAAGCCTAAAGGCAGGGGTAGAACTGTAACTCCACCCACATTTTAGACAAATGCGTCCGTAAGACATGGTCCCCCCTTACAATTCCCCATTCATACATCATGGGCGCCAAATCACATTCTCCACGGAAGCTCCCTTCTCCCCAGCCATGAAACCTCAGCCCCTCCTCCATGGCGCCCCCACCACACCAAATTCACAGCCGCCCTCCTACCCAATACTGGAGACGATGTCCGTTCACCATCGTGCACGAGCCTGCGGGCCTCTTCCTTCGTGCTGCCGGAGCTTCCTCGATGACGGCCTCGTGAACGTAGTGGAGCCGATTCACCCCACCGTTGTGCACGGCGCCAGAGCAGCTCCAACTTTAGATGCGTCCAGGGCACCGGTGCTGCTTCCCCGTAGTCGTAGACCGTCACGACATCTCTGCTTTCCTGCCGCCGGTAGCCACTGAGGGAGTCCTCGACTAGGGGGTCCTCGCGTGTCCGGATCAATGGTTATGAGCCAGACTGATGGGCCATGAAGATCAAAGCTGAAGATTTTCCCCGTGTCCGTCTAGGACTCCTATGTGCGTAGAATTGCAAGTTTGAATCCAGGTGCAATGTTTTCTTCCTCTGCAAGATGATTTTGTACAACCCTAGGTTGTGTATATAAACCGGAGGGTTTAGTTCATAGAGGAAATCGCAACTATCGTAGGATAGACATCTAGGGTTTAGCCATTACGATCTCGAGGTAGATCAACTCTTGTGGTCCCCTGTCACACCCCGAGACCGATGCACCAGGTGTCAGCCAGTTATTCATCGTCGTTGCCATGTCATCTGCTTGCGTGTTGCTTTTTGCCATGTCATCATGTGCATTGCATCATCATGTTTTAAAAACTTGCATCCGTCTGAGTCCCCCTGGTCCTTTCCGTTGTCCGTTCTGAGCCCAGACACACTCACACGCGCCCGCGGTATCTCTGAATAATTATTTTATGAGTGGCCGGAAAACGTTCTCGGAATGGGGTGAAACTTGGCGTGTGGTCTTATTATAGCATACGTAGACCGGTTGTCATATTTCGTCGCATTCGGCGTCCGTTTGGTGCCCCAACGGTTAACCGCGTTAGCCGTGGGAAGCCCCTTCTCTTTTGGCCAAACACCCCTCTCCAACAGCCCACTAGCCCATGCCAACCACCTCCATGCTCTCGGTCATTGGATCGTGATCATGTGGCCAAAAACCGCTCCTCATTTGGACACTCCTAGCTCCCTCTACCTACATATTTGCCTCCCCTCCTCAAACCACGGGCAAAACCCTAGCCTTCTTCCTCCTCGTGAAGCCGGACGTGTCCGCCGGCCACATCACCCCGGCCAACCAGAAGCCGCCACGTCATCATGCCACCGCCCTCAGCCAATACTCGCCCGCCACCTGTCCTCACCGCCACCTCCCACCGCCGCAGCCCGCTCGGGCCCGTGCCAGGCATGCGGGGCCCATCCGCCACCGCCGCGCAGAGGCGCCCGCTTGTGGGCTCGTCCCGCTGGAGACCCGCGTCGCCTCCGTCTCCGGCCGCCGCCGGTGAGCAGCTCCACCGCCGTTCGTCGCCTAGCGCTGCCCCGCGTCCATTCGAACCCCGTCGCGGGCCTCCTCCTTGCTCACCGCCACCATCGCCCGTCCGCCGCCCAATCTGCGCCAGCGCCTGCAGGCCCCGCGTCGCCGTACCTGCCTCCTACGCCGGCCCCGCGCCGAGAGGACCCCGCCTCCGCTCGGATCCGACCTCCTCCTCGACGGATCCGGTGGATCCCGCCGTCCCTTGCACCGCCGGCGCCACCAGGCGTCACCGTGGTCCTCTGCATCGAGTAGGGACGCGAGCATGCTTCTCGTCTGTGCTGTCGTTGACCGCGTGGGCTGCGTCCCACTAGGCCCAACTTCTGCAGCCCAGCTCCCTCCGCCACGGCCCAACAGCGCCAGGTCTAGACGGCCCTCTACGCCCTGGGCCGAAGCCCATCTAGTGAGCGTCGCCGATCCCTTGCCCCATGCGCGTTTTAGCTATATAGCGCCCACCTATTTTTTCTGTGAGGTGACTAAGTCCCTATTCTGTTTAAAAATGTGTGCATGTTTGTATAGTGATAACTTTGTGCATGTTGCTCCATTTTGCGTGCATAATATGTCAAAATGTTCGTTGTGATAAGCTCTTCATATTGTTGTACTGTGGCATGCTTGTTTGAGTCCATCTTGATGCCCTAATCATCGTTGCAGGAGTGCTATATGTTTAAGACTGCTGAAAACTGTTGTTATGTTAGCATGTTTGTGATGTGATAAGTTTGTGCATGTTGGTCCAAATGGAGTGTGTGATATGTCAAAATATTCATTGTGAAGTGCTCTACATGATGGTTGCTCTAGCATTCATGTTAGAGTGCATATTGCCATGTTTATCTCTGTTGCAAAAGTGTATGTGGATGTTAAGTGCTGAAACTTGTTATGAGATGCTGATATGTCTTGTTCATAGCTATTGGTGTGATTATCTTTTGTCCCACATGTCAATATGTTTTAGAAGCACAATCATGCCATCTTTGCTGTGGTGCAATCCACTTTTCATGATATGCCTTGACGTGTTTGTAACAAGCTTGTAAAGTAGCCTACTCGCTGTTGTTGTTTCCTGAGACTTGTTGAAAAACTGCAAAGTCTGAAACTGTTAAACTTGATGCCATGTTTGCTTGATGCTCCAGTCAAATCCATGCTTGATTTGAGATGCCCAATGATCATGTCTTGTTGTCCATGTTATGCTCTATCCATCCATGCCATTGTTTGCATATATGCCCTACTGTAGCTTGTTTAAATCTTGCTCTCAAGTTGCTATAAAATGTTTCTGTCAGCTTGTTATCATCAAGTTCAGTTTTGCCTTGTGATTTGCTAGTATTCTATGCATCATATGACCATGTTCTTGCCATGAGTAGCTTCATAAACATGCCTTCTTGATGTTGGTTATCTTCTTATGTCATGTTGTGCTCTGAGTTGAGTTGCACAAGATTGCAAACATGCCTACTTGTCGTTGTTTCTGTCATGCTCTGTTTTTTTCACTAAGTCTGAGAAATTAGTAAACTTCTTGAATCTTACCATTCTAGTTTAATTGTGTTCTAGCAAGTTTTTGGTTGAGCTCTGAGTTCATGCTTGTTCAGAATCATGTCTATCTCACATCCATGCCTTTTGTTATCATGTTTGGGTGCTGTAGCATAAAATATACCTTGCTCCAAAGTTGCTATGTTGCTGTTTTTGGACAGCTTGTTGTTATATCTTGTTTCATGTGTATGTGTTGAACCGTTGCTCCGTTGTGAGTGTGTCCTATATAAAACTTGTGTGTTTCTGCATGTAGATGCATAATATCATGTTGCTTTCATGTTTGGAGTGTATTTCCTTATTGTTTGGTTGCATCTTGCATCTATGCCATGCTTGTCTTGTTTCGCTCATATCTTCTAGGCCGTAGCTCGGAATTCAACAAACTTTAGATGCAACTTGACTAGAATTTTGAGTAGATCATCATGGTGTATGTTAACCTGCTGTTTAACTACTTTAACTCAAGGTTTGTTCAGATCTGGACCAATTTCGAAATGTGCATATGAGGGCTTACCGGAAGCATTATATGTTGTTTTCCGGCCTCTTTTAAACTTGCCTTGTTGAGTGTTCTTGCATGCTTCATCCCTTGCCATGTTTTGCATCTTATAGACTTGTCTTGCATCATACTTGGTTAGCATCTTGTCATGTTCTTGAGTGGTGTGTTTACCTTGTTGTGTGCTTCTTCTCGCTAGTTAATTATTCGTTGCGATCGTGAGGATTCGTTCGACTACACGTGGTTCGTCTTCGTGGCTTCTTCTTCATCTATTTCATGGATTTGTTCTTCTTCCTTGCGGGCTCTCAGGCAAGATGACCATCACCTTGGATAGCATTACTATCGTTGCCATGCTAGTTGTCTCGATGCTATCGTTATGTGTCGCGCTACCTATCTTCTGTGGTCAGCCCCTCCTTGTTGCCATGAAACCTCTGACCTTTGACACCGTCCTAGCAAACCATTGTTTGGCTATGTTACCCGCTCGCTCAGCCCCTCTTATAGCGTTGTTAGTTGCAGGTGAAGATGAAGATTGCTCCATGTTGGAACTAGTTGTTGGAATATCACAATATATCTAATACTATAATTAACACACCTATATACTTGGCAATGGATGGAAGGCTTGGCCTTTTGCTCGGTGTTTTGTTCCACTCATGCCGCCTTACGAACTGATAAACCGATGTTATGTTCCTTGATTTTGCGTCCCTAACGCGGTTCGGTATATGGGGACCCCTTGACAGTTCGTCTTTGAATAAAACTCCTCCAGCAAGGCCCAACATTGGTTTTTAATTTGCAACATAATAATAATTTAATTAATTAATTAATTTGCGTAGGGGTCGCGTCCTCGAGGATTCTTTTCTACATAACAGGGGGGCAATGCTGATGGTGTTGGTCCCAAACGGGCAACCTGCGGGGCCGCCTCGGGGAAACTCGAGGTATCTGGCATACCTGTAGCTTGTCCCATCCGGACGTGGCCTGAGACGAGATACACGCGGCTACTATCAGGGTGTCGGCACGCCGGGAGGTCTTGCTGGACTTGTTTTACCATTGTCGAAATGTCTTGCGCACCGGGATTCTGACTCTGATCGGATTCTCCCTAAGATAAGGGGTAATACTTTTACTTCTGCTGATCGTGAGAGCTTGTGATGGGCTAAGTTGGGACACCCCTGCAGGGTTATGATCTTTCGAAAGACGTGCCCGCGGTTATGTGGGAGATTGGAATTTGTTAATATCCGGTTGTAGAAAACTTGACAGAGGATCCGAAGTAAAATACATGAACCACGTGAGTAACCGTGACTGTCTCTTTTCACTTGGAGAAGAGAACACGGTGGGGTTATGTTTGACTCGTAGGTAGTTCAGGATCTTTAGCGATCATTACTAGTTTTCTACTACTTGCGTAGATGCCTATCTTATTCTTGTACTCGTAAGTTAGCCACCATAAATATTGCTTAGCCGCTGCTGGAACCTCACCACTTAACCTCTTCCTACCCATTTAAGCTTTGCTAGCCTTGATACCCTTGGTTATGGGATTGTTGAGTCCTCGTGGCTCAGAGATACTACAACAATAGTTGCAGGTGCAAGTTTCTGATGACTTGACGCGAGAGCGATGTCCTTTGTGTTGGAGTTCTATCTTCTTCTTCTTCTTCAATCCTGGGTTAGGTTCTGGGTCGGCAGCCTAGGATACAGTTGGATGTCGTTGTGCTTTTCATGTTTGCATCCGTAGTTGGATGCCTTGTATTGATGTTGTTGTATTCATGTGACTTGTATGAATTGTTGTATCCCCATGTATTATGTAATGGTACAATGTAACGATATCCATCTTGCTAAGCGCCCGAAATGCGGTTGTTCCCCAATCACAAGGTGTATCACGTGATCGGGATAGAATCGCATCTTGGGCCTGACAAGTTGGTATCAGAGCCTCGACCGACCATAGGAGCCCCCTTGATTGATCGTAGCTTGGCCGTTGTCGAGACTAGCAAAAACTATTTTGGAGTCTAGTTATATCGGAGAGCAGGAATTCTTTTTACTCCTCAGCCCCTTCGTCGCTCTGGTGAGGAGTCTTGACGTAGGTGTTTTGAATTACTCCTCTTCCCCGTCAATTTTTTTAGGATCATGCGGTTAGTTTTCCGATCGTTGCGATGTCTGCTCTTTTCATCTGGTGCATCTCTCGTCAAGTCAATTTGACCCTCCTCCTCTTTGCTTCAATCACTGGTTCTTTCCAACCGGCGTCGTTTTGCTCGTCCGATGTGGTCTTTCTTTTCCCACCCGCCCACCCTTTTTCTTCTCAGAGCCGGAGTCCTCAATCGAGTTGCCATCCAACACGTGTGAATCCTTTGCATTCTTTCCTCAGTTATTTCAACCGGTGAATTCTCGTATCGTCGTCATTATTCATCTCTTTTTCATCTCCGGTGGATTCAATTCAAGTTTCGGTGTTGATCTTATTCTTTTCCATTGCTCAAGTGTTTTCCCCTTCTCTCGTTCGCCTTTCGCCATTTAATTGTTCCGGAGTTCTCAAGACATCTCAGGAGATTCATCTATCTTCCGATTTATTTGAGGTTGTCACCTCATTAGAGTTTTTCAATCGTTCCAGTGCATCATCTCCTTTTTGATACTTTTCAACGGTGTTTTATCTTCGGTGGGCTCATAAACCACAGGTCTTTTCCCAGGATCTTACCTGACTCTTATAATTTTTCGGAGTGTTCTGAAATTCTTTTCAAAGTGTGACGTAAGTATGGATTCCATCAGTCATATGCCTTCTCCAAGATCGCTTATAATTCTTTTCGACGTTGCTTCAACCTTCCTCTTTTCTTTTCCGGAGTATCTCAACAAGTTTGGTTGTGTTTCTCGTCGACATTTGAAGACCGAAGAAGTGTTTTCCTCTAAATCTTGTCCGTTCTCTTGGAGATTCGTGCTTCTAGCTAAATGCTACCCTCTTGAATTATTCCGTTTGTCATAAATTCTTTTCCTTACCCATCCGGGGTATTTCATGAATTATTTTTTTGTGTTCCTCCGAAGGCTATCATTTCAGAAGATTCCTACGTTCTCAGTTTTCAACTTCGTCCTCCAAATATTCTTCATTGATGCCTCTCCGTTCGTCTCACATTCGTCTGGTGCTTCGTTCAAGTATTCTTTAATCAGTTCACGATCTCTTCGTTCTCTTGTATCTAAATTCCCCAAGTGCTTATCCTTCCCGGCGATTCATTCTCTCGTATTCACTCGATTCTAATTCTTACGGTGCTTTGTTCCTTTTTGTTCACTCGGCTTCAATACTTACCGTGGTTCGCTCAAGAGTTCCTTTTCCGGTGTTATCATATCAATCCATTCATTTTATGCCAATCCTACCGGTGTTTCATGAAGACTTTCTCAAGTTTGAGCTATATCCCTCTTTCATCAATTTCAACGCGAATAAGTGGTATGCAAATCCATTGCTTCTTATCAATTTAATTGATGGAGGATAAGCATAACATAATTCTTATTATTCAAGTTCTTTAATCCTTTCCGTCGGAGTTTATTCTTGATGAATAAATTCTAGTCCCAAGTTTTTTCATCTTTTCTTTTCCGAAGTTAAAAGTTTTCTCGGGTATCTCATCGGAACCCCTACCTAAATCATTGCAAACCTTCAATCTTATTCTTTTCATCCTAATTTCTATATCATCATTCCTTTTGTTACCGGAGTTCATCATGATTTAATTCATTTATCAAGTGTACTTCAAGTTTCTTGTTGGGGAGGCCCAAGAATTATTCGCCTTGCACTTCTTGATGCAAATAGTTCTCCGTATTCTTTGAAATGGAGTTTTGCATTTCTTCCTTCATCTCATCTCTTCTATCTTTGGTAGTGGCGGAAATTCACCTCAAGTTTCGGGATGATTTCCATGAGTCCACTTAGAGCTTAATCTTTTGTTGTTGATTTTCTCAACAACTCCGTTCAATTATTTCTCTCGAAGATGCTCTTTCAATTCATTCGTGGTGTAAGTTGTCATCTTCTTCTCCGTTCTTTTCATTGCATTCTTTCCATTCTTCCGGAGGCATGTATTGTTCATTTCGTCATGTTTCGTTTCATCTTCTCAAGTTCATGTCCTATTCCTTTAATGCTCAACCGGAGATTTGCCCGAATTGCTTTTCTATATCTTTTAGCCGGAGTGGTTTTTATTCGAATTCATTCTTGTTCCTTCAACTCGTGCTTCAAATCCTTCAACCTTTTGGTTCTCGTCGTATCCCTTGTCCTTCTTTGTCTAACGAAGTGTTTGCAACTTCGTTCTCCTCTGTTGTGTTCTTTCCTCAAGTTGTTCATCCTGTCAAGGTTCTTTGGTTTCACCTTCTTCCTTTTTCACTTCCGTCTCGTTCCTCAGATCTCGGGACGAGATCTCTTGTTAGTAGGGGAGTGTTGTGATACCCCGAGACCGATGCACCAGGTGTCAGCCAGTTATTCGTCGTCGTTGCCATGTCATCTGCTTGCGTGTTGCTTTTTGCCATGTCATCATGTGCATTGCATGATCATGTTTTAAAATTTGCATCCGTCCAAGTCCCCCTCATCCGAGCCCAGACACACTCACACGCGCCTGCAGTATCTCCGAATATTTATTTTATGTGTGGCCGGAAAACATTCTCGGAATGGGATGAAACTTGGCGTGTGGTCTTATTATGGCATAGGTAGACCGCCTGTCAAATTTCGTCGCATTCAGAGTCCGTTTGGTGCCCCAACGGTTAACCGCGTTAACCGCCGGAAGCCCCTTCTCTTTTGGCCCGGCACCCCTCTCCAACAGCCCACTAGCACATGCCAACTACCTCCATGCTCTCGGTCGTTGGATCATGATCGCGTGGCCGAAAACCGCTCGTCATTTGGACACTCCTAGCTCCCTCTACCTATATATTTGCCTCCCCCTCCTCAAATCACGGGTAAAACCCTAGCCTTCTTCCTCCTTGCGCAGCCGGACATGTCCGTCCGCGCCGGACGTGTCCGCCGGCCACATCACCCCGGCCAACCACAAGCCGCCACATCATCGCGCCGCCGCCCTCAGCCAATACTCGCCCACCAACTGTCCTCACCGCCACCTCCGACCGCCGCAGCCCGCTCGGGCCCGTGCCAGGCCCGCAGGGCCCATCTGCCGCCGTCGCGCCGAGCGCGCCAGCTCGTGGGCTCGTCCCGCTAGTGTAACGCCCGGGTAATCACGCTACAGTAATTCCCTGCTAATGATGCCACGTCATCATAATTACCCGTTGTTAATCTCACGATGATTCAAATCGATTCAAAATTCAAATTTGAAACAAAGTCAAGTAATTAGAGTTCTCAAAAGTCAAAAATAAGTTCTAAAAGTGGCAAATAATCCTTAAAGAATATCGGTGAAGAAATCAACCTTAATTAAAGTATTTAGATGTACTAGAATAAATAAAATAACATCACAAATAATTAATTAAATGCCTTTATATTTATAAAGTATTAAACTAATTTATTTGGGAGGCAAACTTTCGTGGGGGTGTTCTAATGTATAGCACTAATTTAGGTATTAATATTGTATTTTATAAAACTAAACTTAATTATAAAGTAAATAGAAAACAGAAAGTAATAAAAGAAAAACAAAAAAATGGTAACAAAAATAAACTAACCTACCCTAATCTACTGGGCCTCGGCCCACTACCCCCCCTCAGAATATAACCTCC
>LR738710.1:323393438-323514842 GCA_902687465.1 Secale cereale
CGCCGCCCCAGCTTTCGAATCATCGCCGCCGGACTGCTACCTCGCCGGACGCCGTCTCCGACCTCTTCACCGCGCCCCACTGCCACGGACCCTGCGAACCCCCTCGTGAGCCCCCTCCTTCTCCTCTTCCCCGTACCACGCTAGTCGCCGTCGCCGTGGGCACCGCGCCACTCTAGCACTCCGGACCCCCCTCCCGCACATGCCAAGCTCGCCTCGCCTGCTGGTCCCGACCACCACCGCGGCCAGCGCGCCCGGGGCCGTGCCTTGGCGCTCGTGCCTCGCCTCGGCCTCTGGCTGGCCATGGCCACTTCCCTTCCACGCCATCCCGCATCCCCCTTCGCCCCCACCTCCGTCTACGCCGTCGCCCCCCTGCTGCTCAGTTCCTGCGGCGCTGCTTGCCGTCGCCGTGTCGTTCGGCTATGGGCATGCCCGGACGACATCGCCGCCCCTGCCATGCTCTACCGGCACCTCCTCCTGCACTATCGCCACCGCTGCTGCGCCCGTCGGCGCCTAATCAAGTCCGCTGTCGCGTCCCGTGAGCCAGACCGCGCGCCCGCCCCCGCAGCCGCCCTCGCCGGCTCCCGACTCTCCGGCGCCCCGCCTGCCCCGCCCCGCAGTTGGGCGGGCTCGGCCTCCGCGCGGCGGTGCTCGTTCGCTGGCCTCGCCCCGCTGCACCTTGTGGGCGAGCGCTCGTTCGGGCGTCCGCACCACACCCAGCGCCCTTTAGCCCGGTAGGCCCTCTGGGCCAATGACAAGGGGGCCCGCCCCCCAGAACGTTAAAAAAAGGGGGATTTAAAAAAACAACAACAAAAACAATAATAAAAATAATTAAATAAATAATTATATTAATTAATTAATTAATTAACAAATTAATTAAGTTAATTAATCATATTTAGATTAATCTAATCAGTAATTAACCTAATCAGTAATTAACTAAACCATATTTAACCTAACTAAACTATTAGTTAGTTTTCACTCAATGACACGTGGGTCCCACACGTCAGTTTGACCCAGTCAACGCCCTGTTGACTGCTGACATCATGCTGACGTCAATCTTAAAAATTAATATAAAATAAACCGTAACTCGGATTAAAATACTTTATATATGAAAGTTGCTCAGAATTTCGAGACGCATCCGAATACGCAGACCGTTCGTCCACCACATATCCCTAGCATACCAAACCCGCAACTTTCCCCATCCGTTTCATCCGCCCAAAAACGCGAAACACCAGGAATACTTTCCCGGATGTTCCCCCCCTTCGTCAGTATCACCCGATACTGCGTTAGGGCACACTTAGCACTGTTACATGTCATGTCATGCATCGTCATGCATCTGTTTGCATTGTATTAACAGTTTCTTCCCCCTCTTCTCTCCGATAGACTACGAGACCGACGTTGCTGCTGCCCCGATCGACTACGGTGTTGACGACCCCACTTTGGCTGCCGAGCTTCCAGGCAAGCCCCCCCCCCTTGATCAACCAGATATCGCCTACTCTTCTCTCTACTGCTTGCATTAGAGTAGTGTAGCATGTTACTGCTTTCGATACTCCTATTCTGCTGCATAGCCTGTCATTGTTGCTATCACTGTTGATACTTTACCTGCAATCCTAAATGCTTAGTATAGGATGCTAGTATTCCATCAGTGGCCCTACTCCCTTGTCCGTCTGCCCTGCTATTCTATTGGGCCGTGGTCACTTGGGGGTGATCACGGGTATATAATACATACACTTATACATGATACATGTTGTGACTAAAGTCGGGTCGGCTCGTTGAGTACCCGCGGTTGATTCATGGATTGGGGGCTGAAAGGACATACTTTCCCGACGGCCCTCTGTGTGGATCTTTGTGGTGGAGCGACATGGCAGGTTGAGACACCCAGTGTAGAGGTGGCCTGGCCTTGGTCGTTGTCCACGGTTATTTCATAATAACATGCTTAACGAGTTTGGATATTTGATCTGAGTCTGGCCGTTGGCCTTTACGCACTAACCAGCTGCGTGGGAATAGTTATGGGCTCTCGATGTCGTGGTATCAGCCGAAGCCTTCTTGACGTCAGCGACTAAGCGGCGCGCGTCGGGTTGGACCGTGTAACACAACTTCCTTAGTAATGGAGGTTGCTAGGTCTGCTCACCGGCCGCGTACGCAACGTGCAGGTGTGCATTGGGCGATGGGCCCGGACCCCTGCGCGCCTAGGACTTAGACCGGCGTGCTAACCTCTCTGTTGTGCTTAGGTAGGGCTACGACGTGTTGATCTTCCGAGTCTGGACATGACCCTTGAAAGTGTGTCCGGCCAAATGGGATCAAGCGTGCTTGGTTACGTGGTGCACCCCTGCAGGGAAGTTAATCTATTCGAATAGTCGTGTCCGTCGGTAAAAGGATGACCCGGAGTTGTATTCCGACCTCATGACAACTAGAACCAGACACTAGATAAAACACACCCAGATGAGTTCCAGATATAACTCGGTGGTTGCTCTCTCACAGGGTGATGTGCGGGAGAATCGCCGAGTAGGATTATGCTATTCGTTGATACTTGGTGAACTTACCATATGTTCTCTTCTACTGCTGCAAGATGGAGGCTACCAGAAGCGTAGTCTTCGTTTGGATTAGCTACCCCCCTCTTATTCCCGCTTGCTGCAGTTCAGTTGTCACATCCCTAGCTTCTGGTAATGCCCTAGGCTAGCCTCATGTGTGCATCATGTTTAATTTTTGTTAACTGGAAATGGGGATTGATCAAACCCTAGCACTAAATGAACTCAACTAGGTTCAAATAAAAAAAATCCTTTTCAATAAACCCAGAAATGCCTTCATTAATGTGTGATAATTTTGGCAAGGGTTCTGATCCAAACCAAAAATATTGAACATTTTTAGGGAATTTTTGGGCTTTGAATTAAATCAATAAGTATTTAAATTGGGGCATGTAAATATTTTTAATATCTTTTAATGCTCCAACAATTCTGAAAATAGTTGAGGGTCTCTGCAATAATTTATTTAATGCCCACAATTATTTTTAGGATTTACTAAAATGATTTGGGCTATAAACTAAATCAAAACAAATAACAGAAATAGAAAACAGAAACTTTTATTAGAAAAGAGAGAGAGAAGTACCTGGGCCTTACCAGCAGAAGCAGCCCAGCCCACCAGGGGCATACTTGTCTTCAACCTCTGCCTACTGGCAGAGGCGAGAGCGAGCACGGCGGCCGCGCGCGCCGGCACGCAGCTGCTTGCTTGGCTCCCCTCGACGCACCTAGACGACGCCACGGAGACGCCCAGAACCCCCTGCACCTCTCCCTCTCTCCCCCGAACGATTTCCCCTCCTCTATCTCTCTCCCCCGCGAGCACCCGAACGTCGTCGTCGCCGCCGTCCTGAACAACCACGGCCACCGTCCACCTCTCGCCCCTCCGATGAGCCCTCGAGCTCCGCCGTGCTCCCCCTCTTCCTCTCCTTCATCTCATGCGACGCCAGGAGCTCCCCCTCACCCGCAACGCCGTCGTTCCCCTCCTCTGCATCCGGTGATCGCCGCCGACGATTCGCGGCGTCGAGGACGCCCCCGAGCACGCCGGCCTTCCCTACGGATTCCCTGTGAGCCTCCGTCCTTCTCCCCCCTCTCCGTTTGCCTTCTTGTGCACCATAGCGACCGCGCCGAGCTCAGCCGCACCCGCCGCCGCCACCGCACGTCGCCGTCGTGGCCACAGCCGCCTCCGCCCGTTTTTGAGCGCGTCACCGTGCTCACCGAGCCCCCAGGAGCCCGTAGCACCACTTCGCTCGCTTCCGTGAGCCCCGCAGCACCTACCCCGTCGATACCCGAGCTTCGGCCGCCGCCTCGCTCGACGCCGGCGACGATTCCGGCCACCCCAGGACGAACGGCTCGCACCGTTGGATGCGGCCGAGTGCCAGCTTTCCAACGGGACTAAGCGCGCCCGAAACCATCCCCTGTACGCGAAATCCGAACCACTCCGGCGAGACACCGCCGCGGATCATGGTCGCCGGCGAGTTACTCCGGCGGGTACTTTTTAATTAGTTCTAATGACCCCCCCCTGGGTCGATGACAGGTGGACCCAAGGCCCTACAAAATTAGTTTAGTTACTAAACCAGTTTTAATTAACCTAGAGTCACTGACAGTGGGCCCCAGTGCCTATTTAGTTTAGTTTAAACTTCTGTTAAGTTTAATTAAAACCTGTTTAACTGTTGAGTCACTGACGTGTGGACCCCACACGTCAGGTTTGACTTAGACCAGCCGCTGACCTGCTGACGCCAGAGTGACGTCATGCTGATGCAGTATCTGTTTTCTGGGTTTTTAAATAAATCAAAAATGATTTATTTATTTCAGAAAATAGCCAAAACTTCTAAAAATCATAGAAATTAATCCATAACTCAGATGAAAATAATTTATATATGAAAATTGATCAGTAAAATTCAAGGAATCTTTTTATGGCATTTTCATGCATGTTTGAACAAGTTAAACCTGCTGATCAGGTCAAATCAATTAAATGGCATTTATATAATCACATATGAAGTTTGAATTTGAACCTTTGGTTCAAACCAACTTCATTTAATTGTGTTGCTAGTTGCATTAGCTCAATAAACAACATATTGCCATGTCATGATCATGCATCATATTGTCGCATTGCATTGATTGTGTTCTTTCTCTGTTTGTCGGTTTTGTCCCCTCTCAGTAGACGACGTTCCGACGATGATTTCGATGACACCGATGAAGACTCATTGTTATCTTCAGAAGTGCCAGGCAAGCAAACCCCTTTGAGCATTCCGATACAATCCCCCTCTCTCGCTCTTGCTCTCTTTTAATGCATTAGGACAACAGGGCTTCAACTGTTACCTGCTGCGGTAGTTGAACCCCTTTCCAGTGCATGACCCGTCATTGCCACAGTAAATAGTTGAAACCCACTAGTATGAGTAGGAGTTGTTTGAGCCATGTTGTTCCTACTCATTGATGCTTTCTGGTTATGCCTGCTATTGCTTAGAGTTGTGTCAGGTCTGATTCATCGAGGATGAATTGGAGTGGTGGTGAACTTGTCCTAATGTGTGTGAGCTAAGTGTGTGAACACGATTTGGTAAAGGTAGCGATGAGAGGCCATGTAGGAGTACATGGTGGGTTGTCTCATTGCAGCCGTCCTCAGGAACTGAGTTCTGTGTTGGTTGATACATGACCAGTTACTACCATGCATTGGGCCCGAAACCAATGGACCCTCTCGACTTATTAATCAACATGATCTCTGTCCAGGAGTTGCAACTAGTTTCTGGTGTTTGTAGTTTACTGGAGGTCGTGCGCAGCGCTGACCCTCGGGGTGGGCTGTGACACGGCAGGTACGTGGCACGGTGTACCGATTGCCCGTTTGGTGATGCGGGAACCCTGTACACATCGTTTGGGGCCGTGAGCGACACCCCGGCCGGATCTCCCCACGGATGGAACCCAAATAGGTGATAAACCTGGACGAGAGACTTGTGTGGTTAGTCAGGTCGTGGCCGACACCCTCGCTGGGCCTCCGCTTGAAGGTTGCCGAGTACATGTCGTGTAAACGGCGGTAAGTGGTGAGAGCGTGTGTGAAGAAGTACACCCCTGCAGGGTTAAATATAATCTATTCGAATAGCCGTGTCCGCGGTAATGGACTTCTGGGTTACCTATTACAGTTCATAGACAAGTGAAAGTGGATACTCTAAAATGCGCAAGATAAGCGTGAGTGCTATGGATGGCCTTCTCGTAGGGAGACGGGAGCGGATCCATAGTGGTGTATTGATTGGTGGATATGTGGACTCGTGTGCGCCACCTCAAAAGAGTTACTTTCAGTCGTAGTTTAGGATAGCCACCGAGTCAAAGCTGGCTTGCTGCAGTCAAACTCCACCACCCCTTTGTTGATACCGATGCATATGTAGCTAGTTCTGAGTCTTGCTGAGTACCTTTGTACTCACGTTTGCTTAATTTATGTTTTTGCAGAGAGACTTCAGTCTCGCTAGTGGTTCCGCGTGGACTTCGACGTTTAGCTTGTTACCTCAGCTACGATCTTGTACCCATGGGAGGGTCTGGTAGATAGTCAGGCTTCTTAGTCTTTTTCATTTATAGATGTCTGTACTCAGACATGTAATGCTTCCGTTGCCTGTATGCTCTGTATGTTGGGTCATGTGAACCCTGATTGTAATAAATGCTATGATGGCTCCTCTGGGCCTTTATCTATATGAGTTGTTGAGTTATGTTGTGATGCCATGTTGTACAGCACATACTTGCATGTTATGCGTACGTGTAATGTGTATTGCTATGTGTGGGATCCGACACCTAGTTGTTTACCTTTGGTAGCCTATCTTACAGGGAAATGTCTCCTAGTGCTTCCACCGAGCCTTGGTAGCTCGCTACTGCTCCGGAACACTTAGGCTGGCCGGCATGTGTCCTTCTTCGTGCCTGTGTCTGTCCCTTAGGGGAAATGTCACGCGTTGTTCCTTTAAGTCCTTGTAGCCTGCTACGACTTGGGTTCATACGTTGATGACCGACACGTTCGTTGCTGGGTCATGTATGCCTGTCTCTGTAATTTAGTGCCACTTTTGGTTTATAACTGGTCATGTCGGCCCGGGTTCTCTGTCATATGGATGCTAGCGACACTATCATATACGTGTGCCAAAATGCGCAAACGGTCCCGGGCCAGGTAAGGTGGCACCCGTGGGGATACCGTGCGTGAGGCCGCAAAGTGATATGGTGTGTTACATGCTAGACCTGTGTGACTTAGGATCGGGGTTCTGACAGCTTTGGTATCAGAGCCTGACTGCCTGTAGGATTAGCAAGCCAAACTGGTCGAAGTCGTGTCTAGAAACTCTTTAGTTATGTAAGGGAATTGATTGTGGAAGGGAACGTAAGGCTCTTTTTACTCCTTTACCTTATGACCTTCTGATCTGAGTCACCTTCTTCTTTCTACGGGGATTAAGAACTAGGTTTTCTCTTATGTCTATCAGGATCACGTTATTATGGATTCAAACCTCAGTTCAGTTTCTACTACTTCTGTTTGTTCAACTGTTGGTCTCAGAACCTTGACATTATGATGTTAAGTGGATATGATACTCTTTTGCTTGGATCTCAAAGTATTTTCGAGCAATTGCAGCCGTTATGATGTCCGAGTCATTCTAGGTTTCTAAATAATCTGATGCATTTGCAAATCATTCCTACCTGTTCTTAATGTCCTTTTAGGCCAGATTAACCACACTAGATGGTGAGTTGTGGTACTTTGTTACCTCGACACATATGTTGGAGTTATTATTATGACCCAAAGTATCCTAGAAGATCACCCAGTAATCCAGCAATGTCTTATATTCCAGTGTGATGATTTTGTCCATCATTCTCGAAAGCATCCCGTGATGCTATTTAGTTGGTAGGTAATCTATTCCTGGGTTCTTGAACCCGGGTTTCACCCTACTTACTTCATGCTGATAATATTTGCTCGTTCCTTTAGGATATTAATAACCTTGCGATAGTCCTCGAGGTCCGTGGTTATCGTTCTTCCAATACCATGAACCATCTTGGCAGAAGTTTTTCCGAACCAAAAGATCACAACCAGAGTGCTCCTGAGTGGTACTCCATTTATATTGTGACTCTGCCAGTCCTACCTTTCTGCATGGGTTATCCGGAAGAAATATGTGGAACTCGTTCGACATACTAACCTATGCATCCACAACTCAGAAAGATATATGTTCCTTTGAGTTGTCCCTTTTCAGTTGTTTTATGACCTTCGTCTATCAGTTGATAGTCAGGAGTAGTCGTGCACTTGTGTTCATTGATGCCTTTTACTCTTGTGGTCCGTCAAGCCATTCTATTCCGGAATGACTAGGAGAAAAAAACTCCAGTACCTTATCCATATCCAGGATTTGGTCAAAGAAGTTGCGCTCCGCAGATGAAGAACGTTAATCCAACTTCTAATCTGTTCTATCTTGGAATATTACCATCTTTATGTCAAGAATGTCATGGGAATTGCACATCAATCTATGAACACTTGATACAGTAATACTTCTCACCATCGTCGTTCATTCCTCGGTCTCCGCGTTGTTATAACCAGAATACCGACAAGTGAATTGTGATGTGTGAAATCAATACTCCTAGCAACTTCGTTGCTTGGTAGTTAATGGACGATAATCTCATTCTTAGCATGATGGTTACCGAATCATCATCCTAAGATTGATCGTGCTACCTAGTCCACTTTCTTGGTGCACTCCTTGATTGATGAGTTAGGATTTTGCTAAGTCCTCGCTCATTTGATCATATCGTCTTGCCTTGAAAAGCAAGATTGTTCTCGAGCTTAGTAACATATCGGTGGTTCGTGATTTTCTGAATGTCTTCTCGGAAGTATTACCAGGTTGTCACCTGACCGCTATGTTAAGTTCGTGATCAAGCTGGTTCCTTATAAACCACCACTTCTCCAAGAATATGTGTTGGATACCCTGAACTGGTTGGCTAAGCTAAACAACAACTTGGAGAGTTGGAAGATAAAAGCTTAACCCACATAGCTCACTCTAAAGGGATATCTTGTGTGTGAATTGAAGATAGATGATATCTTCTCCAATTGATCCCCGTGATCAATTGCTGGATCTATTGTCTTGTCCAAAACTTTGATTTGAGTATGGGCTATCATCAAATCAAATGAGAACCAACGATGTTCATAATGTTGTCTTACTCGTGGTTGATCCCTCGAGCATACACCATTATATCTCCTGGGTCTGACCAATACTATCACTTGTGCACATAATTATGGAATTCCATCTCCATGGAAACCTGGATGAATTGTTGTTGAGCCCATCAGCAACACTGCTACCTTCTCCATGATTTTGTAGGACATTAAACTAGTGTTGGAAACTTTGTAAGCATTGCCTTGGTGTCCCGTTCATGAGGTATATGTTGGATGAGAGGAGAGACTTTCCCTAATTCATGTGTAATTTGTGTAAGTTGCCACCGTAAGTTTGAGAAAGTTGTTTTGCTTTTTGTGGAATCATCCCAAGTCAGTCATGCATACGTGCGAAGTATTCTGTGGTTTGGAGATTTGCAACCTTCACTCTATATGTATCCCTAGCACCCCAAGCCACTGATTGATTAGTTCAAGGAGAAGAGGTTCCTTCTTAAGAATCATGACTTATGTTAGGACTTCGCTATCCTTGTTGATGGTTCCCCACCTGAATTCGATAGTGTTTTATCATAAGACTGCTATGTGGTCATGCTTGTCTTGGACAACGTGTTCACAGGTTTGTAGCAGAACCAGCTCATGTTTTGGAGCTTGCTATCGTAGTTCATTTCCTGAGAATCTCGCAATGCCGACTCGTCGATTTGTGTTGCAAACTTTCATTTTTCCTTCTAGACTCGATGAGTCTGGAATATCCTGACACCAACCAAAACTGAATCTCAGGCAGTTATGATGGTTGGTGCATTTCCCAAGAACTATAATATTGGTCTCTCGATTACCGGTAAAGTGGATGTCGTGGCCAACACACCTAGCCGGAAGACCTATTGTTGTAGTACCTTGATTGAAGAAATTGGCCACCTCCCCATAAGGACTTCGTAGGAATTACTCCCTAGTTGTTCCTTATGGATTCTTGTGCTTCCGAAGTCCGACCTTACCTGATGTTCAAGATACCAAACATATCTATGAATGGTTTACGCTAACACATCAAGGAGAACATTAGAAGCGGAGTACTAAATGTCTCTCGGTCGATCATCCAGATTCGTTCCTTGACTCCGCTAGGGTGAAATCTGAGAAGTGTTATCTTCCTTTGCATCTGCATCATCCTTCGTTATTCATCATGGTAGTATGTGATGTTGCCAGGATCCTTGACACGGATATTGGTAAAACCTTGACGAATATGGGAATACTCAAGTTCTTGAGAGCACGCACAAGCACTAGGTTTTATCCTTGACACCAACCGGGATTGCTCCCCGTTCTCTTGCTTATGCTATAACCCCTCAAGAGTAGATTTACTCTCTACTGTTGGGATTTACCCCAGTTACCAGAATCATTCCCAGCATTTGCATTTTGCTCCCAGCTTGCACCGCCAATGTGTCAATTCTCCATGGGATACCATTCTCAATCATTGCTGTTCAGGATCATCCTCAAAAGCGGACTTACCATGGGTCCCATCCATTTCCGATGATAACCAAATCATCCCTTGTGTTGTCTTTAACAAGGTAATCCACACCATCCATTCTGGCCGAGAATGTCATTCTCTCGAACTCCGTCAAACGATCGATTATGTTGCCTTAGGCTGGTATAGTGAATTTCAATGATCTCTATATCAAAAGTAATTCTTTTTGCCACTTAAGGGAATAACTCTACGAGTCACCTTCTCTAAAGGTGCCCCGTCTTGTGGTATCGTTACCATCACCTTAGGTGTGGAATTATTGCCGTCAAGTGAATCTTCATCGTTTGTTTCACTCCATCCCTTTGGATGTGTGTCCCGTGTCTCAGCTCGAGAGATGTTTTGACGTCTCAATCCATGAGTTGATCTTGAATTGCTCGATCTTCGAGAAGATCAAATCCTGTAGAACTCACGTTCTTTTGTTATCGTGCTGGATGAAGCTTTGAAATCAAAGATGCCAAGATCTACAGGATGCTATGAATCAACAATTTCGAGGAGGGAAACTGGATCGAGAAGATTGTGTTAGATAGTGTCCCCTCTGATTTCTTATCTCACGTCCTGAATCTCGGGACGAGATTCTTGTTTAGTAGGGGTGAGTTGTCACATCCCTAGCTTCTGGTAATGCCCTAGGCTAGCCTCATGTGTGCATCATGTTTAATTTTTGTTAACTGGAAATGGGGATTGATCAAACCCTAGCACTAAATGAACTCAACTAGGTTCAAATAAAAAAAAATCCTTTTCAATAAACCCAGAAATGCCTTCATTAATGTGTGATAATTTTGGCAAGGGTTCTGATCCAAACCAAAAATATTGAACATTTTTAGGGAATTTTTGGGCTTTGAATTAAATCAATAAGTATTTAAATTGGGGCATGTAAATATTTTAATATCTTTTAATGCTCCAACAATTCTGAAAATAGTTGAGGGTCTCTGCAATAATTTATTTAATGCCCACAATTATTTTTAGGATTTACTAAAATGATTTGGGCTATAAACTAAATCAAAACAAATAACAGAAATAGAAAACAGAAACTTTTATTAGAAAAGAGAGAGAGAGAAGTACCTGGGCCTTACCAGCAGAAGCAGCCCAGCCCACGAGGGGCATACTTGTCTTCAACCTCTGCCTACTGGCAGAGGCGAGAGCGAGCACGGCGGCCGCGCGCGCCGGCACGCAGCTGCTTGCTTGGCTCCCCTCGACGCACCTAGACGACGCCACGGAGACGCCCAGAACCCCCTGCACCTCTCCGTCTCTCCCCCGAACGATTTCCCCTCCTCTGTCTCTCTCCCCCGCGAGCACCCGAACGTCGTCGTCGCCGCCGTCCTGAACCACCACGGCCACCGTCCACCTCTCGCCCCTCCGATGAGCCCTCGAGCTCCGCCGTGCTCCCCCTCTTCCTCTCCTTCATCTCATGCGACGCCAGGAGCTCCCCCTCACCCGCAACGCCGTCGTTCCCCTCCTCTGCATCCGGTGATCGCCGCTGACGATTCGCGCCATCGAGGACGCCCCCGAGCACGCCGGCCTTCCCTACGGATTCCCTGTGAGCCTCCGTCCTTCTCCCCCCTCTCCGTTTGCCTTCTTGTGCACCACAGCGACCGCGCCGAGCTCAGCCGCACCCGCCGCCGCCACCGCACGTCGCCGTCGTGGCCACAGCCGCCTCCGCCCGTTTTTGAGCGCGTCACCGTGCTCACCGAGCCCCCAGGAGCCCGTAGCACCACTTCGCTCGCTTCCCTGAGCCCCGCAGCACCTACCCCGTCGATACCCGAGCTCCGGCCGCCGCCTCGCTCGACGCCGGCGACGATTCCGGCCACCCCAGGACGAACGGCTCGCACCGTTGGATGCGGCCGAGTGCCAGCTTTCCAACGGGACTAAGCGCGCCCGAAACCATCCCCTGTACGCGAAATCCGAACCACTCCGGCGAGACACCGCCGCGGATCGTGGTCGCCGGGGAGTTACTTCGGCGGGTACTTTTTAATTAGTGCTAATGACCCCCCCCCTGGGTCGATGACAGGTGGACCCAGGGCCCTACAAAATTAGTTTAGTTACTAAACCAGTTTTAATTAACCTAGAGTCACTGACAGTGGGCCCCAGTGCCTATTTAGTTTAGTTTAAACTTCTGTTAAGTTTAATTAAAACCTGTTTAACTGTTGAGTCACTGACGTGTGGACCCCACACGTCAGGTTTGACTTAGACCAGCCGCTGACCTGCTGACGCCAGAGTGACATCATGCTGATGCAGTATCTATTTTCTGGGTTTTTTAAATAAATCAGAAATGATTTATTTATTTCAGAAAATAGCCAAAACTTCTAAAAATCATAGAAATTAATCCATAACTCAGATGAAAATAATTTATATATGAAAATTGATCAGAAAAATTCAAGGAATCTGTTTATGGCATTTTAATGCATGTTTGAACAAGTTAAACCTGCTGATCAGGTCAAATCAATTAAATGGCATTTAAATAATCACATATGAAGTTTGAATTTGAACCTTTGGTTCAAAACAACTTCATTTAATTGTGTTGCTAGTTGCATTAGCTCAATAAACAGCATATTGCCATGTCATGATCATGCATCATATTGTCGCATTGCATTGATTGTGTTCTTTCTCTGTTTGTCGGTTTTGTCCCCTCTGAGTAGACGACGTTCCGACGATGATTTCGATGACACCGATGAAGACTCATTGTTATCTTCAGAAGTGCCAGGCAAGCAAACCCCTTTGAGCATTCCGATACAATCCCCCTCTCTCGCTCTTGCTCTCTTTTAATGCATTAGGACAACAGCGCTTCAACTGTTACCTGCTGCGGTAGTTGAACCCCTTTCCACTGCATGACCCGTCATTGCCATAGTAAATAGTTGAAACCCACTAGTATGAGTAGGAGTTGTTTGAGCCATGTTGTTCCTACTCATTGATGCTTTCTGGTTATGCCTGCTATTGCTTAGAGTTGTGTCAGGTCTGATTCATCGAGGATGAACTGGAGTGGTGGTGAACTTGTCCTAATGTGTGTGAGCTAAGTGTGTGAACACGATTTGGTAAAGGTAGCGATGAGAGGCCATGTAGGAGTACATGGTGGGTTGTTTCATTGCAGCCGTCCTCAGGAACTGAGTTCTGTGTTGGTTGATCCATGACCAGTTACTACCATGCTTTGGGCCCGAAACCAATGGACCCTCTCGACTTATTAATCAACATGATCTCTGTCCAGGAGTTGCAACTAGTTTCTGGTGTTTGTAGTTTACTGGAGGTCGTGCGCAGCGCAGACCCTCGGGGTGGGCTGTGACACGGCAGGTACGTGGCACGGTTTACCGATTGCCCGTTTGGTGATGCGGGAACCCTGTACACATCGTTTGGGGCCATGAGCGACACCCCGGCCGGATCTCCCCACGGATGGAACCCAAATAGGCGATAAACCTGGACGAGAGACTTGTGTGGTTAGTCAGGTCGTGGCCGACACCCTCGCGGGGCCTCCGCTTGAAGGTTGCCGAGTACATGTCGTGTAAACGGCGGTAAGTGGTGAGAGCGTGTGTGAAGAAGTACACCCCTGCAGGGTTAAACATAATCTATTCGAATAGCCGTGTCCGCGGTAATGGACTTCTGGGTTACCTATTACAGTTCATAGACAAGTGAAAGTGGATACTCTAAAATGCGCAAGATAAGCGTGAGTGCTATGGATGGCCTTCTCATAGGGAGACGGGAGCGGATCCATAGTGGTGTATTGATTGGTGGATATGTGGACTCGTGTGCGCCACCTCAAAAGAGTTACTTTCAGTCGTAGTTTAGGATAGCCACCGAGTCAAAGCTGGCTTGCTGCAGTCAAACTCCACCACCCCTTTGTTGATACCGATGCATATGTAGCTAGTTCTGATGTAAGTCTTGCTGAGTACCTTTGTACTCACGTTTGCTTAATTTATGTTTTTGCAGAGAGACTTCAGTCTCGCTAGTGGTTCCGCGTGGACTTCGACGTTTAGCTTGTTACCTCAGCTACGATCTTGTACCCTTGGGAGGGTCTGGTAGATAGTCAGGCTTCTTAGTCTTTTTCATTTATAGATGTCTGTACTCAGACATGTAATGCTTCCGTTGCCTGTATGCTCTGTATGTTGGGTCATGTGACCCCTGATTGTAATAAATGCTATGATGGCTCCTCTGGGCCTTTATCTATATGAGTTGTTGAGTTATGTTGTGATGCCATGTTGTACAGCACATACTTGCATGTTATGCGTACGTGTAATGTGTATTGCTATGTGTGGGATCCGACACCTAGTTGTTTACCTTTGGTAGCCTATCTTACAGGGAAATGTCTCCTAGTGCTTCCACCGAGCCTTGGTAGCTCGCTACTGCTCCGGAACACTTAGGCTGGCCGGCATGTGTCCTTCTTCGTTCCTGTGTCTGTCCCTTAGGGGAAATGTCACGCGTTGTTCCTTTAAGTCCTTGTAGCTTGCTACGACTTGGGTTCATACGTTGATGACCGACACGTTCGTTGCTGGGTCATGTATGCCTGTCTCTGTAATTTAGTGCCACTTTTGGTTTATAACTGGTCATGTCGGCCCGGGTTCTCTGTCATATGGATGCTAGCGACACTATCATATACGTGTGCCAAAATGCGCAAACGGTCCCGGGCCAGGTAAGGTGGCACCCGTGGCGATACCGTGCGTGAGGCCACAAAGTGATATGGTGTGTTACATGCTAGACCTGTGTGACTTAGGATTGGGGTTCTGACATCAGTCCACCGATATTACCCATATCATTGTTACCATTGCATATGTAGTATAGATCCTTGCTTCCGAGTACTTTGGATGAGTACTCACGGTTGCTTTGCTCCCCCCTTTTCCCCCTTCTGTTCCTTCTTCTCAGATGATGCAACCAGATGGTGGAGCCCAGGAGCCAGACGCCACCTACGATGAATCCTACGACACCGGAGGCGCCTACTACTACGTGCAGTCTGCCGACGACGACCAAGAGTAGTTAGGAGGATCCCAGGCAGGAGGCCTGCTCCTCTTTCGATCTGTATCCCAGTTTGTGCTAGCAATCTTATGGCACCTTGTTTAACTTTATGTCTGTACTCAGATATTTGTTGCTTCCGCTGACTTGTCTATGATCGAACACTTGTATTCGAGCCCTCGAGGCCCCTAGCTTGTAATATGAAGCTTGTATGACTTATTTTACTTTTAGAGTTGTGTTGTGATATCTACCAGTGAGTTCCTGATCTTGGCCGTACACATTTGCGTGCATGATTAGTGTACGGACAAATCGGGGGCGTCACAGCTGGAGACCCGCGTCGCCTCCGTCTCCGGCTACCACTGGCGAGCAGCTCCCCTGCCGCTCGTCGCCTAGTGCCGCCCCGCATCCGTCCGATCCCCGCCGCCGGCCTCCTCCTTGTTCACCGCCGCCATCGCCCGTCCGCCGCCCGATCTGCGCCAGCGCCTCCAGGCCCCGCGCCGCCGTACCTGCCTCCTGCCCCGCACCCAGAGGACCCCGCCTCCACTCGGATCCGACCTTCTCCTCGACGGATCCGGTGGATCCCACCATCCCTTGCACCGCTGGAGCCACCCAGCGTCGCCGTGGTCCTCTGCATCAAGCAGGGACACGAGCGCGCTGCTCGTCTGTGCCGTCGTTTACCGCATGGGCCGCGTCCCGCCAGGCCCAACTTCCGCGACCCAGCTCCCTCTGCCCCGGCCCAATAGTGCCAAGTCTAGACGGCCCTCTACGCCCTGGGCCGAAGCCCATCTGGTGAGGGCCGCCTATCCCTTGCCCCGTGCACATTTTAGCTATATAGCGCCCACCTGTTTTTTCCTGTGAAGTGACCAAGTCCCTGTTCTGTTTAAAAATGTGTGCATGTTTGCATAGTGATAACTTTGTGCATGTTGCTCCGTTTTGCGTGCATAATATGTCAAAATATTCATTGTGGTAAGCTCTTCATATTGTTGTACTGTGGCATGCTTGTTTGACTCCATCTTGATGCCCTAATCATCGTTGCAAGAGTGCTATATGTTTAAGACTGCTGGAAACAGTTGTTTTGTTAGCATGTTTGTGATGTGATAAGTTTGTGCATGTTGGTCCAAATGGAGTGTGTGATATGTCAAAATGTTCATTGTGAAGTGCTCTACATGATGGTTGCTGTAGCATTCATGTTAGAGTGCATATTGCCATGTTTATCACTATTGCAAAAGTGCATGTGGCTGTTAAGTGCTGAAACTTGTTATGAGATGCGGATATGCCTTGTTCATAGCTATTGGTGTGATTGTCTTTTATGCCACATGTCAATATGTTTATGAAGCACAATCATGCCATCTTTGCTGTGGTGCAATCCACCTTTCATGATATGCCTTGAGCTGTTTGCAACAAGCTTGTAAAGTAGCCTACTCGCTGTTGTTGTTTCCTGAGACTTGTCAAAAAACTGCTAAGTCTGAAAATGTTAAACATGATGCCATGTTTGCTTGATACCCCACTCAAATCCATGCTTGATTCGAAATTCCCAATGATCATGTCTTCTTGTACATGTTATGCTCAATCCATCCATGCCCTTGTTTGCATATATGCCCTGCAGTAGCTTGTTTAAATCTTGCTCTCAAGTTGCTATAAAATGTTTCTGTCAGCCTGTTATCATCAAGTTCAGTGTTGCCGTGTGATTTGCTAGTGATCTATGCGTCCTATGACCATGTTCTTGCCATGAGTAGCTTCATGAACATGCCTTCTTCCTATTGGTTATCTTCTTATGCCATGTTGTGCTCTGAGTTGAGTTGCACAAGCTTGCAAACATGCCTACTTGTCGTTGTTTCTGCCATGCTCTGTTTTTTCACCAAGTCTGAGAAATCAGTAAACTTCTTGAATCTTGCCATGCTAGTTTAATTCTGTTCCAGCTAGTTTTTGGGTGAGCTTTGAGTTCACGCTTGTTGAGAATCATGTCTATTTCACATCCATGCCTTTTGTTATCATGTTTGGGTGCCGTAGCATAAATATACCTTGCTCCAAAGTTTCTATGTTGCTGTTTTTGGACAGCTTGTTGTTATATCTTGTTTCATGTGTATGTGTTGAACCGTTGCTCCGTTTTGAGCGTGTCCTATATGAAACTTGTGTGTTTTTGCATGTAGATGCATAATATCATGCCGCTTTCATTTTTGGAGTGTATTTGCTTGTTGTTTGGTTGCATCTTGCATGTATGCCATGCTTGTCTTGTTTTGCTCATATCTTCTAGGCCGTAGCTCGGAATTAAACAAACTTTATATGGAACTTGACTAGAATTTTGATTAGATCATCATGGTGTATGTTAACCTGCTGTTTAACTACTTTAACTTAAGGTTTGTTCAGATCTGGACCAATTTCGAAATGTGCATATGAGGGCTTACCAGAATCGTTATATGTTGTTTTCCGACCTCTTTTAAACTTGCCTTGTTGTGTGTTCTTGCATGCTTCATCCCTTGCCATGTTTTGCATCTTATAGACTTGTCTTGCATCATACTTGGTAGAGCGTCTTGTCATGTTCTTGAGTGGTGTGTTTACCTTGTTGTGTGCTTCTTCTCGCTAGTTCATTATCCGTTGCTATCGTGAGGATTCGTTCGACTACACGTGGTTCGTCTTCGTGGATTCTTTTTCGTCTACTTCATGGATTCGTTCTTCTTCCTTGCGGGATCCCAGGCAAGATGACCA
The DNA here is from genome assembly GCA_902687465.1 of Secale cereale. Taxonomy (NCBI): domain Eukaryota; kingdom Viridiplantae; phylum Streptophyta; class Magnoliopsida; order Poales; family Poaceae; genus Secale; species Secale cereale. Next base: position 323,411,188 of record LR738710.1, read on the forward strand.
TCACCTTGGATACCTTTACTATCATTGCCATGCTAATTGTCTCGATGCTATCATTATATGTCGCGCTACCTATCTTCTGTTGTCAGTCCCTCCTTGTTGCCATGAAACCTCTAACCTTTGACACCTTCCTAGCAAAACGTTGTTTGGCTATGTTACCCGCTCGCTCAGCCCCTCTTATAGCATTGTTAGTTGCAGGTGAGGATGAAGATTGCTCCATGTTGGAACTTGTAGTTGGGATATCACAATATATCTGGTGCTATAATTAACACACCTATATACTTGGCAATGGGTGGAAGGCTTGGCCTTTTGCTCGGTGTTTTGTTCCACTCATGCCGCCTTAAGAACCGACAAACCGGTGTTATGTTCCCTGATTTTGCGTCCCTAACGCGGTTGGGTATATGGGGACCACTTGACAGTTCGTCTTTGAATAAAACTCCTCCAGCAAGGCCCAACATTGGTTTTTAATTTGCAACATAATAATAATTTAATTAATTAATTAATTTGCATAGGGGGTTGCGTCCCCGAGGATTCTTTTCTAGATAACAGGGGGCCAGTGCTGATGGTGTTGGTCCCAAACACGCAACTTGCGGGGCCGCCTCGGGGAAACTCGAGGTATCTGGCATACCTGTAGCTTGTTCCATCCGGACGTGGCCTGAGACGAGATACGCGCGGCCACTATCAGGGTGTCGGCACGCCGGGAGGTCTTGCTGGACTTTTTTACCATTGTCGAAATGTCTTGTGCACCGGGATTTCGAGTCTGATCGGATTGTCCCTAAGATAAGGGGTAATACTTTTACTTCTGCTGACCGTGAGAGCTTGTGATGGGCTAAGTTCGGACACCCCTGCAGGGTTATGATCTTTCGAAAGCCGTGCCCGCGGTTATGTGGTAGATTGGAATTTGTTAATGTTCAGTTGTAGAAAACTTGACAGAGGATTCGAAGTAAAATACATGAACCGCGTGAGTAACCATGACTGCCTCTTTTCACTTGGTGAAGAGAACACGGTGGGGTTATGTTTGACTCATAGGTAGTTCAGGATCTTTAGCGATCATTACTAGTTTGCGACCGTTTGCATAGATGCACATCTTAGTCTTGTACTCGTAAGTTAGCCACCATACATATTGCTTAGCCGCTGCTGGAACCTCACCACTTAACCTCTTCCTACCCATTTAAGCTTTGCTAGTCTTGATACCCTTGGTTATGGGATTGCTGAGTCCTCATGGCTCACAGATACTACAACAACAGTTGCAGGTGTAGGTTTCCGATGACTTGACGCGAGAGCGATGTCCTTTTTGTTGGAGTTCTATCTTCTTCTTCTTTGTTAGTCTTGGGTTAGGTTCCGGTTCGGCAGCCTGGGATAGCAGATGGATGTCGTTGTGCTTTTCATGTTTGCATCCGTAGTCGGATGCCTTGTATTGAGGTTGTTGTATTCATGTGACATGTATGAATTGTTGTATCCCCATGTATTATGTAATGGTACGATGTAATGGCGCCCCAAATGCGGTTGTTCCCCAATCACGAGGTGTATCACGTGATCGGGATAGAATCACATCTTGGGCCTGACAAGTTGGTATCAGAGCCTCGGCCGACCATTTGAGTCCCCTTGATTGATCGTAGCTTGGCCGTTGTCGAGACTAGCAAAAACTATTTTGGAGTCTAGTTATATCGGAGAGCAGGAATTCTTTTTACTCCTCAGGCCCTTCGTCGCTCTGGTGAGAAATCTTGACGTAGGTGTTTTGAATTACTCCTCTTCCCCGTCAATTTCTTTTAGGATCATGCGGTTAGTTTTCCGATCGTTGCGATGTCTGCTCTTTTCATCTGGTGCATCTCTCGTAGAGTCAATTTGATCCTCCTCCTCTTTGCTTCAATCATTGGTTCTTTCCAACCGGCGCCGTTTTGCTCGTCCGATGTGGTCTTTCTTTTCCCACCCGCCCACCCTTTTTCTTCTCGGAGCCGAAGTCCTCAATGGATTTGCCATCCTACTCGTGTGAATCCTTTGCATTCTTTCCTCAGTTATTTCAACCGGTGAATTCACGTCTCGTCGTCATTATTCATCTCTTTTTCGTCTCCGGTGGATTCAATTCAAGTTTCGGTGTTGATCTTATTCTTTTCCATTGCTCAAGTGTTTTCCCCTTCTCTCGTTCTCCTTTTGCCATTTAATTGTTCCGGAGTTCTCAAGACATCTCAAGAGATTCATCTATCTTCCGATTTATTTGAGGTTGTCACCTCATTAGAGTTTTTCAATCGTTCCAGTGCATCATCTCCTTTTTGATCCTTTTCAACGGTGTTTTATCTTCGGTGGGCTCATAAACCACAGGTCTTTTCCCAGGATCTTACCTGACTCTTATAATTTTCCGGAGTGTTCTGAAATTCTTTTCAAAGTGTGACGTAAGTATGGATTCCATCAGTCATAGGCCTTCTCCAAGATCGCTTATAATTCTTTTCGATGTTGCTTCAACCTTCCTCATTTCTTTTCCGGAGTATCTCAACAAGTTTGGTTGTGTTTCTCGTCGACATTTGAAGACCGAAGAAGTGTTTTCCTCTGAATCTTGTCCGTTCTCTCGGAGATTCGTGCTTCTAGCTAAATGCTACCCTCTTGAATTATTCCGTTTGTCATAAATTCTTTTCCTTACCCATCCGGGGTATTTCATGAATTATTTTTTTGTGTTCCTCCGAAGGCTATCATTTTAGAAGATTTCTACGTTCTCAGTTTTCAACTTCGTCCTCCAAATATTCTTCATTGATGCCTCTTCGTTCGTCTCACATTCGTCCGGTGCTTCGTTCAAGTATTCTTTAATCAGTTCGCGATCTCTTCATTCTCTTGTATCTAAATTCCCCAAGTGCTTATCCTTCCCGGCGATTCATTCTCTTGTATTCACTCGATTTTAATTCTTACGGTGCTTTGTTCCTTTTTGTTCACTCGGCTTCAATACTTACGGTGGTTCGCTCAATAGTTCCTTTTCCGGTGTTATCACATCAATCCATTTATTTTTATGCCAATCCTACCGGTGTTTCATGAAGACTTTCTCAAGTTTGAGCTATATCCCTCTTTCATAAATTTCAACGCGAATAAGTGGTATGCAAATCCATTGCTTCTTATCAATTTAACCGATGGAGGATAAGCATAACATAATTCTCATTCTTCAAGTTGTTTAATCCTTTCCGTCGGAGTTTATTCTTGATGAATAAATTCTAGTCCCGTTTTTTCATCTTTTCTTTTCCGAAGTTCAAAGTTTTCTCGGGTATCTCATCGGAACCCCTACCTAAATCATTGCAAGCCTTCAATCTTATTGTTTTCATCCTAATTTCTATATCATCATTCCTTTTGTTACCGGAGTTAGTCATGATTTAATTCATTTATCAAGTGTTCTTCAAATTTCTTGTTGGGGAGACCCAAGCATTATTCGCCTTGCACTTCGGGATGCAAATAGTTCTCCGTATTCTTTGAAATGGAGTTTTGCATTTCTTCCTTCATCTCATCTCTTCTATCTTTGGTAGTGGCGGAAATTCACCTCAAGTTTCGGGATGAATTCCGTGACTCCACTTAGAGCTGAATCTTTTGTTGTTGATTTTCTCAACAACTCCGTTCAAGTATTTCTCTCGAAGATGCTCTTTCAATTCATTCGTGGTGTAAGTTGTCATCTTCTCCTCCGTTCTTTTTATTGCATTCTTTCCCTTCTTTCGGAGGCATGTATTGTTCATTTCGTCATGTTTCGTTTCATCTTCTCAAGTTCATGTCCTATTCCTTTAATGCTCAACCGGAGATTTTCCCGAATTTCTTTTCTATCTCTTTTAGCCGGAGTGGTTTTTTTCGAATTCGTTCTTGTTCCTTCAACTCGTGCTTCAAATCCTTCAACCTTTTGGTTCTCGTCGTATCCCTTGTCCTTCTTTGTCTAACGAAGTGTTCGCAACTTCGTTCTCCTCCGTTGTGTTCTTTCTTCAAGTTGTTCATCCTCTCAAGGTTCTTTGGTTTCACCTTCTTCCTTTTTCACTTCCGTCTCGTTCCTCAGATCTCGGGACGAGATCTCTTGTTAGTAGGGGAGTGTTGTGACACCCCGAGACCGATGCGCCAGGTGTCAGCCAGTTATTCGTCGTTGTTGCCATGTCATCTGCTTGCGTGTTGCTTTTTGCCATCTCATCATGTGCATTGCATCATCATGTTTTAAAATTTGCATCCGTCCGAGTCCCCCTTGTCCTTTCCGTCGTCCGTTCTGAGCCCAGACACACTCACACGCTCCCGCGGTATCTCCGAATATTTATTTTATGAGAGGCTAGAAAACGTTCTCGGAATGGGGTGAAACTTGGCGTGTGGCCTTATTATAGCATAGGTAGACCGCCTATCAAATTTCGTCCCATTCGGAGTCCGTTTGGTGCCCCAACTGTTAACCGCGTTAACCGCCGGAAGCCCCTTCTCTTTTGGCCCAGCACCCCTCTCTAATAGCCCACTAGCCCATGCCAACCACCTCCATGCTCTCGGTCGTTGGATCGTGATCGCGTGGCCGAAACCGCTCCTCATTTGGACACTCCTAGCTCCCTCTACCTATATATTTGTCTCCCCCTCCTCAAATCACGGGTAAAACCCTAGCCTTCTTCCTCCTCGCGCAGCCGGACGTGTCCGTCCGCTCCGGACGTGTCCGCCGGCCACATCACCCCGGCCAACCACAAGTCGCCACGTCATCACGCCGCCACCCTCAGCCAATACTCGCCCGCCACCTCTCCTCACCGCTACCTCCCACCGCTGCAGCCCGCTCGGGCCCATGCTAGGCCCGCGGGGCCCATCTGCTGCCGCCGCGCCGAGCGCGCCCGCTAGTGGGCTCGTCCTGCTGGAGACCCGCGTCGCCTTCGTCTCCGGCCACCGCCGGCGAGCAGATCCCCCGCCGCTCGTCGCCTAGCGCCGCCTCGCGTCTGTCCGAACCGCACTGCCGGCCTCTCCTTGTTCACTGCCACCATCGCCCGTCCGCCGCCCGATCTGCACCAGCGCCTCCAGGCCCCACGCCAGCGTACCTGCCTCCTGCGCCGAGCCTGCGCCCAGAGGACCCCACCTCCGCTCGGATCCGACCTCCTCCTCGATGGATCCGGCGGATCCCGCCGTCCCTTGCACCGCCGGAGCCACACGGCGTCGCTGTGGTCCTCTGCATCGAGCAGGGACGCGAGCACGCTGGTTGTCTGTGCCATCGTTGACCGCATGGGCTGCGTCTCGCCAGGCCCAGCTTCCGCGGCCAAGCTCCCTCCGCCCCGGCCCAACAACGCCAGGTCTAGACGGCCCTCTACGCCCCTGGGCCAAAGCCCATCTAGTGCGCGTTTTAGCTATATAGCCTCCACCTGTTTTTTTGTGTGAAGTGACTAAGTCCCTGTTCTGTTTAAAAATGTGTGCATGTTTGCATAGTGATAATTTTGTGCATGTTGCTCCGTTTTGCGTGCATAATATGTCAAAATGTTCGTTGTGATAAGCTCTTCATATTGTTATACTGTGGCATGCTTGTTTGAGTCCATCTTAAAGCCCTAATCATCGTTGCAAGAGTGCTATATGTTTAAGACTGCTGAAAACGGTTGTTATGTTAGCATGTTTGTGATGTGATAAGTTTGTGCATGTTAGTCCAAATGGAGTGTGTGATATGTCAAAATGTTCATTGTGAAGTGCTCTACATGATGGTTGTTGTAGCATTTATGTTAGAGTGCATATTGCTATGTTTATCTCGGTTGCAAAAGTGCATGTGGCTGTTAAGTGCTGAAACTTGTTATGAGATGCTGATATGTCTTGTTCATAGCTATTGGTGTGATTGTCTTTTATGCCACATGTCAATATGTTTTAGAAGCACAATCATGCCATCTTTGCTGTGGTGCAATCCACTTTTCATGATATGCCTTGACGTGTTTGCAACAAGCTTGTAAAGTAGCCTACTCGCTGTTGTTGTTTCCCGAGACTGGTTGAAAAACTGCAAAGTCTGAAACTGTTAAACCTGATGCCATGTTTGCTTGATGCCCCACTCAAATCCATGCTTGATTTGAGATGTCCAATGATCATGTCTTGTTGTCCATGTTATGCTCTATCCATCTATGCCCTCTTTTTCATATATGCCTTGCTGTAGCTTGTTTATATCTTGCTCTCAACTTGCTATAAAATGTTTCTGTCAGCCTGTTATCATCAAGTTCAGTTTTGCCATGTGATTTTCTAGTGATCTATGCATCCTATGACCATGTTCTTGCAATGAGTAGCTTCATAAACATGCCTTCTTGCTGTTGATTATCTTCTTATGCCATGTTATGCTCTGAGTTGAGTTGCACAAGCTTGCAAACATGCCTACTTGTCGTTGTTTCTGCCATGCTCTGTTTTTTTCACTAAGTCTGAGAAATCAGTAAAGTTCTTGAATCTTGCCCTGCTAGTTTAATTGTGTTCCAGCAAGTTTTTGGGTGAGGTCTGAGTTCATGATTGTCAAGAATCGTGTCTATTTCACATACATGCCTTTTGTTATCATGTTTGGGTGCTGTAGCATAAATATACCTTGCTCCAAAGTTGCTATGTTGCTGTTTTTTGGACAACTTGTTGTTATATCTTGTTTCATGTGTATGTGTTGAACCGTTGCTCCGTTTTGAGCGTGTCCTATATGAAACTTGTGTGTTTTTGCATGTAGATGCATAATATCAAGTTGCTTTCATGTTTGGAGTGAATTTTCTTGTTGTTTGGTTGCATCTTGCATGTATGCCATGCTTGTCTTTTTTTTCTCATATCTTCTAGGCTGTAGCTCTGAATTAAACAAACTTTATATGCAACTTGACTAGAATTTGGAGTAGATCTTCATGGTGTATGTTAACCTAATGTTTAATAACTTTAAATTAAGGTTTGTTCAGATCTGGACCAATTTTGAAATGTGCATATGAGGACTTACCGGAATCGCTATATGTTGTTTTCCGGCCCCTTTTAAACTTTCATTGTTGTGTGTTCTTGCATGCTTCATCCCCTGCCATGTTTTGCATTTTATAGACTTGTCTTGCATCATACTTAGTTGAGCATCTTGTCATGTTCTTGAGTGGTGTGTTTACCTTGTTGTGTGCATCTTCTTGCTGGTTCATTATCCGTTGCGATCGTGAGGATTCGTTCAACTACACGTGGTTCGTCTTCGCGGCTTCTTCTTCATCTACTTCATTGATCTGTTCTTCTTCTTTGCGGGATCTCAGGCAAGATGACCATCACCTTGGATACCTTTACAATCATTGCCATGCTAGTTGTCTCGATGCTATCGTTATATGTCGCGCTACCTATCTTCTGTTGTCAGCCCCTCCTTGTTGCCATGAAACTTCTAACCTGTGACACCTTCCTAGCAAACTGTTGTTTGGCTATGTTACCTGCTCGCTCAGCTCCTCTTATAGCGTTATTAGTTGCAGGTGAAGATGACGATTGCTCCATGTTGGAACTTGTTGTTGGAATATCACAATATATCTAATACTATAATTAACACACCTATATACTTGGCAATGGGTGGAAGGCTTGGCCTTTTGCTCGGTGTTTTGTTCCACTCATGCCGCCTTAAGAACCGATAAACCGCTGTTATGTTTCTTGATTTTGCGTCCCTAACGCGGTTGGGTATATGGGGACCCCTTGATAGTTCGTCTTTGAATAAAACTCCTCTAGCAAGGCCCAACATTGGTTTTTAATTTGCAACATAATAATAATTTAATTAATTAATTAATTTGCATAGGGGGTCTGAAGGAAATATGCCCTAGAGGCAATAATAAAGATGTTATTTGTATTTCCTTATATCATGATAAATGTCTTTTATTCATGCTAGAATTGTATTAACCAGAAACTTAGTACATGTGTGAATACATAGACAAAACAGTATGTCCCTAGTATGCCTCTACTAGACTAGCTCATTGATCAAAGATGGTTATGTTTCCTAGCCATAAACATGAGTTGTCATTTGATCAACGGGATCACATCATTAGGAGAATGATGTGATGGACAAGACCCACCCGTTAGCATAGCACTATGATCATTTAGTTTTACTGCTATTGCTTTCTTCATGACTTATACATGTTCCTATGACTATGAGATTATGCAACTCCCGAATACCGTAGGAACACCTTGTGTGCTATCAAACGTCACAACGTAACTGGGTGATCATAAAGATGCTCTACAGGTGTCTCCAAAAGTATTCGTGGTGTTGGCATAGATCAAGATTAGGATTTGTCACTCCGAGTGTCGGAGAGGTATCTCTGGGCCCTCTCGGTAACACACATCACAATAAGCCTTGCAAGCAAAAGACTAATGAGTTAGTCACGAGATGATGTGTTACGGAACGAGTAAAGAGACTTGCCGGTAACGAGATTGAACTAGGTATGGAGATACCGACGATCGAATCTCGGGCAAGTAACATACCGATGACAAAAGGAACAACGTATGTTGTTATGCGGTTTGACCGATAAAAGATCTTCGTAGAATATGTAGGAGCCAATATGAACATCCAGGTTCCGCTATTGGTTATTGACCGGAGATGAGTCTCGATCATGTCTACATAGTTCTCGAACCCGTAGGGTCCGCACGCTTAACGTTTGATGACGATCAGTATTATGAGTTTATGAGTTTTGATGTACCGAAGGTAGTTCGGAGTCCCGGATGAGATCACGGACATGACGAGGAGTCTCAGAATGTCCGAGACATAAAGATTTATATATTGGACGACTATATTCTGACACCGGAAGTGTTCTGGAAAAGTTTCGGATTTAACGGGATTGCCGGAGGGGGTTACCGGAACCCCCTACGAGGGGGGATGGTCCATAGTGGGCCTTAAGGAAAGGAGAGAGGCAGCCCATAGAGGCTGGCCGGCGCCCCACCTAGGGATCCTAGTTGGACTAGGATTGGGGGGGCGCCACCTCTCGCTCTTTTCCTTTCCCTCTCTTCCTTCTTTGGTGGTTCCTACTAGGAATAGGATTGCAATCCTATTCCTAGTAGGATTGCACCCTAGCCGCACCATAGGAGGGCCGGCCGGCCTCCCCCCTTGCTCCTTTATATACGGGGGCAGGGGGGCACCCAAAGATACACAAGTTGAATTGTTCCAGTCGTGTGCGGTGCCCCCCTCCACAGAAACACACCCCGGTCATACAGTCGCGGTGCTTAGGCGAAGCCCTGCGCCGGTGAATACATCATATCCGTCACCACGCAGTCGTGCTGACGAAACTCTCCCGTGAAGCTCAACTGGATCAAGAGCTCGTGGGACGTCATCAAGCTGAACGTGTGCTGAACGCGGAGGTGCCGTACGTTCGGTGCTTGATCGGTTGAATCGCGAAGAAGTTCGACTACATCAACCGCGTCACTTGACGCTTCCGCTTCCGGTCTACGAGGGTACGTAGACACACTCTTCCCTCTCGTTGCTATGCATCTGGTAGATAGATCTTGCGTGATCGTAGGAAAATTTTAAAATACTACGTTTCCCAACAGTGGCATCATGAGCCAGGTCTATGCGTAGATGATATGCACGAGTAGAACACAATGAGTTGTGGGCGATACTAGTCATACTGCTTACCAGCATGTCATACTTTGCTTTGGCGGTATTGTGAGATGAAGCGGCCCGGACCGACTTTACACGTACGCTTACGCGAGACTGGTTTCACCGTTACGAGCACTCGTTGCTTAAAGGTGACTGGCGGGTGTCTGTCTCTCTCACTTTAGCTGAATCAAGTGTGGCTACGCCCGGTCCTTGTGAAGGTTAAAACAGCACATACTTGACGAAACATCGTTGTGGTTTTGTATGCGTAGGTAAGAACGGTTCTTGCTAAGCCCGTAGCAGCCACGTAAAACTTGCAACAACAAAGTAGAGGACGTCTAACTTGTTTTTGCAGGGCATGTTGTGATGTGATATGGTCAAGACATGATGAGTTATACGGTTTTGTATGAGATGATCATGTTTTGTAATGTTATCGGCAACTGGCAGGAGCCATATGGTTGTCGCTTTATTGTATGAAATGCAATCGCCATGTAATTGCTTTACTTTATCACTAAGCGGTAGCGATACTCATAGAAGCAATAGTTGGCGAGACGACAACGATGCTACGATGGAGATCAAGGTGTCGCGCCGGTGACGAAGGTGATCATGACGGTGCTTTGGAGATGGAGATCAAAAGCACAAGATGATGATGGCCATATCATGTCACATATTTTGATTGCATGTGATGTTTATCTTATTATGCTTCTTATTCTGCTAAGAACGACGGTAGCATTATAAGATGATCCCTTACTAAATTTCAAGGTATAAGTGTTCTCCCTGAGTATGCACCGTTGCGAAAGTTCGTCGTGCCGAGACACCACGTGATGATCGGGTGTGATAAGCTCTACGTTCAAATACAACGGGTGTAAGCCAGTTTTGCACACGCAGAATACTCGGGTTAAACTTGACGAGCCTGGCATATGCAGATATGGCCTCGGAACACTGGAGACCGAAAGGTCGAGCGTGAATCATATAGTAGATATGATCAACATAAGATGTTCACCATTGAAACTACTCCATCTCACGTGATGATCGGACATGGTTTAGTTGATTTGGATCACGTGATCATTTAGATGACCGGAGGGATGTCTATCTAAGTGGGAGTTCTTTAAATTAATATGATTAAATTGAACTTTAATTTATCATGAACTTAGTCCTGATAGTTTTTGCATATCTATGTTGTTGTAGATTAATGGCCCGTGCTACCGTTCCTTTGAATTTTAATGCATTCCTAGAGAAAGCTAAGTTGAAAGATGATGGTAGCAATTACACGGACTGGGTCCGTAACTTGAGGATTATCCTCATTGCTGCACAGAAGAATTATGTCCCTGAAGCACCGCTAGGTGACAAGGCCCCTCCCGCTAATGTAGACGCTTTGAACGTCTGGCAGTCGCGGTCTGATGACTACACGATAGTTCAGTGTGCCATGCTTTACGGCTTAGAACCGGGACTTCAACGACGTTTTGAACGTCATGGACCATATAAGATGTTCCAGGAGTTGAAATTAATATTTCAAGCAAATGCCCGAATTGAGAAATATGAGATTTCCAATAAGTTCTACAGCTGCAAGATGGAGGAGAATAGTTCTATCAGTGAACACTTGCTCAGAATGTCCGGGTACTACAATCATATGACTCAACTTGGTTGCAAAGTTGACGAGGATAGTGTTATTGATAGAGTTCTTCAATCACTGCCACCAAGCTATAAAGGCTTTGTGATGAACTATAATATGCAAGGGATGCAAAAGACAATTCCCGAGCTCTTCGCTATGCTCAAGGCTGCGGAGGTAGAAATCAAGAAGGAGCATCAAGTGTTGATGGTTAACAAGACCACTAGTTTCAAGAAAAAGGGCAAGGGAAAGAAGGGGAACTTCAAGAAGAATAGCAAGACAGTTGCTACTCCCACGAAGAAACCCAAGTCTGGAGCCAAGCCTGAAACTGAGTGCTTCTACTGCAAGGGGACTGGACACTGGAAGCGGAACTGCCCCAAGTATTTGGCGGATAAAAAGGATGGCAAGGTGAACAAAGGTATATGTGATATACATGTTATTGATGTGTACCTTACTAATGCTCGTAGTAGTACCTGGGTATTTGATACCGGTTCGGTTGCTAATATTTGTAACTCGAAACAGGGACTACGGATTTAACGAAGATTGGCTAAGGATGAGGTGACGATGCGCGTGGGAAATGGTTCCAAAGTCGATGTGATCGCCGTCGGCATGCTACCTCTACATCTACCTTCGGGATTAGTATTAGACCTAAATAATTGTTATTTGGTGCCAGCGTTGAGCATGAACATTATATCTGGATCTTGTTTGTTGCGAGACGGTTATTCATTCAAATCAGAGAATAATGGTTGTTCTATTTTTATGAATAATATCTTTTATGGTCATGCACCCTTGAAGAGTGGTCTATTTTTATTGGATCTCGATTTTAGTGATACACATATTCATAATATTGAAACCAAAAGATGCAAGGTTAATAATGATAGTGCAACTTATTTGTGGCACTGCCGTTTAGGTCATATTGGTGTAAAACGCATGAAGAAACTCCATAGTGATGGACTTTGGGAATCACTTGATTATGAATCACTTGGTGCTTGCGAACCATGCCTCATGGGCAAGATGACTAAAACTCCGTTCTCCGGAACTATGGAGCGAGCAACAGATTTGTTGGAAATCATACATACTGATGTATGTGGGCCAATGAGTGTTGAAGCTCGCGGCGGGTATCGTTATTTTCTGACCTTCACTGATGATTTGAGCAGATATGGGTATATCTACTTAATGAAGCACAAGTCTGAAACATTTGAAAGTTCAAAGAATTTCAGAGTGAAGTAGAGAATCATCGTAACAAGAAAATAAAGTTTCTACGATCTGATCGTGGAGGAGAATATTTGAGTTACGAGTTTGGACTTCATTTGAAACAATGTGGAATAGTTTCACAACTCACGCCACCCGGAACACCACAGCGTAATGGTGTGTCTGAATGTCGTAACCGTACTTTATTGGATATGGTATGATCTATGATGTCTCTTACCGATTTAGCACTATCATTTTGGGGTTATGCTTTAGAGACAGCTGCATTCACGTTAAATAGGGCACCATCTAAATTCGTTGATACGACACCTTATGAACTATGGTTTGGCAAGAAACCAAAGTTGTCGTTTCTTAAAGTTTGGGGCTGCGATGCTTATGTGAAAAAGCTTCAACCTAATAAGCTCAAACCCAAGTCGGAGAAATGTGTCTTCATAGGATACCCAAAAGAGACTGTTGGGTACACCTTCTATCACAGATCCGAAGGCAAGATATTCGTTGCTAAGAATGGATCCTTTCTAGAGAAGGAGTTTCTCTCGAAAGAAGTGAGTGGGAGGAAAGTAGAACTTGATGAGGTAATTGTACCTTCTCCCGGATTGGAAAGTAGTACATCACAGAAAATTGTTCCAGTGATTCCTACACCAATCAGTGAGGAAGTTAATGATGATGATCATGAAACTTCGGATCAAGTTTCTACTGAACGTCGTAGATCAACCAGAGTACGTTCCGCACCACAGTGGTACGGCAACCCAGTTCTGGAAATCATGTTACTAGACCATGATGAACCTGCGAACTATGAGGAAGCGATGATGAGCCCAGATTCCGCAAAATGGCTTGAGGCCATGAAATCTGAGATGGGATCCATGTATGAGAACAAAGTGTGGACTTTGGTTGACTTGCCCGATGATCGGCAGGCCATCGAAAATAAATGAATCTTCAAGAGGAAGACCGACGGAGACGGTAATGTTACTGTTTACAAAGCTCGACTTGTTGCGAAAGGGTTTCGACAAGTTCAAGGAGTTGACTACGATGAGACTTTCTCACCTGTAGCGATGCTTAAGTCTGTCTGAATCATGTTAGCAATTGCCGCATTTTATGATTATGAAATCTGGCAAATGGATGTCAAAACTGCATTCCTGAATGGATATCTCAAAGAAGAGTTGTATATGATGCAACCAGAAGGTTTTGTCGATCCAAAAGGTGCTAACAAAGTATGCAAGCTCCAGCGATCCATCTATGGACTGGTGCAAGCATCTCCGAGTTGGAATATACGCTTTGATGAGGTGATCAAAGCATATGGTTTTATACAGACTTTTGGAGAAGCCTGTATTTACAAGAAAGTGAGTGGGAGCTCTGTAGCATTTCTAATATTATATGTGGATGACATATTGTTGATTGGAAATGATATAGAATTTCTGGATAGCATAAAAGGACACTTGAATAAGAGTTTTTCAATGAAAGACCTCGGTGAAGCTGCTTATATATTAGGCATCAAGATCTATAGAGATAGATCAAGACGCTTAATTGGACTTTCACAAAGCACATACCTTGATAAGATTTTGAAGAAGTTCAAAATGGATCAGTCAAAGAAAGGGTTCTTTCCTGTATTACAAGGTATGAAGTTGAGTAAGACTCAATGCCCGACCACTGCAGAAGATAGAGAGAAAATGAAAGTCATTCCCTATGCCTCAGACATAGGATCTATCATGTATGCAATGCTGTGTACCAGACCTGATGTGTGCCTTGCTATAAGTCTAGCAGGGAGGTACCAAAGTAATCCAGGAGTGGATCACTGGACAGCGGTCAAGAACATCCTGAAGTATCTGAAAAGGACAAAGGATATGTTTCTCGTGTATGGAGGTGACAAAGAGCTCGTCGTAAACGGTTACGTCGATTCTAGTTTTGACACTGATCCGGATGACTCTAAGTCACAAACCGGATATGTATTTTTATTGAACGGTGGAGCTGTCAGTTGGTGCAGTTCCAAACAGAGCGTCGTGGCGGTATCTACGTGTGAAGCGGAATACATAGCTGCTTCGGAAGCAGCAAATGAAGGAGTCTGGATGAAGGAGTTCATATCCGATCTAGGTGTAATACCTAGTGCATCGGGTCCAATGAAAATCTTTTGTGACAACACTGGAGCAATAGCCTTGGCGAAGGAATCCAGGTTTCACAAGAGAACAAAGCACATCAAAAGACGCTTCAATTCCATCCGCGATCTAGTCAAGGAGGGAGACATAGAGATTTGCAAAATACATACGGATCTGAATGTTGCAGACCCATTGACTAAGCCTCTTCCACGGGCAAAACATGATCAGCACCAGGACTCCATGGGTGTGAGGATCATCACTTTGTAATCTAGATTATTGACTCTAGTTCAAGTGGGAGACTGAAGGAAATATGCCCTAGAGGCAATAATAAAGATGTTATTTGTATTTCCTTATATCATGATAAATGTCTTTTATTCATGCTAGAATTGTATTAACCGGAAACTTAGTACATGTGTGAATACATAGACAAAACAGTATGTCCCTAGTATGCCTCTACTAGACTAGCTCATTGATCAAAGATGGTTATGTTTCCTATCCAAAAACAAGAGTTGTCATTTGATCAACGGGATCACATCATTAGGAGAATGATGTGATGGACAAGACCCATCCGTTAGCATAGCACTATGATCGTTTAGTTTTACTGCTATTGCTTTCTTCATGACTTATACATGTTCCTATGACTATGAGATTATGCAACTCCCGAATACCGTAGGAACACCTTGTGTGCTATCAAACGTCACAACGTAACTGGGTGATCATCTAGATGCTCTACAGGTGTCTCCGAAAGTATTCGTGGTGTTGGCATAGATCAAGATTAGGATTTGTCACTCCGAGTGTCGGAGAGGTATCTCTGGGCCCTCTCGGTAACACACATCACAATAAGCCTTGCAAGCAGAAGACTAATGAGTTAGTCACGAGATGATGTGTTATGGAACGAGTAAAGAGACTTGCCGGTAACGAGATTGAACTAGGTATGGTGATACCGACGATCGAATCTCGGGCAAGTAACATACCGATGACAAAAGGAACAACGTATGTTGTTATGCGGTTTGACCGATAAAAGATCTTCGTAGAATATGTAGGAGCCAATATGAACATCCAGGTTCCGCTATTGGTTATTGACCGGAGATGAGTCTCGATCATGTCTACATAGTTCTCGAACCCGTAGGGTCCGCACGCTTAACGTTTGATGACGATCGGTATTATGAGTTTATGAGTTTTGATGTACCGAAGGTAGTTCGGAGTCCCGGATGAGATCACGGACATGACGAGGAGTCTCGGAATGTCCGAGACATAAAGATTGATATATTGGACGACTATATTCGGACACTGGAAGTGTTCTGGAAAAGTTTCGGATTTAACGGGATTGCCGGAGGGGGTTACCGGAACCCCCTACGAGGGGGGATGGTCCATAGTGGGCCTTAAGGAAAGGAGAGAGGCAGCCCATAGAGGCTGGCCGGCGCCCCACCTAGGGATCCTAGTTGGACTAGGATTGGGGGGGCGCCACCTCTCCCTCTTTTCCTTTCCCTCTCTTCCTTTTTTGGTGGTTCCTACTAGGAATAGGATTGCAATCCTATTCCTAGTAGGATTGCACCCTAGCCGCACCATAGGAGGGCCGGCCGGCCTCTCCCCTTGCTCCTTTATATACGGGGGCCGGGGCACCCAAAGACACACAAGTTGAATTGTTCCAGTCGTGTGCGGTGCCCCCCTCCACAGAAACACACCTCGGTCATACAGTCGCGGTGCTTAGGCGAAGCCCTGCGCCGGTGAATACATCATATCCGTCACCACGCAGTCGTGCTGACGAAACTCTCCCATGAAGCTCAACTGGATCAAGAGCTCGTGGGACGTCATCAAGCTGAACGTGTGCTGAACGCGGAGGTGCCGTACGTTCGGTGCTTGATCGGTTGAATCGCGAAGAAGTTCGACTACATCAACCGCGTCACTTGACGCTTCCGCTTCCGGTCTACGAGGGTACGTAGACACACTCTTCCCTCTCGTTGCTATGCATCTGGTAGATAGATCTTGCGTGATCGTAGGAAAATTTTAAAATACTACGTTTCCCAACAGGGTTGCGTCCTCGAGGATCTACATAACAGGGGGGCAGTGCTGATGGTGTTTGTCCCAAACGGGCAACCTGCGGGGCCGCCTCGTGGAAACTCGAGGTATCTGGCATACCTGTAGCTTGTCCCATCCGGACGTGGCCTGAGACGAGATACGCGTGGCTACTATCAGGGTGTCGGCACGCCGGGAGGTCTTGCTGGACTTTTTTTACCATTGTGGAAATGTCTTTTGCACCGGGATTCCGAGTCTGATTGGATTGTCACTAAGATAAGGGGTAATACTTTTACTTCTGCTGATCGTGAGAGCTTGTGATGGGCTATGTTGGGACAACCCTGCAGGGTAATGATCATTCGAAAGCCGTGCCCGCGGTTATGTGGCAGATTGGAATTTGTTAATTTCCGTTTGTAGAAAACTTGACAGAGGATCCGAAGTACAATACACGAACCACGTGAGTAACCGTGACTGTCTCTTTTCACTTGGAGAAGAGAACATGGTGGGGTTATGTTTGACTCGTAGGTAGTTCAGGATCTTTAGCGATCATTACTAGTTTGTGACCGTTTGCGTAGATGCCCATCTAATTCTTGTACTTGTAAGTTAGCCACCACACATATTGCTTAGCCGCTTTTGGAACCTCACCACTTAACCTCTTCCTACCCATTTAAGCTTTGCTAGTCTTGATACCCTTGGTTATGGGATTGCTGAGTCCTCGTCGCTCATAGATACTACAACAACAGTTGCAGGTGCACGTTTCCGATGACTTGACGCGAGAGCGATGTCCTTTGTGTTGGAGTTCTATCTTCTTCTTCTTCATCGGTCTTGGGTTAGGTTCTGGGTCGGCAGCCTGGGATAGCAGATGGATGTCGTTGTGCTTTTCATGTTTGCATCCGTAGTCGGATGCCTTGTATTGATGTTGTTGTATTCATGTGACTTGTATGAATTGTTGTATCCCCATGTATTATGTAATGGTACGATGTAATGATATCCATCTTGCTAAGCGCCCGAAATGCGGTTGTGCCCCAATCACGAGGTGTATCGCGTGATCGGGATAGAATCGCATCTTGGGCCTGACATCCCCATATTCATCATGATCAATCAAGCAGGAAGTAGGGTATTACCTCCTTTAAGAGGGCCCAAACCTGGGTAAACATCGTGTCCCTGTTCCCCCTGTTACCATCGATCCTCAGATACACAGTTCAGGACCCCCTACTTGAGATCTGCCGGTTTTGACACCGACAAAGTTTCTTTCATTGAGAGTTCCGATGTGTTGTCAACAGAAGGATGGATGGCTCACTTTGTTATCGGCTACGACGCTACCTCTAGGGAGATCTTCCTCCCCGGCCAGCTTTTTGTTTTTGGCGGCTTCATCATACGTGCCAACTCGGATGGCAACCTCGAGCAGATCGACAGCTACGCCCATGGTCAATAGATCATATTTCGAAATCTGACTTACATTGTTGATATCCGAGGAGATCTAGTCTTCAAGAAATTTGCGGCCTTGACCGCCGGTCCTCGCCTACACGGAGAGGATCCTTCGGACCAATTGTCAGATCTCATCCTGGGGTCGACACTCACGTCCGCTCCGGCCTTAGATCTGGAGCAGGTCACTTCATCCGAAGACGGGAGGCTAAACCCCACCGAACTCTTCATCCTCGAGAAGTTTCTCACAGGAGACCCGGAGGCGACCACACCACTGGTGGATCCAGAGCCAAACGAAACTCTTCCCGTGGCCAGGAGGCCCGATTCGCTTCCTGATACGGGCTTCAAACTCTTGAGATCCACATCTTCTGAGTTCGGCCTGGCGATTAACATCGGCCCTAGCTCTCCGGATCCTTAGACTCCTATCCAGCCCTCACTCCTAAAAGAGGCACTGGACTTGATGCAATCCCTCACCCTGACTGAGGCTTCACCTCTGGACTATGCCCAGTTCAAACTGGGAGCTGAAACTAGGGAATTTTGCTTCCCACCCACCACCCACTTGGTAGCCACGGTCGGAGACTTAAACCGACGTACTAGACTATGCTTCCGAAGACTTCGATGGCATGGACCATGATGTCGAAGCTGATCTAGGTCAAAACCAGCCCATCACCAGGTGATGGACGACCACTTCTACCTATGACGTATACATGGTGTACGCACCTGAGGAGAAGGACGACGATGGTGCTAAAAATCCAGAGGAGGATAAGCCCGTCGATGAACCTCCCAAGCATCAGCGTTAGCGGCGCCACTCACGATCGCGTCCATAAAGGGAAAGTAATACCGGCACCGGAGACAATGAGGCAACGGAAGATGCCGAAGACCCTGTAGAGCCAGCATTAGAGTAGGACGAGCGGGAGGATGGCCAATGCAGTCCCAAACAACTCACCAATCACAATGATTCCGAAGACAGTAACTATCTACCTGTCTCCGAAGAGAATGTCAGCCTGGGGGACAAGTAATTCATCATCCCAGAGGAACCCCTCAAACAAGAACGCTTTCAGCGACGGCTTATTGCCACAACAAGGAGTCTGAAAAAGCAGCAGCAGCGGCTTAAAGCCGAACATGATACGCTCAACGACAGATGGAATGAAGTGCTAGACACAGAAGAAAGATACGGTTGTGAGCGCCAAACAAAGAGCTATCCCAAGCGCATGTTGTTGCCTCAATTCTATGATGAGGCCCTTGCACCAATTCCGTCAAGGCACGATCAAGCCGATCAACCGAACCGACCACCTCATGGATGGGACAAAGCGGCTAGCAATGTCGTATATCAACCCACACCTCCCAACCATAAAGGAAAGGATACAGCGGCTCAGGGCCACAAGTACGACCTACGTCAGGACCTGAACAATAAAACTGGTCAGGCCAGATCGATCTACGGGTCAAGAGAACATGCTCCCACATGGGATGGTGGCTATCAAGCCAAGCACACTAGATATAACCAAGTTAGACAACACCGAACACAGATGCCGTCCGAACAACATCGCGATGTCGCACGATACAGGGGTGCCACGCACCCTATGTGCTTCACCGTTGAGGTGATGGATCACCAATTTCCAGAAGGGTTTAAACCCATAAACATCGAGGCATATGATGGAATGACGGATCCCACTATATGGATTGAAGACTTTATTCTCCACATCCACATGGCTCATGGAGATGACCTCCGTGCCTTTATATACCTCCCTCTAAAGCCGAAGGGGCCATCACGACACTGGTTGAACAGCCTCCAAGAGAACTCCATTGGAAGCTGGGAAGATTTAGAGCATGCTTTCCAGGCTAACTTTTAGGGGACTTATGTCCGGTTATCGGATGCTGGTGATTTAAGTCACATAATCCATCAACCCGGGGAGTCAGCCTGCAAGCTTTGGAATTGGTTCTTAACTAAAAAGAACCAAATCGTCGGCTGTCCGGACGCCGAAGCATTAGCGGCATTTAAACACAGCGTCCGCGACGAATGACTCGCACGACACCTCGGCCAGGAGAAGCTGAAGATAATGGCAGCTCTTACTGCACTTATGACCTACTTTTGCGCGGGAGAGGACAACTGGCTAGCTCATGGAAGCAATAGTACCAGCGAGCCTGGCACTTCCGAAGCCATGGACGATAATGGCAGGCCACAACACAACAAGAACAAGCGTTGGAACAATAATGGAGAAACAGATGACGTGGTAGTGAATGCCAGATTTAGTGGCTCCAAATCCGATCAGTGGAAGAAGCCATTCAAAGGCAACAGGGACGATCCATCCAACCTGGACAAAATATTAGAGAGACCTTGCCAGATTCATGGCACCCCTTACAAACCTACAAACCACATCAATAGAAATTGTTGGGTCTTCAAGCAGGCCGGCAAGTTAAATGCAAAACACAAGGGGAAAGACCTCAACGCGAGGACGAAAACGAGCCTCGTCCACCGAATACAGGGGAATTTTTTTCCTCCTGAGGTGAAAACGGTGAACATGATCTACGCCACCCACATCCCCAAGAGGGAGCGTAAGCGCGCACTAAGGGACGTTTATGCTGTAGAGACCATCACCCCCAAGTTCAACCCATGGTTGGCTTGTTCGATCACCTTCGATCGTAGGGTTCACCCTACCAGTATCCTTTATGGAGGTTCGGTGGCTCTAGTACTCGATCCTATCATTGATGGATATCATCTTACTCGAGTCCTTATGGACGGCGGCAGTAGTCTCAACTTGATATATCAAGATACTGTCCGCGAGATGGGGATAGACCCGTCAAGAGTCAAGCCTAGCAGCACTACCTTTAAAGGAGTGATACCCGGTGTAGAGGCCTGCTGCACGAGCTCATTAACACTGGAGGTGGTATTCGGCTCTCAGACAATTTTCGAAGCAAGGAGTTAATCTTCGACATCGCTCCCTTCCAAAGTGGCTACCATGCACTACTCGGAAGAATTGTCTTCGCACACTTTAATGCAGTTCTGCACTATGCTTAACTCAAGCTTAAAATGCCTGGACCTCATGGCGTCATCACAGTCCATGGGAATATGGATCGCTCCCTCCATACAACGGAGGATACAACAGTCCTGGTAGCCTAATTTCAAGGCGGGCTATTCAAGCCAAATAATTCACCGGTCGTCAAGACCAAAGACACTTCTAAATGTGTCTGGCTCGCATTGCAATGCGGCATCTCAGAATAACCTGAGCTTGATTAGCAGTTACACCTCCGCCGACTGCCTTACAAGGTTGTGGCACACGCACCTCGTGTAGACAACTATGCCCTTAAAATACTTTGGGCAGCGCCGAAGGCACACTGCGGAAAAACAGACCATAGTACTGCTCGACCCTATTCGAACTCTAAATATATTTTCATTGTAGGTTCATCAAAGAACCCACCTTATCTATGGTTATGCAAGGAATTGTTTTCCAGATTCCACTTCCTTTTTCACAGACGACCATCAGACCTCTCTCCTTCAAGGATATGTCACAAAGGAGAAACGACGTAGACTTGCAACAGGGCTTCATTGGGATTTTTTTCTTTTCAAACCATTAAATCTTAGGCTCTGTGTAAACCTTTCCCTTTATTATTTTATTTTTTGGCATGTAAAATGTCCAAGATGTTGTTGGCATTATCTGTAACCACACGGCTCGCCGTATTAATCAGGGTATACAAGAAGCAGTTGGATTCCACATTGTTTGGAGTTTATTTTACATTACCATATGTGTTCTCTCCATACCTCAGATTGCCACATGTGCTTCAATCCAGACTTAACACCGGCGGCTATATGTGGCCTAGCACATTTTCAAATTCCAAACACCTATAGGGAACTGTTCAGCGTCCCGGACATAGCATTATATGCATCGGCTCTGAATCATGCCTTGGGTCTATAGTTGGGTTGCCCGGCTCCTATGCTTACCACCTTACCTTCCGCATTATTCGGCTAAGGTAGTAAAGGGAGAACTACTGCGAATGTATTCCTGGTTTGTCCGGTCAAGTACTTCAGTAGATAAAGCCAAAAACAGACTGTCATGATAAGTGAGAGTTGGTCGGCGATTCAGCGACTTAGTATTATAATACATATTGTTAGAGATCTAATCCGTGTTACATGAGGGGCTGGTCTTCGCCCAACCGCGTAAAGTAGGCACCGTAATCCGAATAGCCGCACATGCACAAGGGGCTAGTACTTAGCCCCACAGTCAAACTCCTATGGCTGAGTGAAAGAAATAAAGCCGCATACTCTGATTACCTGGTTCACTTCGCAGACACCTCCTTTACAGACCAAGATGTTGGGTAAAGCGTGATCACGCGTCATGCCGAACACCCCTTGTAGCATCCACATGGGGGCTGAAGCCAACGACTGGAAACTTTCAGATACAAATATAAAACGGTCGCACAAGAGGAAAAGTCACTTGAAATATAAGGCGCAAAAATATATTCATATCGGTTCAAAAGCATAGACTTCACAACCCGGACATATTTAATTCAAAGCCACATCCTTCGAGCACTAGCCCTCTATAATGCGGGCTCCTTCTAGGACGTCATCAAAGTACCTCTCAGGCCTCCGATGATCCTTACCCTCGGGCGGGCCGACGGTCACCACTTCGGTGGCCTTCATCTTCGCCCAGTGCATCTTGACGTGGGCAAAGGCCATTCGGGCGCCCTTTATACAGGCCGAATGCTTCACAGCATCGACCCACGACCTCACATCCATGAGCCGGTTCACCAATCCAATGTAGCTGCTAGGGATTGGCTCAGCTGGCCAGAGCTGGACTATTAAATCCTTCATGGCCGCACCCGCCATCTTATGCAGCTTGACCAGCTGCTTCAGCTGGTCGTCCAGAGGTGTTGGATGTTCTGGTGCAAGGAATTGCGACCAGAATAACTTCTCCGTTGTGTTCCCCTCCTGGGCTCTGAAGAATTAGGCGGTGTTGGCGATACTCTTCGGGAGATCCGCAAACGCGCCTGGAGAACTCCACACTTGAGTCAGGGAAACATACTTCTAACCTCCAAAGATACTCTATAGAAGAAAGTCCTTACCATCTGCTATCTGGCGCGCCTAATGAATCTGCTCGCGAGCACTTCGGGGCTCGCTCTGTGCCTCCTTGGCATCATTGAGAGCTTTATTAAGCTCGGATGTTTGGTCCGAAGTCTTATCCTCCAACGCCTCGCACTTGCGGATGGCGTCTTGCAGCTCTTGTTCAACTTTGGCCACCCTAGCCTCATGTTGATGGCGGGATGCTTGTTTGGCCTCCAGCTCGGCAGCCTTGTTCACCTCGGCCTCCTTCTTGGCCCGAGCATGGGCCCCATTGAGGGTCTTGACCTCGGCTGCGCCAGTTGTGACCATAATCACACCACGCAATGAGTTAAAACTCTTAAATAAAACAGATCGTCTTTTGACATAATAATTTTGTAAGTCTGCATACCTTGTGTTTCATCAAACCTCTTGTTAATGCGGTCGAGCTCTTCGCCAGCTTTGCGAAGCTTCCGATTGAACTCGAAAACCTCTGTGGCCTGGACGGATGCCGCCAACAGGGAAGCCTGCTCAAATAAATGGCACAGTACGTTATATTAGGAGATACTATGTGGATCCCATATCTGATTCCTTTCAGAATCGAACAGAGCATCAGGTGCTAGAGTCCGTACACATGTTTCTTATCCTATACAAATAAAACGTAAAGTTCTCTTAGAGTATTACGACGCATACCTCAAAGCCTGTCAGTAGGCTATTGAAGGCTTCATTCAGTCCGCTCTTAGCAGACTGAATCTTCCCCATAACCGCACCCATCAGGGTGCGGTGTTCCACCATGATGGAAGCACCTTGCAGTGCTTGCTCCAGTATGCCCGGCGCCTCCGGATTAATGGAGGTCGCCGGTGGAGCTGATGCTCCTCCCCCTATTGTAGCGGGCTACCTTTCCGATTTCGGAGTCGTACTGGCCTCCGAAATGGTGTTCGGTGGGAGCCCGATTACTTGGGCTCCCTGCTGTCGGTTGCCATGGGGACTGTTTCCCCTTGGCTGACGGTGGCCGAGGTGTTGACCTCGGGCACCCTCTCGTCGGTCCCGCTCCCACCTTCTCGCGTAGGGGACGCCGCAGGGAAGACACCTCGGTGTCCCCTAGGATGATGGGCGATTGAGACCGCGGTGGCGTGTCACTCTCTATCATGTCAGGCAGCATAGAGTTCCCTGACGATAATGAAGTGCTGGAGAATGTGTGGGGAGGACCACAAAACAACAAATAGAATTACTTATACAATGATAACTGACTGACCGAAGACAACAACAAAAGTCTGAATACTTACGATTCGGCTAGGGGCTTGATCCTGGGCTGTTTTTGGAAGTCAGCTTTGGACTCTGAGTCCGAGCTGTCCGGGAGATTCAGCTTCCTCCTAGGCGCCCCTTCCCCGTGTTATCAGGGCCGCCCTCTTCTTCCTTTCCCCCTTGATGGGGGAGTCACTTTCCACCTCCTCCTCCTCTTCCTCTTTGTCATGGGAGGAGGGAGCGTCGGTCTCTCCAGACTTAGCTTTTGAAGGATCCTGAGGGCGGGGGCCGTTCTTGGCCCCCTTGCCCTTATTCTTGGCCTTCTTCTCTGGTGCCTGGTACGGCGCTAGCACCAGCATCACCGTTAGCTGAGGCATGGCTGGGTCCTGGGGTAGCGGGGCGGAACAGTTGATGCACTCTTCTTTCTCCATCCAGGCCTGTATGGAATGCAATTGTTCTATCTCCTGTTATATTTGAAATATGGACCGGATAGGTCTTCCGCAAAATCGTGCTTACCTCCGTGGCCGGAGTCTCGCTGTCGAATCCGATGTCTTCGGTTTCCTTTGGCCACTTCTTTTGGGCCTTGGAAAGCTGCATCCATATGTCTTCGTGCGTAGTGCGGAAGAAGCGTTTCAAGGTCCGGGGTCCCTCCGTATTGAACTCCCACAAGCAGGAGGCCCGGAGCTGGCATGGGAGGGTGCAGCAAAAGAGCATCACCTGAATCACGTTAGTGAGGTGGGTGCCCTCAACTATCATGTCGGAGATGCGATTCTTGAGCGTCTTCACCTCCGATTGAGACCCCCACTCGAGGCCCTTGGTGGTCCATGAGGTGAGCCTTTCCGGGGGTCCGGATCTGAATTCCGGCGTAGCCACCCACTGATATGTCCATTTTGCATCATGTATTCTTACTCATATTTACATTGTTTTTATCCATAATAATACTTTTGGAGTAATTCTAATGCCTTTTCTCTCATAATTTGCAAGGTACACACCAAGAGGGAGAATTCCGGCAGTTGGAAATCGGGACATGAGAAAGCTACGTCAGGCCACCTATTTTGCACAACTCCAAACAAGCTGAAACTCCATGGATATTTTTTATGGAATATTTAAGAAATATTGGAGCCAATAAACACCAAAGGGGGGCCACCAGGTGGGCACAACCCACCTGGGCGCGCTAGGCCTCCCTGGCGCGCCCTGCTGGGTTGTGGCCTCCTCGGCCCACCTCCGTTGCCCATATTCTGGTATATAAGTGATTCTGACCTAGAAAAAAATAAGGAGAGGACTTTCGGGATGGAGCATCGCTCCCTCAAGGCGGAACTTGGGAGGAGCACTTTTGCCCTCCGGCAGAGCGATTCTGCTAGGGGAACTTCCCTCCCGGAGGGGGAAATCATTGTAATCATCATCACCAACCACTCTCCCATCTTGGGGAGGGCAATCTCCATCAACATCTTAAACAACACCATCTCATCTCAAACCCTAGTCCATCTCTTGTATTCAATCTTGTTACCGGAACTATAGATTGGTGCTTGTGGGTGACTAGTAGTGTTGATTACATCTTATAGTTGATTACTATATGGTTTATTTGGTGGAATATTATATGTTCAGATCCATTATGCTATATATTACCTCCCCGATCGTGAGCATGTTCATCACTTGTGTGTAGTTGCCTTTGTTCTTGAGGTCACGGGAGAAATCATGTTGCAGGTAATCATGTGAATTTGATATGTGTTCGATATTTTGATAATATGTATGTTGTGATTCCCTTAGTTCCGTCATGTGAATGTCGACTACATGACACTTCACCATATTTGGGCCTAAGGGAATGCATTGTGGAGTAGTAAATAGATGGTGGGTTAGGAGAGTGACAGAAATTTAAACCCCAGTATATGCACTATTTTGTAAGGGACCAATTGGATCCTAGAGTTTAATGCTATGGTTAGAACAACACCTAAGCATCGGTCCACCCACATATCAAATTGTCAAAGTAGCGAACACAAATCAAACCAACATGATGAAAGTGGCTAGACGAAATTCCCGTGAACCCTCAAGAACGCGTTGCTTACTATAAGAGATCGTTTTGGCCTGTCCTTTGCCTCAAAAGGATTGGTCTACCTTGCTGCATACTTGTTACAATTATTGTTACTTGCTCGTTACAAATTATCTTGCTATCAAACTACTCGCTACTTACAATTTCAGCACTTGCAGACACTACCTTACTGAAAACTACTTGTCATTTCCTTCTGCTCCTCATTGGGTTCGACACTCTTACTTATCGAAAAGAGCTACAATTGATCCCCTATACTCGTGGGTCATGAAGGCTATTTTCTTGCGCCGTTGCCGGTGAGTGAAGCCCTTCTGGTAAGTGGAAATTGGTAAGGAAACATTTATATAGTGTGCTGAAATTTATTGTCACTTGTTACTATGGAAAACAATCCTTTGAGGGGTTTGTTCGGGGTATCTACACCTCGACCGGAACCAAAATTAGCGACCCCTCAACTTTCCGCACCTACTAAAAATACTGAGTATGAAATTCCTTCGGGTATGATTGAACAACTACTAGCTAATCCTTATGCAAGAGATGGAACCGAACATCCTGGTATGCATTTGATATATGTGGAACAAATTTGTAGATTGTTTAAGCTTGCAGGTCTACCCAGGGATAAAGTTATGAAGAAGTTTTTTCCTTTATCTTTGAAGGAAAAAGCATTAGCATGGTATAGGATATGCGAAGATATTGGATCTTGGAACTAGAACCAATTGAAAATGGAGTTCCACCAATTTTTTTATCCTATGCATCTAGTTCATTGCGATCGGAATTATATATATAATTTTTGGCCTCGTGAAGGAGAAAGTATCGCTCTAGCTTGGGTGAGGCTTATGTCAATGTTATATTCATGCCCCAGTCATGAGCTCTCAAGGGAAATTATTATCCAGAATTTTTATGCTCGGCTTTCTCATAACGATCGATCCATGCTTGATACTTCTTGTGCTGGTTCTTTTATGAAGAAGACTATTGAATTTCGGTGGGATCTTTTGGAAAGAATTAACCGCAACTTTGAAGATTGGGAACTCGACGAAGGTAAAGAGTCAGGTATTAAACTTGAGTATTATTGTGTTAAATCTTTTATGGATACCGATACTTTTCAAAAGTTTAGCACTAAATATGGACTTGACTCTGAGATAGTAGCCTCCTTTTGTGAATCTTTTGCTGCTCATGTTGATCTCCCTAAAGAAAAGTGATTTAAATATCACCCACCTATTCAAGAAGATATTAAGGAACCAGTACCCATTAAAGAAGAAACTATACTCTATCAAGTTGATCCAGTTGTTCCTTCTGCTTATATTGAAAAACCACCTTTCCTTGTTAGGATAAAGGAACATGCTAAAGTTTTAAGTATGGTTAACAAAAGTTATAATAGAACACCTAAACCAGATGAGTAAATTAAAGTAGAGCCTAATATTGCTATGGTAAAGGATCTCTTGGAAGAAAAGGTAGATGGGCATGTTATTTGCTTTAATGAAGAGGCTGCTAGAATTGCCAAACCTGATAAAAGGGACAAACATAGACCCGTTGTGGGCATGCCTGTTATTTCAGTTAAAATAGGAGATCATTGCTATCATGGTTTATGTGACATAGGTGCTAGTGTGAGTGCTATTCCCTACTCTTTATACCAAGAAATTATGAATGACATAGCACCTGTAGAAATAGAAAACATTGATGTCACTATTAAACTTGCTAATAGAGATACTATATCACTAATTGGGATTGTTAGAAATGTTGAAGTCTTGTGCGGGAAAATAAAATACCCGACTGATTTCCTTGTTCTTGGTTCCCCAGAAGATGACTTCTGTCCCATTATCTTTGGTAGACCTTTCTTAAACACCATTAATGCTTAAATAGATTGTAATAAGCAGACTGTTCGTGTTACTTTTGGTGATGAGTCTCATGAGTTTAACTTTTCCAAGTTTAGTAGGAAACTTCATGAATTTCTTTGCTTAGTAAGGATGAATTAATTGGTCTTGCTTCTATTGCTATGCCACCTACTGATCCTTTAGAACACTATTTATCGGACCATGAAAATGATTTACATATGCATGAAAGAAATGAAATAGATAAAATTTTCTTTGAACAATGTTCCCTACATAAACAGAATTTGCCTATTGAAACTCCACCTAAAGGTAACAAATAAAGGTGATCCTGTGTTTGAACTAAAACAATTACCAGACACTTTGAAATATGCTTATCTTGATGAAAAGAAAATATATCCTGTTATTATTAGTGCTAACCTTTCAGAACATGAAGAAGAAAGATTATTGAAGGTTCTAAGGAAGCACCGAGCTGCTATTGGATATACTCTTGATGATTTAAAGGGCATTAGTCCCACTCTATGTCAGCACAAAATCAATATGGAACCTGATGCTAAACCAGTTGTTGATCACCAACGTCGGTTAAATCCGAAGATGAAAGAAGTGGTAAGAATGGAAATATTAAAACTTCTGGAAGCATGTAAAATCTATCGCATAGCTGATAGTAGATGGGTAAGTAATGCTCGTTGTGTCCCTAAGAAAGGAGGTATAATTGTTGTTCCTACAGATAAGAATGAACTTATTCCACAAAGAATTGTTACAGGCTATAGAATGGTTATTGATTTTAGAAAATTAAATAAAGCCACTAGGAAAGATCATTACCCTTTGCATTTTATTGATCAAATGCTTGAAAGACATTCTAAGCACACATATTTTTGCTTCCTTGATGGATACTCTGGCTTTTCACAAATACCTGTTTCTCAACCTGATCAATAAAATACTACCTTTACTTGTCCCTTTGGAACTTATGCTTATAGATGTATGCCTTTTGGTTTATGCAATGCACCTTCTACCTTTCAAAGATGTATGATTGCTATATTCTTTGACTTCCGTGAAAAGATTGTAGAGGTTTTCATGGATGATTTCTCCGTCTATGGGAAGTCATTTGATGATTGTTTAAGCAATCTTGATTGAGTTTTGCAGAGATGTGAACAAACAAATCTTGTCTTGAATTGGGAGAAGTGTACTTCATGGTTAATGAAGGCATTGTCTTGGACCATAAAATTTCTGAAAGAGGTATTGAAGTGGACCAAGCTAAGGTTGATGCTATTGAGAAAATGCCATGTCCCAAGGACATAAAATGTATTCATAGTTTCCTATGCCATGCTGGTTTCTATAGGAGATTTATCAAATACTTTTCTAAAATCTCTAGGCCTCTTACTAGTCTCTTGCAAAAGGATATTCCTTTTGTTTTTGATGATGATTATCTTGAAGCCTTTGAAACACTTAAGAAAGCCTTAATATCTGCAGCTATTGTCCAACCACCTGATTAGAACTTGCCTTTTGAAATTATGTGTGATGCTAGTGATTATGCTGTTGGTGGTGTTCTAGGACAAAGAGTTGATAAGAAATTGAATGTTATTCATTATGCTAGTAAAACTCTAGACAGTGCTCAAAGAAATTATAATACAACTAAAAAAGAATTCTTAGTAGTGGTGTTTGCTTGTGATAAATTTAGACCTTATATTGTTGATTCCAAAGTAACTGTTCACACAGACCATGCTGCTATTAAATATCTTATGGAAAAGAAAGATGCTAAACCTAGACTTATTCGTTGGGTTCTCTTGTTACAAGAATTTGACTTAAATATTATTGATAGGAAACGAGCTGAGAACCCCGTAGCTGATAACTTATCTAGGCTTGAAAATGTGCTTGATGACCCACTACCAATTGATGATAGCTTTCCTGGTGAGAAGTTAGCCACAATAGATGTTGCTAATAGTACTCCTTGGTATGCTAACTATGCTAATTACATTGTTGCTAAATATTTGCCACCTAGCTTTGCATACAAACAAAAGAAAAAAATCTATGATTTAATACATTACGTTTGGGATGACCCACATCTTTATAAAGAAGGAGTAGATGGTATTATTAGATGTTGTTTACCGAAGCATGAACAGGGACAAATCCTACGGAAATGTCACTCTGAAGCGTATGGAGGGCATCATGCTAGAGATAGAACTGCTCATAAGGTATTGCAGTCTGGATTTTATTGGCCTACTCTCTTCAAGGATGCTCGTAAGTATGTCTCATCTTGTGATGAATGTCAAAGAATTGGTAATATCGATAAGCGTCAAGAAATTCCTATGAATTATTCACTTGCTGTTGAGCCATTTGATGTTTGGGGATTTGATTACATGGGACCTTTTCCTTCCTCTAATGGGTGTACACATATTTTGGTTGCTGTTGATTATGTTATTAAATGGGTAGAAGCTATTCCAACTAGTAGTGCTGATCACAACACCTCTATTAAAATGCTTAAGGAAGTTATTTTCCCAAGGTTTGGAGACCCTAGATATTTAATGTGTGATGGTGGTTCATACTTTATTCATGGTGCTTTCCGTAAAATGATTGCTAAGTATGATGTTAGCCACAAAATTGCATCACCCTATCATCCTCAGTCTAGTGGTCAAGTTGAGCTTAGCAATAGAGAAATAAAATTAATTTTGCAAAAGACTGTTAATAGGTCCAAGAAGAATTGGTCTAAGAAATTATATGATGCACTTTGGGCTTATAGAATAGCTTATAAAAATCCTATGGGCATGTCTCCTTATAAAATGGTTTATGGAAAAGCTGGTCATTTGCCTCTTGAGTCAGCATAAAGCATATTGGGCAGTTACAAAGCTCAACTATGATTCCAAACTTGCTGGTGAAAAGAGGTTATTTGATACAAGCTCATTAGATGAATGGAGAACCCAAGCCTATGAAAATGCAACGTTATTCAACGAAAAAGTTAAAAGATGGCATGACAAAAGAATTCAAAAATGTGAGTTTAAAGTCGGAGAATATGTTCTTTTGTACAACTCTCTTTTCAGATTCTTTGCAGGCAAACTCTTCTCAAAATGGAAAGGCCCCTATGTCATCGAGGAGGTTTGCCGGTCTGGAGCCATCAAAATAAATAATTCCGAAGGTACTAACCCGAACGTTGTCAATGGGCAACGAATAAAGCATTATATCTCATGTATGCCTATTAATGTTGAAAGCAATATTATCCAAACTATCACACAGGAAGAACACATAGAAGAGTCCTTCCGGAACACTTCAGAATCGTCAAAACAAGGAGGTAGGTGATACGGTAAGTAAACGGACTCTGAAAAATCGGCAAAAATATTTTCTGTCAGTTTTGGAATATTTTGAAAATTTTGGAAATAAAGAAAATTCCAGGAAGCGTCCCCTGGTGGGCACAAGACACCAGGGCGCGCCAGACATGCCTGGCGCGCCTAGGTGGGTTGTCCCCACTGTGACGCCCGAGACCGACGTCCCAGAAGATTCCAGAAGATTCCAGATGTTCCGGGTTGCCCGTGTGTTCTTTTGTGCTTGCGTTATTTATTTTTGCATTGCATCATGTCATCATGCCATCATGTCATTCATTTTTGCATCTCAACCTAATAAATTGTGTGGACCTTCGGTCATTTAAATCGAGGCAAGGTTTCCTTCTCTTTATAACATATCCTCCAAATATTATGGAGCTATTATAAATATATATTCCATTCCTTGGAATTACCCGCAACACACTTGCATATTTTCCCCATGTCTTTTCACTTTGAGTTTCTCCTTCAAAAACCTTGCCAATAATTCTTTTCCGTTGTTTCGAGGTTTCTCCGAAAATTCGAACATTTTTGGACACTTCAATAATCAAGTCTTAGTTCAAACCCATTTGAATTAAATTCAAATATGTTTGAATTATTTTTCCGATCATGCCTTTCTTATTTTTCTCGGACTTTGCTCATTTTATGATGCCCGAGAAAAATAGTCCTTTGTGCTAGTTTTGCCCTAACCCCCCCTCCTTCTTCTCTTTCTTTTCTTCTTGGCTATTTTTTTTTCTGTATTTTGGGAGTGGCAGAAAATTAAGGCAGTAAGGGCCCTAGTCCTCTTGGACCAGCCCGTTCCCAGCCTCCCTCTCCTCCCAGCCTTGGCCCAAGGCAGCCACCAGCCCAGGCCTCCCTCTAGGCCCAAGCCCACCAGACCGACCCCCCTAACCCTAGCCCGCACTTCGCTCCTCCCTCTGAATCCCTAGAACTTGACGTGTCCTTAGGAACCCACTTGACCATGGCTTGAGGTGCTTCAATGAATGCATCAATCTCCTCTTGAAGCTTGTCCTTGGCTTTTAGCTTGTGGTCTTGTGGTGGAAGGTCATCTTGAGCTTGTTCCACATTGGAAGAAGTAGGATCATACTTCTCCTTTTGAGAAACAAACTGTGGAGTAGGATATTGACCTTCTTCCCACTCAACACCTTCGGCGTTGAACTTTCGCTCAAAACCAATCCCTTGATTCTTCCGGTGCCTTCCTTGTTTGCGAACAATTTCCTCAAAGTTCTTGCTTCCGGCAAGACTCTTGTAGACACCTTTCTCTATGATTTCCTTCAATAAGCTATTTTCTTGCTCAAGTGTAACTTGGCTTGAAACATTGTTAGTGGAATCAAGAGAACTACTAGAAGCAACAATATTGGATTTAACATGGTTATTGTTACTACTAGAGGAAGAATTTTTCTTATGATTGTCATGCTTAGTCTTAATAGGTGGCAAGAAATTAGACAAGAGAAGTCATTTGGCAAGATATGAAGAACTCTTCTTTCGAAGATCGTCATTGATCGCTTTTAGAAACTCATGTTCTTGCTCTAGAGTGAGCTTCTCGAAGCGTAGCTTCTCATGAGATCTTAGGAGCTCTCTATGATCTTCTTGAGTTGTTTCATGAGCTAACTTAAGAGTGTTTAGTTCTTTAGTTAGACGCTCAATCTCCTTCATAGCATTGTCATTCGACTCTTCTCGACTATAAAGACTACTAGCATTTTCATCGTTACTAAGCTCACTAGATTTATCATGCAATAGCTCATCTTCACCAAGCAAGTCATCCTCATCACAATTGAAGTCAATGAATTCAGGGTGTGATACCTTGGGGCCTTTAGCCATGAAGCATCTTCCAATTCCCTCATTTGGTGAATCAAATAAGTCGTAGGAGTTGGAGTTGGAGGATACGAGAGCAAGTCCGGCAACACCTTCATCTTGACTGTAGTCGGAGTCAGAGTGATAGCTTCCATCGGATTGATTGTCGGAGTCTGAGCCGGAGACCCATTCACCTACATGAGCTTGATGTCTTCTTCTTGTGTAGCTCCTTGATGACTTGTCTTTCCTCTCCGAATCCTTGCTTCTCCGAGAGGGTCTTCGTTCATAACGATCATCTCTACTCCTTCTCTCTCTCCGAGGTGAGTCATCTCTTGATCTTCTTCTTGGAGATTCTTCTCTTCTTTTGTGGGGAGCCGTACACTCATTTGAGTAGTGTCCGGGTCTTCCACAATTGTAGCAGTTTCGATCACGACTAGAAGATCTCTTTTCATCATATGATCTAGACTTTGAGCTTCTTTCTTTGCCTCTATTCTTGTAGAACTTGTTGAAGTTCTTAACCATTAGGCTTATCTCTTCATTGGAAATTAACTTGTCACTTGAGGTTGTGGGAGCATCACTTGTAGCTTTGTAAGCACCACTTGACTTGTTGTGAAGCTCTTCCTTATCCTTAAGTGTCATCTCATGAGCAACAATTCTTCCAATGACTTCAGTTGGCTTGAGAGTCTTGTAGTTTGGCATCATTTGGATCAAAGTGCACACGGTGTCATATTTTCCATCCAAAGCTCTGAGAATTTTCTTAATGATGAATCGGTCGGTCATTTCTTCGCTTCCTAAGCCGGCAATCTCATTTGTGATGAGAGCAAGCCTAGAGTACATTTCAGCGACTCCTTCACCATCCTTCATCTTGAACTTGTCAAGTTGACCTTGAAGAATATCTAGCTTTGATTCCTTCACAGACTCGGTACCTTCGTGCATTTCAACCAAAGTATCCCAAATCTCTTTAGCATTCTCAAGGCGGCTGATTTTGTTGAACTCCTCGGGACACAAAGCATTGAAGAGAATGTCACAAGCTTGAGCATTGTATTGCAACATCCGCAACTCTTCCGGTGTAGCTTCGCGATCCGGAACTTTTCCTTCCTCGAAGAATTCACCTTGCATACCAACACAAATAATGCCCCATGCGGCTGGGTTATGACCAAGAATATGCATTTTCATTTTATGCTTCCAACTAGCAAAATTTGTACCATCAAAGTAAGGACCTCTATGATAATTACCCTCACTAGACGCCATACTCTCCTAGGTTGTGAAACCAAGCTTATGGAGTCCAATGCAATGGAAACCAAAACAATGGAGACCAAAGCTCTGATACCACTTGTAGGATCGAAAGTATGTCTAGAGGGGGGTTGATTAGACTACTTGTAAATATAAAAATTCTGCCTTTTGATCATGAACAGTTTTTGGCAGTTTCACAATTATGATCAAGTCAAGTATCACCCTACACATGCAATTCTAGAGTATAAGCAGCGGAAAGTAAATTGCACATGTAGTAAAGAGAGGTGGAGAAGATCAAACGCAATTTGGAGACGCAATGATTTTTCCCGTGGTTCCGATAGGTAGTGCTATCGTACATCCACGTTGATGGAGACTGCAACCCACGGAGGGTAACGGCTGCGCGAGTCCACGGAGGGCTCCTCCCACGAAGGGTCCACGAAGAAGCAACCTTGTCTATTCCATCATGGCCTACGCCCACGGAGGGCTAGCCTTACTCGGGGTAGATCCTCACGAAGTAGGCGATCTCCTTGCCCTTACAAACTTCTTGGTTCAACTCCACATCTCGATGACGGAGGCTCCCAAGCGACACCTAACCAATCTAGGAGGCATCACCCTCCAAAAGGTAATAGATGTTGTGGATGATGATGAACTCCTTGCTCTTGTGCTTCAAATGATAATCTCCCCAACACTCAACTCTCCTCACTGATATGGCTGTGGTGGAAGAAAGGATTGAGTGGAAAGCAACTTGGGAAGGTTAGAAATCAAGTTTCATATGGTAGGAATGGAGCAACTTGATCTCAACACAAGGGTAGGTAGTTCTCTTCTCAGAAAGTGTAAGGTAGGAGTGGTAGTTCTTTCTGATGGCTCTCTCCACGAATGAAGAGGGGGTGGAGGGGTATATATAGCCTCCACACAAAATCCAACCGTTACACACATAATTGAGCAATCTCGGTGAGACCGAAGTGGAAACTCGGTCAGACCGAAAGTTCAAATATAGTGAATGTTGGGGTTTTCGGTGGGACCAAAAATACCATCTCGGTTTGTCCGATTTGAGTCAAGACAGGAACTTGCCAGTTTCGGTGGGACCGAAATCATCAACTCGGATATTCCGATATGATGACAAACGGTTACAGAAGGTTGGTAGCCCGTATTTCGGTGAGACCGATCTCAAACTCGGATTGACCGATTTTTCTAGGGTTTGGCTTATGGCTGAGGTGGTTCATCTCGGTGGGACTGAGTTTGGAAAATCGGTTTGTCCGAGATTACTTATGAGTGTGTATAGTAGTGAAAGTTGCTGATAGTTGAAGGAGATATATCACTAAGCACTTGAGCAACCAGATCATCAACACGACCTCATCCCCTTTTAATAGTATTTGCTTTTCCTATGGACTCAATGTGATCTTTGATCACTAAACCAAAAATGGAGTCTTGAGCTTTTGCCAATGCTTGCCTTAGCATTTTGAGGGGTCCACTTCTTCAGTCATTTCCATACCCATATCACTAAACTTCTCTGAAATGATTCTCAAGTAACTATTAGTCCAATGATATATATGTTGTTATTAATTACCAAAACCACACGGGGATTAGTTGCACTTTCTATCTCCCCCTTTTTGGTAATTGATGACAACATATAGATCAAAGCTTCGACAAAAGATATAATCAATGAATAATATCGTCGCTTTGAGAAGTATGTGATAAACAAGAGCTCCCCCTAAATTTGTGCATTATTCAAAATTTGCGTTTGAATGCAAATGCACAATCAATTAGGATTATGGGTTACTCTTCCATGTCACATACATCTTGGTGGAGCGCACAAAATGATAAGAATGAATAACATGCACCCAATCACCAAGACATGAGTAAATAGCCATACAAAAAGGAATAGCATATGATAAGCATTAAGCACACATTAAAGCATAGTATGACTAAGCACTCATTAAGGTAGCATCAAACGTAGTATCAAGCACACTGAAAGTTTCAAGAACCAAAAGAACCAAATATATCTCAAAGAAACCGCAAAAGAACGAAAGAGCACTCTCTCTCTCGAAGCCCTATGATCTATACAATTTCTCCCCCTTTGGCAACAAGTTACCAAAAAGTTCGAAAAAGCATAGAGCTAAACGTCACTGTGGGCTCTGCTGGCGGCTCCCGTCTGGGTAGATGTCGGAGTAGATATGACGGCATCGGCGAAGACTTCAGCTGATGTCTGCGCTGGAGGAGTGGATGCTGGAGCTGTGGCTGGAGTGACTGCTGGAGCTGTAGGAGGTGCTGAAGTGGTAGCCCTGGAGTCAGTCACTGGAATAGCAGCTGATCGGGATCCTCTGGGAACCGGAGCAGTCTGGCGATGAGAGTCCTGGACTAGGTCATCCTGCATGAGCTCTGCCCTGTCCTGCCTAGCTTCCTCCATGTCTGCCTCAAGCTTGTTGACGGTCACCTGAAGTTCAGTCAGCTTCACGTCCAGAGCGTGGACCTTCTCGTCAACAATCATTTCCAAGCTTTCCTGAGATTGTTCAATGCTGGCCAGGCGTTGTTCAATCCTCTGGGTAGCTTCAAGAATCTGCTCTCCGAAGCTCTTTGGTTTAGCTGCTGCTGCTGCTGCCTCTTTATCAGCTTTGGCTTTCCTAGCAGCTTCAATCTTGGCTTGACCTTCAACCGAAGTTGGATCCTCCTCGTCCATCACAACAATATTATCTTCATGCTCTGGCTGCAGTGGTAAGTGCTTCCTATCCAACAAGAATTTGCCCGTGCCAAACTTGGCATTGATAAGCATCTGAATCTGCGGGGCAAATCCACACGACCTCTTCTGGTCAGCTGCGGTCCTCTTAATGGTCTCTACCATTAAGTCCATCACCTTGAAAGGTGCGTTCTCATCAAGTATGTGCAGCATGTTGATAGAATAGCCTCGGATCATGCGACGGTCTCCAGACTTGGGCATCAAGGTATGCCTCAGAAATCTCTGCAAAAGGTGACTCTGACCTGTTCTGGCTGTCACTGGCATCTGACATGGCTGACAACCTGTGAATAGATAAGGTATAGGCAGAGTAGAAGAGTTATCACAAACTGCAGAGGTTTTTGCAAAAAAAATGAGTTCAAATCTTAGTTTTAAGTTTTCACAGAATGCATTTCGGTCAAACCGATTTTCAGTTTCGGTGAATCCGAAGTGTATAACAGAAACTTACACACCACTTTCGGTTGGACCGAAATGGGTTTCGGTCCTGCCGATACTCTAGGGTTTCACTAAAACCATACTTCGGTCACACCGATTTGCACAACTCGGTTAGACCGAAAGTGCAGTGCAATGGCCAGAGGCCAAATCGGTCACACCGAAAATTTAAAACCGGTTTCACCGAGATGTGTTTCGTGGAAACCTAAACCTAAGAATTTTACTCGAAACTAGAAACGATCTGATGGAAAGGAAGTTTTTCAATCGTGGCTAGATGCAGGGCAAACCAATCGTGCAAAGAATCAGATGGGAGCACGAGAGGGATCGAGACTCACCCTAACTTGGTGGAGTCCCTCTACGGCGGCAACGGCGCGGAGGAGAAAACCGTTGGCGGCGGCGGAGACCTACGGCGAGGGCGCACAGGCGACGATCCGGAGATCAGGGCGACGGCAGCAGGGGACTTGGGGGCGAAAACGTTTGAAGGAAAAATCGCGCGCTGCCCTCAGTATTTATATCCCCTTGCTGTCGGTGGGACCGAGTTGAAAAACTCGGTGACACCGAGATGGATAACTGCTATGCAGTTACGCATATCGGTCACGCCGAGATTTAGAACTCGGTTTCACCGAGATGAAACCTAGATCAGTCTAAGCGTTTCGGTTGGACCGAGTGGGAGAAGTTGGTCTGACCGAAATTGACTTAGAAGGTTTTGGAAGTCAGCCTCAGACGGATCGGTGGCTCCGAGTGCTCCTCACTCGGAGGGTCCGAAAATGACTTGTTCAAAGTTTGTGATATAAGCATGAATAGAATTTGAGACAAGAAAGCATAGATAGCTAGGGGAGGTGCTTAGGCATTCTTGTCCATCCATTTGGCCAGAAAAATCAAAACAACCAAAACAACAAATGGATGTCCTCGAATGGATAAAATCATGCATTCAACATGCTCACACAATAAGATAGCAAATGAAATATGTGTCAAACATGCACAACCAACACTCTAGCTACTAGCACACAATTTGTCGATGACTAGGTCATCTTTATATGAGTATTTTGACTTAGGAGCCAAATGAGAACATTTGATCATAGGTCATACTCATCGTTTAAGCACAAGTGGGGTTACCACTTTTACATAAAGCATTGATGTGTTCACATCATTTGGAGATGCTTTAGCTCAATTTTTAGAGCAAAGCTCCCCCTAGATGTGAGAACCCCTTTTAAAGGGTCAGACTAACCTTGGGTTGTCGTAGAAGACTTCATGTAGATGTTGAAGATGTGGATGCTCAAAGTTGATGTAGATCATCAAGAGTTGGGAGCTATCCTTTGGATTAGGGCACTTTCAATACCTACATGGGTTAGTCCCACAAGGAACAAACAAGGATATCCATGGACATAGATTGAAGTTCACAATAGATGATGTCCATGAAAGAAATGATTACCTTGTCCCTTGACTTACCAACAAGAGGGTTTGTGACTCCATGAACTAGTGCATGATGTGGAAGTTGATTGCACAAGTTGCCAAAATGAATATGAGTGAAGTATATTGGCGGAGTCACCCTCAAGAACCTTCTAGTTCTTCTTCTTTGGGATCCACATCATCTTGATGGGAATCCTTGGGGTTGTAGTTGAGCTTGACGAAGTAGAACTTGACGTGTCCTTGGGAACCCACTTGACCATGGCTTGAGGTGCTTCAATGAATGCATCAATCTCCTCTTGAAGCTTGTCCTTGGCTTTTAGCTTGTGGTCTTGTGGTGGAAGGTCATCTTGAGCTTGTTCCACATTGGAAGAAGTAGGGTCATACTTCTCCTTTTGAGAAACAAACTGTGGAGTAGGATATTGACCTTCTTCCCACTCAACACCTTCGGCGTTGAACTTTCGCTCAAAACCAGTCCCTTGATTCTTCCGGTGCCTTCCTTGTTTGCGAACAATTTCCTCAAAGTTCTTGCTTCCGGCAAGACTCTTGTAGACACCTTTCTCTATGATTTCCTTCAATAAGCTATTTTCTTGCTCAAGTGTAACTTGGCTTGAAACATTGTTAGTGGAATCAAGAGAACTACTAGAAGCAACAATATTGGATTTAACATGGTTATTGTTACTACAAGAGGAAGAATTTTTCTTATGCTTGTCATGCTTAGTCTTAATAGGTGGCAAGAAATTAGACAAGAGAAGTCGTTTGGCAAGATATGAAGAACTCTTCTTTCGAAGATCGTCATTGATCGCTTTTAGAAACTCATGTTCTTGCTCTAGAGTGAGCTTCTCGAAGCGTAGCTTCTCATGAGATCTTAGGAGCTCTCTATGATCTTCTTGAGTTGTTTCATGAGCTAACTTAAGAGTGTTTAGTTCTTTAGTTAGACGCTCAATCTCCTTCATAGCATTGTCATTCGACTCTTCTCGACTATAAAGACTACTAGCATTTTCATCGTTACTAAGCTCACTAGATTTATCATGCAATAGCTCATCTTCACCAAGCAAGTCATCCTCATCACTATTGAGGTCAATGAATTCAGGGTGTGATACCTTGGAGCCTTTAGCCATGAAGCATCTTCCAATTCCCTCATTTGGTGAATCAAATAAGTCGTAGGAGTTGGAGTTGGAGGATACGAGAGCAAGTCCGGCAACACCTTCATCTTGACTGTAGTCGAAGTCGGAGTGATAGCTTCCATCGGATTGATTGTCGGAGTCGGAGCCGGAGACCCATTCACCTACATGAGCTTGATGTCTTCTTCTTGTGTAGCTCCTTGATGACTTGTCTTTCCTCTCCGAATCCTTGCTTCTCCGAGAGGGTCTTCGTTCATAACGATCATCTCTACTCCTTCTCTCTCTCCGAGGTGACTCATCTCTTGATCTTCTTCTTGGAGATTCTTCTCTTCTCTTGTGGGGAGCCGTACACTCATTTGAGTAGTGTCCGGGTCTTCCACAATTGTAGCAGTTTCGATCACGGCTAGAAGATCTCTTTTCATCATATGATCTAGACTTTGAGCTTCTTTCTTTGCCTCTATTCTTGTAGAACTTGTTGAAGTTCTTAACCATTAGGCTTATCTCTTCATTGGAAATTAACTTGTCACTTGAGGTTGTGGGAGCATCACTTGTAGCTTTGTAAGCACCACTTGACTTGTTGTGAAGCTCTTCCTTATCCTTAAGTGTCATCTCATGAGCAACAATTCTTCTAATGACTTCAGTTGGCTTGAGAGTCTTGTAGTTTGGCATCATTTGGATCAAAGTGCACACGTTGTCATATTTTCCATCCAAAGCTCTGAGAATTTTCTTAATGATGAATCGGTCGGTCATTTCTTCGCTTCCTAAGCCGGCAATCTCATTTGTGATGAGAGCAAGCCTAGAGTACATTTCAGCGACTCCTTCACCATCCTTCATCTTGAACTTGTCAAGTTGACCTTGAAGAATATCTAACTTTGATTCCTTCACAGACTCGGTACCTTCGTGCATTTCAACCAAAGTATCCCAAATCTCTTTAGCATTCTCAAGACGGCTGATTTTGTTGAACTCCTCGGGACACAAAGCATTGAAGAGAATGTCACAAGCTTGAGCATTGTTTTGCAACATCCGCAACTCTTCCTGTGTAGCTTCGCGATCCGGAACTTTTCCTTCCTCGAAGAATTCACCTTGCATACCAACAGAAATAATGCCCCATGCGGCTGGGTTATGACCAAGAATATGCATTTTCATTTTATGCTTCCAACTAGCAAAATTTGTACCATCAAAGTAAGGACCTCTACGATAATTACCCTCACTAGACGCCATACTCTCCTAGGTTGTGAAACCAAGCTTATGGAGTCCAATGCAATGGAAACCAAAACAATGGAGACCAAAGCTCTGATACCACTTGTAGGATCGAAAGTATGTCTAGAGGGGGGGGGTGATTAGACTACTTGTAAATATAAAAATTCTGCCTTTTGATCATGAACAGTTTTTGGCAGTTTCACAATTATGATCAAGTCAAGTATCACCCTACACATGCAATTCTAGAGTATAAGCAGCGGAAAGTAAATTGCACATGTAGTAAAGAGAGGTGGAGAAGATCAAACGCAATTTGGAGACGCAATGATTTTTCCCGTGGTTCCGATAGGTAGTGCTATCGTACATCCACGTTGATGGAGACTTCAACCCACGGAGGGTAACGGCTGCGCGAGTCCACGGAGGGCTCCACCCACGAAGGGTCCACGAAGAAGCAACCTTGTCTATTCCATCATGGCCTACGCCCACGGAGGGCTAGCCTTACTCGGGGTAGATCCTCACGAAGTAGGCGATCTCCTTGCCCTTACAAACTTCTTGGTTCAACTCCACATCTCGATGACGGAGGCTCCCAAGCGACACCTAACCAATCTAGGAGGCACCACCCTCCAAAAGTTAATAGATGTTGTGGATGATGATGAACTCCTTGCTCTTGTGCTTCAAATGATAATCTCCCCAACACTCAACTCTCCTCACTGATATGGCTATGGTGGAAGAAAGGATTGAGTGGAAAGCAACTTGGGAAGGTTAGAAATCAAGTTTCATATGGTAGGAATGGAGCAACTTGATCTCAACACAAGGGTAGGTAGTTCTCTTCTCAGAAAGTGTAAGGTAGGAGTGGTAGTTCTTTCTGATGGCTCTCTCCACGAATGAAGAGGTGGTGGAGGGGTATATATAGCCTCCACACAAAATCCAACCGTTACACACATAATTGAGCAATCTCGGTGAGACCGAAGTGGAAACTCGGTCAGACCGAAAGTTCAAATATAGTGAACGTTGGGGTTTTCGGTGGGACCGAAAATACCATCTCGGTTTGTCCGATTTGAGTCAAGACAGGAACTTGCCAGTTTCAGTGGGACCGAAATCATCAACTCGGATATTCCGATATGATGACAAACGGTTACAGAAGGTTGGCAGCCCGTATTTCGGTGAGACCGATCTCAAACTCGGATTGACCGATTTTTCTAGGGTTTGGCTTATGGCTGAGGTGGTTCATCTCGGTGGGACTGAGTTTGGAAAATCAGTTTGTCCGAGATTACTTATGAGTGTGTATAGTAGTGAAAGTTGCTGATAGTTGAAGGAGATATATCACTAAGCACTTGAGCAACCAGATCATCAACACAACCTCATCCCCTTTTAATAGTATTGGCTTTTCCTATGGACTCAATGTGATCTTTGATCACTAAACCAAAAATGGTGTATTGAGCTTTTGCCAATGCTTGCCTTAGCATTTTGAGGGGTCCACTTCTTCAGTCATTTCCGTACCCATATCACTGAACTTCTCTGAAATGATTCTCAAGTAACTATTAGTTCAATGATATATATGTTGTTATTAATTACCAAAACCACCCGGGGATTAGTTGCACTTTCAATAACGAGAC
Organism: Secale cereale; assembly: GCA_902687465.1. Lineage (NCBI taxonomy): Eukaryota > Viridiplantae > Streptophyta > Magnoliopsida > Poales > Poaceae > Secale > Secale cereale. The sequence continues at coordinate 323,454,001 of LR738710.1, forward strand.
GACCCCGTGGATGACCCGTGAGATGCTTGTGTTGTATGAGTTGTTACCCTTGTGTGCATCGTGTCCGTTCCATCTTTTGTCGTGTTCCTCGGTTGCCTTCGCCACCGACCCGTGGGAACCCGACAACGGGATCGCCCCACCTTTCATCTCGTTGACTCGCTCTCGCCCTCTTTCCTTTTGCACCGGACTCTCAACGAGTTACCGGAACCGAGATGTTGCGTTGCATCTTTTTGGATCGTTGCCGTGGCACCCTTTTCTTCCACCACGGTGACAATACTTCATATCTCTTTTAAGTCAACCTTTTAATAAAATTGCATAAACTTGATCATGTCATCCGCATCATTTAACAACATTATATATGTTAATTGTTGTTTGCATATAATTATTAAACATGCTCATGGGGATTTTCCGGATATGTTGTTGTTATTTCCGGCCTCATTTAAAATGTCTAAATAGTGTAGTTTTATTATGCTTCACATCTTGCCATGTTAAAAACATTTAATCTTGTCTTGTTGATAACGAGAGTCAACTAAATAATTAAATGTGGTGTTTCGTCAATATGCAACTCGTTGCATATTGAGCTCCACTTAACTTGTAGTGTTGTTTGTGCACTTTGCCATGCCATGCATAATTAAACCGGACATGCATCATACTTGTTTGTGCATCGTATGCCATGTTTATGCTTGTGTGTTTACCGTGTTGTTTCTTTCTTTCCGGTTGCTTCTCTTGTTAGCTTCGGTTTCGTTCCGGAGTTGTCAGGATTCTCTCGACTGTGTTGCTTCGTCTACTTCGTGGATCCGTTCTTCTCCCTTGTGGAATCCCAGGCAAGATGACCGAACCTCGATAACATTACTATCTTTGCCTATTGCTAGTAGTTCCGCTCTATAGTTTTGCCTCGATGCCCATGATCTTCTTGTCAGCCTCCTACTTGTAACCATTGCCAAGTTTAACCACCCTACCTACGCAAACCGTTGCTTGGCTAAGTATGCTTCGCTCAGCCCTTCTTATAGCATTGCTAGTTGCAGGTGAAGATTGAAGATGCTTGCTTCATGTTGAAGTTTGGTTGGGTTATATCACACTATATAAATGCTTAAATAAAATCATCTATATATTGGCAAGGGTGGAAGGCTAAGCCTTTTGCTTGGTGTTTTGTTCCACTCATGCTGTTAGGAACCGTATAAACCGGTGTTATGTTCCTTGATTATGCGTTCCTAACACGATTGGGGTGTATGGGACCCCCTTGATAAACCGCTAAGTGCTAAGTCTTTTCCAGCAAGTCCCAACATTGGTACTATTCGCCTAATAACTAATAAAACTTGCATGTGGACTAGCTATCCCTTTTTATTTTAATTCTACAACCCCGGGCCAGTGCTCCACATGAGTGTTGGTCCGAAACGGGGGTCCTGCAGGGCCACCTCGAGGAAACTCAAGGTCTGGTAAAAACCTGTAGCATCGCCCATCCGGTCGTGTCCTGAGACTAGATACGCGCGGCTACCTATCAGGGTGTCGACACGCCGGGAGGATTTGCTGGATTAGCCTTACCTTAGTTCGGAGTATCTTGAGCACGGGATTCCGAGAATACTCGGGTTTTCCCAGCTTTGGAGTTGCGACTCCGCGGATCGTGGGCTTGTGATGGGCCAAGTTGGAACACCCCTGCAGGGTTTGAACTTTCGAAAGCCGTGCCCACGGTTATGTGGCAGATGGGAGCTTGTTAATATCCGGTTGTAGAAAACTTGACACAATGTTCTAATACACTACCAGCGTGTGTACCGTGACTGTCAATTTCCGAATAGGGATTCGGGAGTTGAACACGGTGGGGTTATGTTTGACCGGCTTTAGTTAGGATCACTTCGTGATCATCTCTCGACCGAGGCACTTCTCTTCTCGCTCTCTTTTACGTAAGTTAGTGCTAGTTGCTGCTGCAGACTCTTGTTATTCCTTCACCTCTTATTCTTTCTTCAGCCTTGTTCCACACCCAAGGCTTAAATAGTCGTGTTACCCGGGAACGGGATTGCTGAGTCCTCTGTGGCTCATAGTTACTTCACCACACCAGATGCAGGTTCAGCCGAGTTTGATGCAGGAGCTGGTTCAGTGCTTCACCAGGAGCTCGTTGAAGAGTTTGGCCGTATGCTTGTGTCGTTTCGACGATCAGTAGTGGTTCTTCTACTAGGATTCAATCCTGACCTGTGGCTTTATGTTGTTTTGGTATCTTTGGTTTGGATCTTCACCCGTAGTCGGGTTGTGATGTTTTGAATGATGTCTTGCGTATGTAATGTATTGTGTGAAGTGGCGAGTGTAAGCCAACTATCTTCTTTTGCAATTTAATCCCTCTTTTACATGAGTCGTGCAAAGATACCAAACTTGAGATCATTCTAGGATGGGCTTATACCTTTAAGTCGTGCCTCGACACGTAGGAGGTATAGTCCCATCCTGGGCATTACAAGTTGGTATTCAGAGCCTTCTCCGACCTAGAAGCCCCCACTGATTGATCGAATCATTGACGGTTGAGTCTAGGCACACACTGAAAATGTTTTGAGTCCTATATTTATATCGGAGAGTAGGAATTCTTTTGCTTCTTATCTCTTTTCATTCTGGTGAGGACTCCTGATGATTACTCTTTTCTCTTCTACTTTCAAAAATTGCACAATTTTTTTTTAGGATCTCGCGAGTATTGTTTGGATTGTTTCGATGTCTTTGTGACGAGAACATTGTTCTCGATGCCTCCTGTCATTAGGTGTTGTGGCAGTGTCCCGGGGAGTTGAGCTCCGAGGTGTTGTCGTCACAAATCCATCGCGGCAGTACTAGAATACTTAAGACGGCCGACATCGAAAACTCTCCTATGCAGTTAGTGGCAAGATAACCCCGACATCACCCAGTACTGGGGAGGTAGTTCGAGAGTATTGCCATAGCTTGTATAGTGGATGCGTTTCGAAGGTCCGAGGTAAACAGTTTTCGAGAAAGACTGGTTATGTGTTGAAGGATGGATACACCTGGATGTAGGTTTAGAGTTGATTGCGCGGTGCTTCTCGTGTATCCCCAACACCTGATTGCATAACTAGAAACTTTCGGAAATTAATAGGTGGGTTCATCCAGTAGTTCTAGGCATTCTTCCAACGAGTGCACGATATGAAGTTCGGGGTTCTACATTGAGTGAAGTGGTTTTATGGACTTGTTCTGATCGGGAGTTGCATCTTAAAGGGTCCTTGGCTATGCTGATCCGGGGATTGCAAAACCCTTTTGTAACACTTTCCATGAGCTTTCAGCACGAAGGTGTCGAACGAAGCTTCTATCTTGTATTTGTTCCATCTGCTCCGTGTTCCTTTTTATTTATCTTTTGTTCTTCCAAGTGGCTTCTCGTCAAGTGATGTACCTGCAGAATTCATTCGTTCAATCCTCTGTTCGGATGATATTGTGAAGATTAGGCTGCTACACATCTATCCTTTGTTCTTGTTTTGATTCTGGTATTCGAGTTGCTTCGATGTCAAATGTTGATTCCATACCTTTCCTAATCGGTGTTCTCATATTTCTATGGGAGTGCTAATTCTTCTTGATCATCAAGATGGTCATGTTAAATTCTTTTCAACCGGTGTCCAGTTTGTTCATCCCAAGTTGTCTTTGTTTCCCCACCCTCCCACCCTTCTTATTCTTGGAGTCAGAAATTCTCAAATGAAGTATCCATTTTATTCATGTGATGTTTCTTCATTCTTTCCTTCTATGTTCTTATCTGGTGATTTATCATGAAGATGCTCAAGAGCTTCAAGTTCATCATTCTTTTGTTCTCTAATTGTGCCGGTGGATGTAATTCAAGAATTCGGTGTTGATCTTATCCTTTTTCGTCATTTCACAATGCTTTCTTATTCCGGTGCACCAATTAATCATTTCTCCTCTTGCTATTCATATCCGGAGTGCTGAAGATTCATAATTCCATTCTTAATCCGTTCAAGCTATTTTGTGGATTATCATCTTATTCAAGCCATTTAATTCAACTGGTGCAATATCTCTTAAGCAATCTTTTCCAACGGTGATTTCTTTGAGTGGGCCCTAACCCACAGGTCTTTTCCCAGGATCTTACCTGACTCTTCTAATTTTTCCGGAGAATTCTTTTCAAAGTGTGACGTAAGAATGGATTACATCAGTCACATGCCTTCTTCAAGACCGTTTTCAGATTCTTTTTCATCATTGGTTCAACCTTTTAATTCTTCATTCCGGAGTGCTCAACAATTCTTATGGCATTTCTCGTCTTCATTCTCAACATTTGCAGACCCGAGAAGTGTTTATCTTAATTCTTGGCCCTTCTCTTGAAGATTCGTGGTTCTAGCTTCATGCCATCCTCATTATTGTTCCGTTTGTGAGGAATTCTTTTATACCCGTCCGAAGCATTTCATGAATTCTTTTCTTTGTGATCCTCCGAAGGCCATCATTTCAGCATATTTCTTCGTTCTCAGTTTTCAACTTGTCCTCCAAATATTCTTCATTGTTGCCTCTTCGTTCATCTCAACATTCTTACGGTGATTCGTTCAAGTTTACTCTTCCGTTGTTATCGTTTTAATTCACTCGTTCTTTTCACAATCCTACTGGTGCTTTGTTGAAGAATTATCCAAGCTTGTGCGAGATCTCTATTAATCCTTTCCAACGAGAATAAGTAGTATGCCAAATCCGTTGCTTGTCATCAATTTAATTTGGTGAAGGATAAGCATACAATAAATCTTATTCTTATTCCTTCAAGGTGATTTAATTCTTTTGTTTGGAGCTTGTTCATCTTATCATATCCTTGGTTCTAAGTTGTTCATCTTGTTTTTCGGAGCTCCAAGTTATTTCAATTATATCATTTCAAAGCTCCATCTAATTCATCACAGGCCTTGAATCTTATTCTTTTCATCTTTCGCTTCTCATGCTTTCATTACCGGAGTTCTTCATGGTGGTTCATCATTTAATTCATCCTCGAAGTCTTCATCAAGATTCTTGTTGGAGCTCAAGCATTCTTCATCATGCTTCCAATTGCAATCCTTTCTACCTTATCTTTTCAGATGGTGTTATGTCATTTTGACAATTCCTTCATGTTTTATGATTCACAAGTTGTCAAGAATGAAATATTTAAAACCATCAGTTTCTTTGTTCAGGAGATCTTTTCCGACTCTTCAATTATTCGTTGGAGTTTTTCTTGGGTTATAATTCACCTAAAAGCTTTCCTTGAGAATTGTTGCTATTATGGTGCTCATAAATGACCCAAATTCTTCATTTATCATTCCGGTGAAATAAGTTCTTCGTCTCCTTGTTGATCTCAATCCAATTAATGTTTTGTCAGTGGCTGGTTGTCACCTCATAATTTTGAGATGTTTTCCATAAGCCCACATCAAGCTTATTCGTTTTCGTTGTTGATTTTTTCCAACAACTCCACTCAACCCGTCTTCGTAAGGATGCTCTTTCAAATTCATTTTGAGAGAAGTTGTCATTTTCTTCTCCATTCATTTCTTTTGTTGATTTATATTCTATTCTCCCATTCCGGAGGCATTGTTATGTTGCTCTCTCCAAACCATCATATCGTTTTATCGAGATCTTGTTCTTTCCCTTGCTTATCATTCAACCGGAGTGTTGTATTCTTCATTCAAGTTCCCTCATCTTATCAAGTTTTTGCCGCTCTTTTCAACCGGAGTGCTGTCTGAGTCTTTCTTACCCCTTGTGCCATTCTTTTAATTGTTTTGGAGGCAATATGTTGTTGTTTTCATCAAGTATCACTCAATCTTCTCAAGTTTTCGTTCATTTCCTTCCATTTTCAGACGGAGTGCTGTCCAAATTCTGTCATTCTTATTCCTTGGCTATACCATTGCAGTTTCATATTCTTTTGGTTCGTAAGCTCTTGTTTCATGTCTTTCTACCTACAAGGTTCTCATAGTGCTCCTTGTTCCTCCTTTTACCGGAGTGTTTCATCTTCGTTCATCTCCGTTGTATTCTTTCCTTCAAGATTGTTCAACCTCTCAAGGTTCTTTGGTTTCACTCATCTGTCAAAGAAGCAACTTTGTTTTACCTCTTCTTTTTCATTTTTTACCCGGTGATATCTCTAGGATCTCGGGTCGAGATCCTCTGTTAGTGTGGGAGAGTTGTGACGCCCGAGACCGACGTCCCAGAAGATTCCAGAAGATTCCAGATGTTCCGGGTTGCCCGTGTGTTCTTTTGTGCTTGCGTTATTTATTTTTGCATTGCATCATGTCATCATGCCATCATGTCATTCATTTTTGCATCTCAACCTAATAAATTGTGTGGACCTTCGGTCCATTTAAATCGAGGGAAGGTTTCCTTCTCTTTATAACATATCCTCCAAATATTATGGAGCTATTATAAATATATATTCCATTCTTTGGAATTACCCGCAACACACTTGCATATTTTCCCCATGTCTTTTCACTTCGAGTTTCTCCTTTAAAAACCTTGCCAATAATTCTTTTCCGTTGTTTCGAGGTTCCTCCGAAAATTTGAACATTTTTGGACACTTCAATAATCAAGTCTTAGTTCAAACCCATTTGAATTAAATTCAAATATGTTTGAATTATTTTTCCGATCATGCCTTTCTTATTTTTCTCGGACTTTGCTCATTTTATGATGCCCGAGAAAAATAGTCCTTTGTGCTAGTTTTGCCCTAACCCCCCCTCCTTCTTCTCTTTCTTTTCTTCTTGGCTATTTTTTTCTGTATTTTGGGAGTGGCAGAAAATTAAGGCAGTAAGGGCCCGAGTCCTCTTGGACCAGCCCGTTCCCAGCCTCCCTCTCCTCCCAGCCTTGGCCCAAGGCAGCCACCAGCCCAGGCCTCCCTCTAGGCCCAAGCCCACCAGACCGACCCCCCTAACCCTAGCCCGCACTTCGCTCCTCCCTCTGAATCCCTCACCGCCGCCGCAGCTTTCAGCCTCGCTCGCCCGACCCCCTTTCCCTCGCTCGCTGGCCCTCTTCTCCTCGCTCTCTCCTCTGTCCCCGACCCCCTCGTTCGCTCGAGCCCCTCGCCTCTCCTCCTCGCGAGCGCCGGACCGAGCCTCCCGATCCCCTCTGCGGCTCCCTCCGTTCCAGCTCGCCCTCGAGCCTCCGCGCCAGGACTCCGGCCGCGACCGCAGCTCTCCGCGCCGGCCAGGAGGCCTCGTCTCCAGGCGCCTCTGCCTCGCCCCCTGGCGCCCCGCGGGCGGGCGCCTCTCCATCTCCCTTCCGCCGGCCGTCCGGCCAGCCAGCAGCGGCCCAAGCGCCTCCTCTCCAGATTCGAAGGCCGCAGCCCGGCGCGCCCCTCCTCCATCTTCAGCCCCGGCGCCCCGTCTCAAGGCCGCCCCGAGCTCGACCGCGCCGTCTCCTGCGCGCCCCAGGCAGGCGCCGCGCCTCCATCTTCAGCAGTGCGCCGTCTCCATCGCCACCTCACGTCGTTCCTTCAGCAACCAGCAGCGCCGCACCCCCGCAGTCTTTTCCTGTTTTTTTTTGTTGTTGCTGTTTTTGTGTATCTCTAGTACCCACGGGACAGCAAGTACCTCTACACGGCGACCCGACAAGTTCCACGACCGAGTTCCACTACCGTCGCCGAGACCAAGTTCCACTACGTCCACGACGACCTTATGACAAGTACCACGACGACCGAACGGCTATGATGACGAGTACATCTACGAACGGGAACATCTACATGATGAATCGCCCAGTACCACTACTTCCCTCTACGTGAACAACTACTTCCTCTCCGACCGCGAGTACCACTACTTCCTCTACGATCTCGAACTGTCCCAAAACGAGTGTTTCGAAGGTATAATGAGACGACCCCGTGGATGACCCGTGAGATGCTTGTGTTGTATGAGTTGTTACCCTTATGTGCATCGTGCCCGTTCCATCTTTTGTCGTGTTCCTCGGTTGCCTTCGCCACCGACCCGTGGGAACCCGGCAACGGGATCGCCCCACCTTTCATCTCGTTGACTCGCTCTCGCCCTCTTTCCTTTTGCACCGGACTCTCAACGAGTTACCGGAACCGAGATGTTGCGTTGCATCTTTTCGGATCGTTGCCGTGGCACCCTTTTCTTCCACCACGGTGACAATACTTCATATCTCTTTTAAGTCAACCTTTTAATAAAATTGCATAAACTTGATCATGTCATCCGCATCATTTAACAACATTATATATGTTAATTGTTGTTTGCTTATAATTATTAAACATGCTCATGGGGATTTTCCGGATATGTTGTTGTTATTTCCGGCCTCATTTAAAATGTCTAAATAGTGTAGTTTTATTATGCTTCACCTCTTGCCATGTTAAACACATTTAATCTTGTCTTGTTGATAACGAGAGTCAACTAAATAATTAAATGTGGTGTTTCGTCAATATGCAACTCGTTGCATATTGAGCTCCACTTAACTTGTAGTGTTGTTTGTGCACTTTGCCATGCCATGCATAATTAAACTGGACATGCATCATACTTGTTTGTGCATCGTATGCCATGTTTATGCTTGTGTGTTTACCGTGTTGTTTCTTTCTTTCCGGTTGCTTCTCTTGTTAGCTTTGGTTTCGTTCCGGAGTTGTGAGGATTCTGTCGACTGTGTTGCTTCGTCTACTTCGTGGATCCGTTCTTCTCCCTTGTGGAATCCCAGGCAAGATGACCGAACCTCGATAACATTACTATCTTTGCCTATTGCTAGTAGTTCCGCTCTATAGTTTTGCCTCGATGCCCATGATCTTCTTGTAGCCTCCTACTTGTAACCATTGCCATGTTTAACCACCCTACCTACGCAAACCGTTGCTTGGCTAAGTACGCTTCGCTCAGCCCTTCTTATAGCATTGCTAGTTGCAGGTGAAGATTGAAGATGCTTGCTTTATGATGAAGTTTGGTTGGGTTATATCACACTATATAAATGCTTAAATGAAATCATCTATATATTGGCAAGGGTGGAAGGCTAAGCCTTTTGCTTGGTGTTTTGTTCCACTCATGCCGTTAGGAACCGTATAAACCGGTGTTATGTTCCTTGATTATGCGTTCCTAACACGGTTGGGGTGTATGGGACCCCCTTGATAAACCGCTAAGTGCTAAGTCTTTTCCAGCAAGTCCCAACATTGGTACTATTCGCCTAATAACTAATAAAACTTGCATGTGGACTAGCTATCCCTTTTTATTTTAATTCTACAACCCCGGGCCAGTGCTCCACATGAGTGTTGGTCCAAAACGGGGGTCCTGCAGGGCCACCTCGAGGAAACTCAAGGTCTGGTAAAAACCTGTAGCATCGCCCATCCGGTCGTGTCCTGAGACTAGATACGCGCGGCTACCTATCAGGGTGTCGACACGCCGGGAGGATTTGCTGGATTAGCCTTACCTTAGTTCGGAGTATCTTGAGCACGGGATTCCGAGAATACTCGGGTCTTCCCACCTTTGGAGTTGCGACTCCGCGGATCGTGGGCTTGTGATGGGCCAAGTTGGAACACCCCTGCAGGGTTTGAACTTTCGAAAGTTGTGCCCGCGATTATGTGGCAGATGGGAGCTTGTTAATATCCGGTTGTAGAAAACTTGACACAATGTTCTAATACACTACCAGCGTGTGTACCGTGACTGTCAATTTCCGAATAGGGATTCGGGAGTTGAACACGGTGGGGTTATGTTTGACCGGCTTTAGTTAGGATCACTTTGTGATCATCTCTCGACCGAGGCACTTCTCTTCTCGCTCTCTTTTACGTAAGTTAGTGCTAGTTGCTGCTGCAGACTCTTGTTATTCCTTCACCTCTTATTCTTTCTTCAGCCTTGTTCCACACCCAAGGCTTAAATAGTCGTGTTACCCGGGAACGGGATTGCTGAGTCCTCTGTGGCTCACAGTTACTTCACCACACCAGATGCAGGTTCAGCCGAGTTTGATGCAGGAGCTGGTTCAGTGCTTCACCAGGATCTCGTTGAAGAGTTTGGCCGTATGCTTGTGTCGTTTCGACAATCAGTAGTGGTTCTTCTACTAGGATTCGATCCTGACCTGTGGCTTTATGTTGTTTTGGTATCTTTCGTTTGGATCTTCACCCGTAGTCGGGTTGTGATGTTTTGAATGATGTCTTGCTTATGTAATGTATTGTGTGAAGTGGCGAGTGTAAGCCAACTATCTTCTTTTGCAATTTAATCCCTCTTTTACATGAGTCGTGCAAAGATACCAAACTTGAGATCATTCTAGGATGGGCTTATACCTTTAAGTCGTGCCTCGACACGTAGGAGGTATAGTCCCATCCTGGGCATTACACCCACCCCGGGCACTGTCCGAACTCCATTTTTCTATAGTTTGCTTGTGTCCCAAGATAAAAATTCTTTATATAGCCCCCGAACCTATTGACCACCATATCATCGAGAAATCTTATGTTTTCTTTTCTTGCCGTTTTCGGTGAGATCTATCAAGCCGGGCATCATGTCTTCCTCCTCCTCAAACCCAATGGTAGAGGATGCTTGGCTGATGAAGATCGGGCTAAAGAAGGAAGAACTCGTAGAGGTTGTGAATGGTTACAAAGGCAAGAAGGTTGTCAACGAGCAAGCACTGCCAACAGAAGAGGGAGAAGAAGATATCCTTAAACCCTATTATGCTCTTCTTACCCCTACTAAAATTTCAGCCTTTCAAATCATCGAAATGGTTCGTGTATAGAATAACTATCTCACTTGCGAAAATATTCTGTATCAAGAGCATATCATCTATCTCCAGAGCGTCATTCGTCGGTTGGAGAATCTCTCGATCCTTAAGGATAAGATCGTTTTTTCATCACCATCACCTTCTTCACCACCAAAGGAGAATTGAGTATCTGGTATGGGCACTCCCCTTGGCTTCCGCCAAGCTTGGGGGGAGGTGCCCCAGTATCATATCATCCCCACTATCTTTTTGCATTTACTGATCTTAGTTGAATCTTTTGCTTTAGAATAAATGAAAGTTAGTTTGATTCTTTCCCCTTGAGTTTGCTTAGTGATCTATCATTGTAATCGTGTGCAAGTTATATAATAAAGTTTAGTTTTGAGTTTTACTTTCATGTTGCAATAAAAAACCAAATAAAAGAAAGAAAATATATTTATAAGATCATATACTAACCCTATAGTAGGTGATAGCACCACATAAGGAAAAGTGTAAGTAAGAAAATTTTATTAGAGATTGACAAGCATAGCATTAGTCAGTGATGCAACTCATGAAAGAATTAATAAGGGAAGGGAAGATCCATATATATATATATATATATATATATATATATATATATATATATATATATATATATATATATAATCCTAGAAATCTTTTGTGACCTCATCAAAATATTATATGCCAAAATTGTTGAAGTTGGACAAGGAAGACAATGTAATGGTTTATGTATGTTTATATTCACATTGAAGTCATATTGTCATAGATACTTGAACATGTGATGCTTGTCCCCTATCTTTGCCAGCAAAAAATTCCGCACTAAGTAGTGATACTAGTTGTGCATCCAAAAACCCTTAAACCCAAATCTTTTTCAAGTGTCCACCATACCTACCCATGGATTGAGTAAGATCCTTCAAGTAAGTTGTCACCGGTGCAATAAGGCAATAAAAATTGCTTCTAAATATGTGAGATCATTTAGTGTAAGAGAAAATTGAGCTTTGCACGAACTTGGATGAAAAAGAATAAAAGTGACAGACTTCATAATAAAGGTTGTCATCTTAAGGGGCAATGTCACGTGACGTTCTCTTGCACTAATGGATTGATCATGCAAACAAATAAGTGCATGGCAACCTCTGCTTCCCTCTGCGAAGGGCCTATCTTTTACTTTTATGTATTTACCTTTATGCAAAGAGGCAAAGTTTTCCATCTATTCCTTTTTATTTTCTCCTTTGGCAAGCATCATGTGGTGAGGAAAGATCTAGGGACATATGTCCAGCTGAATATAGATAGCATGAGTTATCATTTTGACATCAACCTTGAGGTGAGTATGTTGGGAGGCGAAAATATAAGCCCCTATCTTTCTTTGTGTCCGGCTGAAACCTTTTTCTCATGTGTCCAAGGTGAGTGTTAGCAATCATAGAAAACTATATGATGATTGAGTATGTGGACTTGCCTAAAGGCTCCGACACATGACCCTTCCTGAAAAGATGATGAATTGTAGTTGCAAAGTTGACTGAGAACATAGTTTGTTGGTTTCTAATAGAGTTTCTGCTTTATACTTTGATTGTGTGATGAACTATTACTTATTCATGGGGAATGTATGATAAAAGTTATGTGATAAAAAGTTTATGTTTAAGTTTAATGTTGTTATAATAATCAACATGATGTTTCTATGTCCGTATTTTATTTTTATCGACACCTCTCTCTCAAAGCATGTGGACATGTTTTTCGATTTCGGTTTCCACTAGGGAACAAGCGAGGTCTAAGCTCAGGGGAGCTGATATGTCCATTTTGCATTATGTTTTCTTACTGATATTTACAATGTTTTTATCCATAATGATACTTTTTGGAGTAATTCTAATGCTTTTTCTCTCATAATTTTCAAGGTACACACCAAGAGGGAGAATTCCGGCAGCTGGAAATCTGGACCTGAAAAAGCTACATCGGGCCACCTATTCTGCACAACACCAAACAAGATGAAACTCCACATATATTTTTTATGGAATACTTAAGAAATATTGGAGCCAATAAACATCAGAGGGGGGGCACCAGGTGGGCACAACCCACCAAGGCACGCCAGGCCCTCCTGGCGCGCCCTGGTGGGTTGCCTCCTCGGCCCACCTCCGGTGCCCAACTTCTGGTATATAAGTGATTCTGAGCTAGAAAAAAATAAGGAGAGGACTTTCGGATGGAGCGCCGCCGTCTCGAGGTGGAACTTGGGCAGGAGCACTTTTTCCCTCCGGCGGAGCGATTCCGTCGGGGGAACTTCCCTCCCGGAGAGGGGAAATCATCATCATCATCATCACCAACCACTCTCCCATCTTGGGGAGGGCAATATCCATCAACATCTTCAATAGCACCATCTCATCTCAAACCCTAGTTCATCTATTGTATTCAATCTTGTTACCGGAACTATAGATTGGTGCTTGTGGGTGACTAGTAGTGTCTTGTAGTTGATTACTATAAGGTTTATTTGGTGGAAGATTATATGTTCAGATACATTATGCTGTATATCACCTCTCCGATCTTGAGCATGTTCATCACTTGTGAGTAGTTGCCTTTGTTCTTGAGGTCACGGGAGAAATCATTTTGCAAGTAATCATGTGAATTTGATATGTGTTTGATATTTTCATAGTATATATGTTGTGATTCCCTTAGTGTTGTCATATGAACATCGACTACATGACACTTCACCATATTTGGGCCTAAGGGAATGCATTGTGGAGTAGTAAGTAGATGGTGGGTTGCGAGAGTGACAGAAACTTAAACCCCAGTTTATGCACTATTCTGTAGGGGACCGATTGGATCCTAGAGTTTAATGCTATGGTTAGAAGTTATTCTTAATACTTTTCTCGTAGTTGCGGATGCTTGCGGGAGGGTTAATCATAAGTAGGAGGTTTTTTCAAGTAGGAACAACACCTAAGCACTTGTCCACCCACATATCAAATTATCAAAGTAGCGAACACAAATCAAACCAACATGATGAAAGTGACTAGATGAAATTCCCGTGTACCCTCAAAAACGCTTTGCTTACTATAAGAGACCATTTTGGCCTATCCTTTGCCTCAGAAGGATTGGGCTACCTTGCTGCATACTTGTTACAATTATTGTTACTTGCTCGTTACAAATTATCTTGCTATCAAACTACTCGCTACTTACAATTTCAACACTTGCAGTCACTACCTTACTGAAAACTACTTGTCATTTCCTTCTGCTCCTCGTTGCGTTCGACACTCTTACTTATCAAAAAGAGCTACAATTGAACCCCTACACTTATGGGTCATCACCCACTTAGCCTCACGGTTCAATGATATAGAACCACTCCTACTACCATACCTTGTTGGTTCCCAAAAAAGCCCCTTTGGGCCAGGTGGTGTTGGGGAGCTTGCTTAACATAGATCCCCCATAGTCCACGTGCTGTCCGTCGACCACCTTCAGCTTTAGATTGATGGTCTTGAGCTATAAGCCAAAGTGTGGGGGGACACGGAGGAAAGCTTCACGCACGACTATGAAAGCCGATATGTGATGAATAGAATTCGGGACTAGGTCATGGAAATCTAGCCCGTAGAAGAACAAGAGACCCCGGACAAAGGGGTGGAGGGGAAATCCGAGTCCTCGAAGAAAGTGAGGGATGAACACAACCCTCTCGCCAGGCCCTGGGATGGAGGTCACCTGATTCTTGTCAGGAATCCGGTATGCTATGTTGGCGGCAAGATAGCCCGCGCTTCGGAGACTCTTCATGTCTTTCTCCGTGATAGTGGAGGCCTCCCACTTGCCCTTAGAGCCAGATCCATCCATTGCTGGAGAAGGAGGTGGTGGTGGAAGGGATGAGAGCTGCGGGTGCTAGAACTAGGAGATTGGGAAGCAAAGGGCTAGAGGAAAGCATGAGGTAAATGGGAGGGATCTATGTCCTTTTATAGGCGGTAAATACCAACGTCCCCCACTCAAGCCATAAAACTCGCCTGTTCCCAACGAGATCGTGCATAAGGTACGGTAGGGTTATTGAAGCCATAAAACTCGCCTCTGAGCCGCTGACCAGCGGGCCCCTCCGCGCCCCTGTTCACCCGTCCCCTCCCCCGAGTCGGACAGGCTGAGCGCGCATGTCGAGGCCGAGTCGCCTCACGCTTCTGGTCCACCCCGGTGCAGCCTGACTTGCCTAATGCGAGTCCAAGACCCGAAAGCAACCCTACTCACTGCACCGCATGAGCACGGCCGCGCCATTTGGACATCACCATGGGATGCCGTCACCATCACCGTCGCCGTTCGCCGGGTAATTTTGCCACCGTAAGAGCATCTTTAGTCGCATTGACTACTTCTTTCGAACCCCCTCTTGCCCATGCATCCCTTTGAAAAGTTTTTGTGGCCGAATTCGCAATGGAGCCAGAGGAGCAAGATTGTCCGCCTCTGATGGAGTTCGCAAGTTCACCGCTGCCGGTACAGAGTGCTCTTCGCCATCCGACTTCACCACCACCTCCGCCACTCCACGCCGCACCACCCATACCCCCACCCTCGTCGGAGCATCAACGGAGAGCCACCACCGCCGACGCCCGATCCGCCGCCACTGCTGGTTTGTCATCTGGTGAGCACATGACTCCGACCAACCACAGGCTGCCATGTGACAGTTGCTACAGTGCACGCATTGGAGTTTCGCATAGTTCAGGCGATTTCTGTTGCACTTTTTCTTCTTCAGATTTTCTTTCTAAATTCAAATCGCTATATCCTTTAGTGTATGTATGCAAATTAGGTGATTCTTTTTCCTATGAACTCAAAAAAATCAGCTCTTTATCATAGTACCACTTTTGCACATGTTTGTACTATTCAAATTTGAGTTTGTTTGAATTTGAATTAAACCTTCCGGAGGCTGTAACTTGTAAACCGTGTGTCAGAATTGAGTGATTCTTTTTGCATTGTGATCGTAGTGCAATGTAGGTGATCTGTACATGTTGCTTTGCTGCTGTTTTTGAGTTTTAAAATGGTTTCCTTGCTGTTGGCTTTATTTTGGTTTTATTCGAGTTTCGGTGATTGATTTGTTAAATTGTCTGAAACATGTAGATTGTCTGGAGTGCGACGCGAGCTATTGTCAGGAGTGTGACTTTTTGAATAAGAATCAATAAAAGTTACATGTTGATCATCCTATACCTATTGTTTTTCTATGCATTGTAGTTATATCATAGTATAAACTTATGCATTATAGGATTGTTACATTTTTGATCTATATTATTGAGCTATCGCCCGCATTTGCAATTCATGGTAGTTATAGTTTTGCTATGCTTGTAGATGAGGTTGGTTCATGTATACATTGAGCTTATGTGAGGATTATTTATATTTAACAAACTGAGTAGTAATTCAGGACTTAACTCACCTCTGGGCAGAAGTGGGATTGTTGTGTGGTTTCAAGATCATCATGGTTTATACCCTCTGAATGGAAGTGGACGACCGCTCAGGCTCAAAAAGACCAGACCGACTTAGTGACTAGTAGCTTCCATGCGCGACCACCAGCTAAATGGGCTCTGGCTTAGTTGAGTAGGTGGTGGGATCCTCGCCCAGGTATGCTAGTAGATGTATATATACATAGGTGTACTGGCTGCCGGGGGTGGAGGTGACTACTTTGAAAGACTTTATCTCAATCTTTGGGTTTAGTCTAGTGGGTAAAGTGTGCAAAACTCTACAGAGTATTAAAAACTAATCATGAGTAGTCGTGTCCCCGATTATGGACAATTTTGAGCCACTATGCCATTACAGTTATTGGATGATCTTGACAGGTGTGACACTTAATAATATTTGTGGGCAACTTATTAAATGGGTAGGTTGGAGTTGATTTTGCCAACTCAACCTTGTGCATTTAGTTGTAGTAATAAAAGAACTAATTTAAAATTGACTATTAGGTAGTTATGCGGATAAAATCAGCTTTGTGCAAAACAAACCCCCAAGCCTTCCTTTGTTTTTCTATGCATATACATGTAGGTCTGCTTTATTACTTCTCCTGTGTAACTTGCCAATACATTCGATGTATTGACCTATACAGCTGCAATGTATCATGTTGTAGGGTTTTCAGACGAGGAGTAAGGTACCATTAGGGTCGCGAGTCTGCACTCAACATCGCCAGTTGGGCTATGATGGGACTCATCATTATTTTTTGCTACTTTCCTATGTTTGATTGAATAAGAGCTAGCCATGATCTACGCATATTGTTTTATTTTATAGATTATGGATCATATATTGTAATAAATGATGCACTTGTATTATGGTATCCATCTATACTGTGTGTGCTAACGAGTTCGATCCAGGGACTTGCACAATAAGCACATAGACTCAAATCCTTCGAGATTTGGTCGTTACGGATGGTATTAGAGCACTGTGTTGACTGTAGGACGTGACCCTAGAAAATGGATTAGAAAAGTCATAGGAGTGAAAATTATTTTATAAACTAGCTATACTTTTTACTGTTTATTACTTCACCGGTTCACCCTCTCAAGTATCTTGAACAGTTAAGTAGGAACTAGTGCTGAGACCACCATTCATGCTTGTTTAATATTGCAATGTTATCGTGTTAGCGTATCTGATTATGTCCTCTTTCGTGGTATGAAGATACTAGATTGTTTGCTTGATTGGTAGCTTGTTTGCTAAATTTTGTCTCGTCGAAATTATTCGACTATATATACATATATATAATACTATATTATTGTGCTTGTTTGTCTGTTTGTTTGTTGGTGTAATTCGTTGTTGTGTTTTACTGCTTTATATTGACTTGATCATATATGCATATGGGTAGAATATATTTATATCTATAGCTTTTAGCCCTATTATATCTATAACTCTTCTATGCTTGCCCACCAGATGCCGCCGAGGCGTGATAATAGGCGCAATGTTGCAGGAGGAGACAACAATGGCAATGTCATACCGCCATACATGCAACAGTTGCTTCAGGGGCAGACGCAGTTGATTTAGTTTCTTGTGCGGAATCAGAACAACCAGAACAACAACAACAACAACAACAACAACTCGCCACCCGCGGATATGCTTACCAGGTTCTTGAGGTTGAATCCTCAGAGGTTCTCCAGTTCCCCTGAATCTATTGTGCCTAACGATTGGCTCCATGCAGTCAGTAGGAACCTGGAGACGGTTGGATGCACAAATGCAGAGAGAGTGAGGTTTGCCTCACATTTGTTGAAGGGTCCTGCCGTAGCTTGGTGGGACAACTACGTGGTCACTTATCCCATTGCTTCTGTCAATTGGACTTAGTTTTAGGATGCTTTTCGGGTTGCACATGTCTCTGGTGGTGCTATGAGTCTAAAAAATAAGGATTTTCGCAGTTCACGTCGGGGCGGTCGCACAACTAATGCTTATGTGGAGGAATTTAATAACCTTGCACGCTATGCTCCTAATGATGTTAACACTGATGCAGCTAGGCATGAGAAATTGTTGGAGGGCCTGAATGATGAGTTGAGCATTCATTCGACAGTGGCTACTTTAAATATCTGTCAGGACCTGATTGATAACGCCATTGTGCTAGAGGGGAAGCATCACGCCATAGAGAATCACAATAGGAAGCACAGCAATAATAACATGTATAATACATGACCACAACAGAAGCCACACACTTCATATCAGGGTAATGTAGGTAATGGGCATCATCATCATCATCATGGAGGTAATGGACATAATAATCATGGAGAGAATGGCCACAACCATAATGTCCACCATCATCACAATGGGCACAAGAGTAACAATGGCAATGTCAGAGGTAATGGTAATGGTAATGGAGGGAGTAATAACCAGAGCCACCAGAGTGTGCCTGTGTAGAGGGACATTAGCAAGGTTCAGTGCTATAAGTGTAAGCAGATGGGCCACTACTCCAACGCTTGTCCAGATAGCAAGAGCGGTAATGGGAATTCTGGAGTCATCAAGCCAAACCCCTTCCAAAAGGGTCATGTTAACCATGTTAATGTGGAGAAGGTTTTATGATGAACCTGATGTCGTGATTGATAAGTTCTTGATTAATTCAATACATGCGCTTGTTCTTTTTTATTCTGGTGCATCCCATTCATTCATATCACGGGTATTTGTGGATAACCATAAGCTGCCTACCGTAGTACTTAAGTCACCTTTTCTAGTAAGTTCTCCGGGGGCTAAGATGGCAGCAAGTTTGGGATGCTTTCAGATGCCTTTGTCTATTGGGAAGCATGTTTTCCCCACATATTTGGTTATATTGAAGTCACAAGGTCTGGATGTTATTTTGCGTATGCACTTGATGGTCAAATATAAGCAGGAGGTAAGAGGATCAGATATGTATGTAAGTATAAGCATGTTTTCCCCACATATTTGGTTGTATTGAAGTCACAAGGTCTGGATGTTATTTTGGGTATGAAATGGACTCATTGATTGTGCCAGTCGATCTATTACTCTAAGTGAACCAGGAGGTAAGAGGATCAGATATGTATGTAAGTATAAGCATAATCAGGTGCATGTGAACTCTCTTAGGGGGGGGTAGTCTGGAAGACGTGCCAGTTGTGAGGGACTACCCAGATGTGTTTCCAGAGGAGTTGCCAGGTTTGCCACCAGATAGAGATATTGAGTTTCTTATTGATTTAATATGAGGCACAGGACCTATTGCAAAGGGACCGTATGGAATGCCTCCTCAGGAGTTGGAGGAATTGAAGAAGAAGATAAGGGATTTACACGCACAAGGATTTATTCGCCCAAGTTCATCACCTTGAGGAGCTCCATTTTTGTTTGTGGAGAAGGAAGAAGGGACCTTGAGGAAGTGTGTTGATTATCATTCTCTGAATGAGGTAACCATTAAGAATAAGTATTCGTTGCCTATGATAAATGATTTGTTTGACCAGTTGGAGGGAGCTACTGTCTCTTCTAAGATTGATCTTCGTTCTGGTTATCATCAATTAAAGATTCGTGAGCAAGATATTCCATAGACTGCTTTTACTACGAGGTATGGGTTGAATGAATATACTATTATGTCATTTGGATTGACTAACACTTCTGCATACTTCATGTATATGACGAACAAGGTGTTTATGGAGTTCTTGGATAAGTTTCTGGTTGTTTTCATTGATGATATATTGGTGTTCTCCAAGAATAAGCAAGAGCATGAGGTACATATGAGTTTGGTGATGGAGAAGCTGAGGGAACATCAGTTATATGCCAAGTTCACCAAATGTGATTTTTGGCTGGATGAGGTAGCATTCCTTGGACATGTTCTGTCAGGTAATGGAATTGTAGTTGATCCATCTAAGGTTGTTGCAGTTACAGAGTGGGAGACACCCACAACAGTTGGGCCTTGCAGGTTATTAAAGGAGGTTCATTGAGAACTTTTCTAAAATTGCAAAGCCTATGACTGAATTGTTGAAGAAGGAGAAGAAATTTGTTTGGACTGGTGAATGTGAAGCCAGCTTTCAGGAATTGAAGCAGCGTTTGGTTACATCACCAGTCTTAATTCTGCTTGATATACATAAGGACTTCTAGGTATATTGTGATGCTTCTCGTCAGGGAGTTGGGAGTGTTTTTATGCAAGAAGGCAAAGTTGTTTCATATGCTTCTCGCTAGCTTAAGAATCATGAGCATAATTATCCCACACATGATTTGGAGTTAGCCTCAGTTGTGCATGCATTGGAAACTTGGAGGCAATATCTTATTGGTACTTATTGTGATATATTTACTGATCATAAGAGCTTGAAGTATATTTTTACTCAGAAGGATTTAAACCTCAGGCACAGGAGATGGTTGGAGCTTATTAAGGATTATGATTTAAATGCGCAGTATCATCCTGGTAAGGCTAATGTTGTTGCTGATGCAATGAGTCGTAGGAGCCATGTTAATGCAATCAATATTAATGATATGCCACAAGAGTTATGTGATCAGTTCAGTAATCTTAGGTTGGATATGGTTCCTAAGGGATATTTTGCAACACTTGAGGTAAAGCCTACTTTTCTTGACAGGATCGGGGAAGCTCAAAAGGGTGATAAAGAGATTGCTGCAATAAGAGAGAATATGACTGAAGGTAAGGCAGAAGGTGTCCATGAGGATGAACATGGGGCCATATGGTTTGAGAAGCGTATTTGTGTATCGCAAGATGCAGACATCAGGAAATAGATTCTTCACGAGGCGCATGATTCACCTTATTCCATTCACCCAGATAACACTAAGATGTATTTAGACTTCAGGGAAAGATTTTGGTGGCCTAGCCCGAAGAGGGAAATTGCTGGCTATATTGTAACATGTGATGTGTGCTAGAGAGTTAAAGCAGAACATCAACGACCAGCAGGTTTGTTACATCCATTGCCTATACCTGACTGGAAATGGGATCAGATTGGTATGGATTTCATTACAGGTTTAACTAGGACTCGGTCAGGTTATGTTTCTATTTGGGTAATTGTTGATCGCTTGACTAAAGTTGCTCACTTCATTATGGTAAAGACTACTTATACCAGTGCTCATCTAGCTAAGGTTTATATGTCTAAAATTATTTGTCTGCATGGAGTTCCCAGGAAGGTAGTGTCTGATAGAGGTACTCAGTTCACATCTAAATTTTGGCGTCGGTTGCATGAATCCTTGGGCACCAGGCTAGAGTTCAGTACAACTTTCCATCCACAGACTGATGGGCAGTTAGCGAGGGTAAATCAGATTTTGGAGGATATGTTGAGGACTTGTGTTTTGTACTAAGGGTCCAGTTGGGATGATAATTTACCTTATGCAAAGTCCTCAAATAAAGCAGTTATCAGGCTAGTCTGAAGATGGCACCATTTCCGGTATTGTATGGCAGGAAGTGCAGGACACCGTTGATATGGGATGAGGTTGGAGAGCGACGGTTCTTTGGACCATACTTGATCAGAGATGCCGAGGAGAAGGTCAAGCGGGTCTGTGACAGGCTGAAGATAGCACAATCCAGGCAGAAGAGTTATGCAGATGCAAAGCGCAAAGAGGTGACATACGAGGTAGGAGACCGTGCATATCTTCGAGTTTCACCACTTCGTGGAATTAAGAGTTTTGGAATTAAGGGTAAGTTAGCACCACATTTTGTGGGGCCTTACACTATCTTGGAGCGTAGAGGAGAGGTACCAGCTGGAGTTTCTATAATCTTTGTCTGGAGTTCATAATGTGTTTCATGTATCTCAGTTGAAGAAGTGCCATGCAGAGATGATGGATGTACCACTGAGGGACACGGTGCCACTTGATGCAATTCAGTTGGAGAGTGATTTGACATATGAGGAGAAACCTGTTAAGATTCTAGAGACATCAGAGAGTTACTCGCGCCAAGATAATTAAGTTATGCAAGGTTTAGCGGGATCATCATACAGAGGAAGAAGCTACCTGGGAACGAGAGGAAGATTTCAGGTAGGGGCACCCACACCTATTTCTGAGCCATCCCGAATCTCGAGGATGAGATTCATCTTCAGGGGGGTAGGTTTGTAACATTCCAATTTTATTAAATTAGGATGTTATTAGATCGGACATATGGATCTCATATTTGTATTGCATCATTTGCCTATTTGGAATATTTGGATCATTATGCAACTAAAGGAAATTATTGGACTGTAGATAACATGACTTCTCCCCTATATTTAAAAATGTTCATAATGTCCAGAATATTATTTACAGTTCATCTAATATGTTTTGGTATTTTTCTTATTCTCAGAAGTATTTTATTTGTGGTTTCTATTGATGTTTGAGTGGCCTATTGCATCAAAATTATATTTTCAAAATTGCATTAGTATTGGAACCAGTGTTCCTGTAGTATATAGTTGTAGGGCTATATTTGCTGAGTGTCTAGGTATATTTTGTTAGATTTATTGAGGTGGTTTTATTTTACTTCTTTTACTTCTACACCCGCAGTGTGGCCCAACAAGCTAGCCACCGCGGCCCAGCCCACTGCTACGCGAAGCGGTACGTCACACCACACACGCACCGCACCGCCCGACCCGCTAACCAGCTGGCACCCCCGCGCCCCTGTTCACCCTTCCCCTCCCCCGAGCCGGACGCGTCGAGCGCGCACGCGAGGCCGAGTCGCGTCGCACTTCTGGTCCACCCTGGTGCAGCCCGACTTGCCTAACGCGAGTCCAAGACCCCAGGGCAACCCCGCAGCCTCTTCTCTCCTCGTCGCTGCGCCGCACGAGCACGACCGCGCCGTTTGGATCTCACTGTGGGACGCCACCGCCGCCGTTGTTCGCCGGGCGATTTCGCCGACGTAAGAGCATCTTCAGCCGCATCGACTACTTCGTTCGAACCCCCTCTCACCCACACATCCCTTTTACAAGATTTTGTGGCCGAAATCGCAGCGGAGCCGGAGGAGCAAGATCGTCCGCTGCCGCCGGAGTTCGTAAGTTCACCACCGCTGGTACAGAACGCCTCTTCGCCGTCTGACTTCACCACCACCTCCGCCACTCCACGTCGCACCCACCCATACCCCCTCGCCGGAGCATTACCAGAGAGCCGCCGCCGCGGGCGCCCGAGAAGCCACCGATGTTTTGTTGTCTGGTGAGCACACGACTCTGACCAACCACAGGCTGCCACATGGCAGTTGCTACAGCGCACGCACATGAGTTCCGCACAGTTCATGCGATTTCTGTTGCAATTTTTTTTCCAGATTTTCTTTCTAAATTCAAATAGCTATATCTTTTAGTGTATGTATCCATATTAGGTGATTCTTTTACCTATGAACTCACAAAAATCAGCTCTTTATCACAGTGCCAATTTTGCACATGTTTGTACTATTCAAATTTGAATTCATTTGAATTTGAATTAAAACTTCCGGAGTCCGTAACTTCTAAATTGTGTGTCGGAATTGAGTGATTCTCTTTTGCATCATGATCGTAGTGCAATGTAGGTTATCTGTACATGTTGTTTTGCTGCTTTTTTGAGTTTTAAAATGGTTTTCTTGCTGTTGGCTTTATTTTAGTTTTATTTGAGTTTCTGTGATTGATTTGTTAAATTGTGTGAAACGTGTAGATTGTCTGGAGTGCGACGCGAGCTATTGTCAGGAGTGTGACTTCTTGAACCAAAATCAAGTCAAGTTACATGTTGATCATCATATACCTATTGTTTTTCCATGCATTGTAGTTATATCACACTATAAACTTATGCATTATAGGATTGTTATATTTTTGAGCCATATTGTTGAGCTATCTCCCGTATTTGCATATTGTGGTATTTATAGTTTTGCTATGCTTGTAGACCGGGTTGGTTCATGTATACATTGGGATTATGTGAGGATTATTTATATTTAACAAACTGAGTAGTAATTCAGGACTTAACTCACCTCTGGGTGGAGGTGGTATTGATGGGTGGTTTCAAGAACATCATGGTTTATACCCTATGAATGTAAGTGGATAGCCACCCAGGCTCAAAAAGATCAGACAGACTTAGTGACTAGTAGCTTCCATGAGCGACCACTAGCTAAATGGGCTCTGGCTTAGTTGAGTAGGTTGTGAGATCCTCGCCCAGGTAGGCTAACAGATGTAGATATAAGTAGGTGTACCATTTGCCGAGGGTGGAGGTGACTACTTCTGAAAGACTTTGTCTCAATCTTCGGGTTGAGTCTAGTGGCTGAAGTGTGCAAAACTCTGCATTGCATTCAAAACTAATCATGATTAGCCGTGTCCCCGCTTATGGACAATTTTGAGCCACTATGCCATTACAGTTGTTGAATGATCTTGACAGATGTAACACTTAATAATATTTGTGGGCAACTTATTAAATGGGTAGGTTGGAGTTGATTTTGCCAACTCAACCTTGTGCATTTAATTGTAGTAATAAAAGAACTAAACGAAAATTGATTATTAGGTAGTTATGAGGATAAAATACGCTTTCTGAAAACAAAACCCCAAGCCTTCATTTGTTGTTCTATGCATATACATGTAGGTCTACTTTATTACTTCTCCTGTGTAACTTGCCAATACATTCAATGTATTGACCTATACGGCTGCAACGTCTCATGTTGCAGGATTTTTAGACGAGGAGTAAGGTCCCGTTAGGGTCGCGAGTCTGCATGCAGCATCGCTAGTTGGGGTATGATGGGACTCATCATTATTTCCAGCTACTTTCCGTTGTTTGATTGAATAATAGCTAGCCATGAGCTATGCAGATTGTTTTATTTTATGCATTCTGGATCATACATTGTAATAAATGATGCACTTGTATCCTGGTATTCATCTATACTGTGTGTGCTAGCAAGTTTGATTTAGGGACTAGAACGGTAAGAATAGAGACACAAATCCTTCGAGATTTGGTCGTTACATGATATGCCCATTTTGCATCATGCTTTTATGTTGATATGTATTGCACTATGGGCTGTTATTGCACGTTATATTACAATACTTATGCCTTTTCTCTCTTATTTTACAAGGTTTACATGAAGAGGGAGAATGCTGGCAGCTGGAATTCTGGGCTGGAAAAGGAGGAAACATTGGAGACCTATTCTGTACAACTCAAAAAGCTCCGAAACCCCACGAAACACAGTTTCAGAAAATATAAAAAATATCTGGCCAAAGAGATCTGCCAGGGGGCCACCACCTGTCCACGAGGGTGGGGGCGCCTCCCTGGCGAGCCCCCTGCCTCGTGGGCCAGCCGGTGACCCCCGATGCCCATCTTTTCCTATATGAGGTGTTTTTACCTAGAAAAAAATCAAGAGGAGGCTTTCAGGACCAGACGCCGCCGTCTCGAGGCGGAACCTTGGTGGAACCAATCTAGGGCTCTAGCGGAGCTGTTCTGCTGGGGATACTTCCCTCCGATAGGGGGAAATCGTCAACGCCATCATCACCAACAACACTCCCATCTTGGGGAGGGTTATCATCATCAACAACTTCACCAGCACCATCTCCTCTGAAACCCTATATCATCTCTTGTATCCAATCTTTGTATCAAAACCTCAAATTAGTACATGTAGGTTGCTAGTAGTGTTCATTACTCCTTGTAGTTGATGCTAGTTGGTTTACTTGGTGGATGATCATATGTTTAGATCCATTATGCATATTAATGATCATCTGATTATGAACATGAAAATGCTTTGTGAGTAGTTACGTTTGTTCCTGAGGACATGCGAGAAGTCTTGCTATAAGTAGTCATGTGAATTTGGTATTCGTTCGATATTTTGATGAGATGTATGTTGTCTTTCCTCTAGTGGTGTCATGTGAACGTCGACTACATGACAATTCACCATTGTTTGGGCCTAGAGGAAGGCATTGGGAAGTAATAAGTAGATGATGGTTGCTAGAGTGACACAAGCTTAAACCCTAGTTTATGCGTTGCTTCGTAAGGGGCTGATTTGGATCCACATGTTTCATGCTATGGTTAGGTTTACCTTAATACTACTTTTGTAGTTGCGGATGCTTGCAATAGAGGTTAGTCATAAGTGGGATGCTTGTCCAAGTAAGGGAAGCACCCAAGCGCCAGTCCACCCACATACCAAATTATCAAAGTAACGAACGGGAATCATATGAACGTGATGAAAACTAGCTTGACGATAATTCCCATGTGTCCTCGGGAGCGCTTTCCTTCATATAAGAGTTTGTCCAAGCCTGTCCTTTGCTACAAAAAGGATTGGGCCATCTTGATGCACCTTATTTACTTTTCCTTTTTGTCACTTGCTACCAATTACCTTATCACAAAACTATCTGTTACCGATAATTTCAGTGCTTGCAGAAAATACCTTACTGAAAACTGCCTATCATTTCCTTCCGCTCCTCGTTGGGTTCGACACTCTTACTTATCAAAAGGAGTACGATAGATCCCCTACACTTGTGGGTCATCAAGACTCTTTTCTGGCACCGTTGCCGAGGAGTGAAGCGCCTTTGGTAAGTGGAATTTGGTAAGGAAAAATTTATATAGTGTGCTGAAATTTACTGTCACTGGTTACTATGGCTCATAATCCTTTAAGGGGCTTGTTCGGGGTATCTTCACCCCGACCAGTAGAGCAAACAGTTTCTCCTCAACCTACTGAACCTACTGAAAATGTTTGCTTTGAAATTCCTTCGGGTATGACAGAGAAACTGCTAGCTAATCCCTTTATAGGAGATGGAACACTGCATCCCAATTTGCACCTAATTTATGTGGATGAAGTTTGTGGATTATTTAAGCTTGCAGGTATGCCCGAGGATGTTATCAAGAAGAAGTTCTTCCCTTTATCTTTGAAGGGAGATGTGTTGATATGGTTTATGCTATGCGATGATATTGGATTATGGAACTACAATCGATTGAAGTTGGAATTTCATCAAAAGTTCTATCCTATGCATCAGGTGCATCATGATCATAATTATAATTTTTGGCCTCGCGAGAGAGAAATCATCGCTCAAGCTTGGGGGAGGCTTAAGTCAATGTTATATTCATGCCCTAATCATGAGCTCTCAAGAGAAATGATCATTCAAAATTTTAATGCTCGGCTTTCTCTCAATAATCGCTCCATGCTCGATTCTTCTTGTACTGGTTCTTTTATGATGAAGACTATTGAATTCAAATGGGATTTATTGGAAAGAATTAAACGCAATTCTTAAGATTGGGACATCGACGAAGGTAAGGAGTCAGGTATAACCCCTAAGTTTGATTGTGTTAAATCTTTTATGGATACCAATGTTTTCCATGAATTTAGCACTAAATATGGACTTGACTCTAAGATAGTAGCTTCCTTCTGTGAATCATTTGCTACTCATGTTGATCTCCCCAAGGAAAAGTGGATTAAATACCATCCCCCCATTGAAGTAAAAGTAGTTGAACCTATTAAAGTTGAAGAAAAGACTATCACTTATAATGTTGATCCTATTGTTCCTACTGCTTATCTTGAGAAACCGCCTTTCCCTGTTAGGATAAAGGATCATGCTAAAGCTTCAACTATGGTTCGTAAGAGTAATACTAGAACACCCACACCCTCTGAGAAAATTAAAGTTGGACCTAGTGTTGCTATGGTTAAGGATCTCTTGGTTGAAAATTTAGATGGACATGTTATTTACCTCAAAGAGGAAGTTGCTAGAATCGCTAAACCCGATACTAGGAATAAACATAGACCTATTGTAGGCATGCCTGTTATTTCTGTTAAAATAGGAGATCATTGCTATCATGGTTTATGTGACGTAGGTGCTAGTGCGAGTGTAACATCCATTTCCTTATATAAAGAAATTATGCACGATATTGCACCTACTGAGCTAGAAGGTATTGATGTCACTATTAAGCTTGACAACAGAGACACTATTTCACCAATGGGGATTGAAAGAGATGTTGAAGTCTTGTGTGGGAAAGTTAAATACCCTGCTAATTTTCTTGTTCTTGGTTCCCCACAAGAAAATTTCTGCCCCATTATATTTGGTAGACCCTTCTTGAATACTGTTAATGCTAAAATAGACTGCGTAAAAGATATTGTTACTGTTGGATTAGGGGATATGTCTCATGACTTTAATTTTGCTAAATTTCATAGACAACCCAGTGATAAAGAATTGCCTAGTAAGGATGAAATTATTGGTCTTGATTCTATTGCTGTGCCTCCTAATGATCCTTTAGAACAATATCTGCTAGACCATGAAAATGATATGTATATGAATGAGAGAAGGGAAATAGATGAAATATTCTTTAAGCAGGGACCCTTACTGAAAAACAACTTGCCTGTTGAAATTCTAGGGGATCCTCCTCCACCCAAGGGTGATCCCATGTTTGAACTTAAACCATTACCTAATACTCTTAAGTATGTTTATCTCGAAGAAAAGAAGATATATCATGTTATTATTAGTGCTAACCTTTCAGAGCAGGAAGAAGAGAAACTATTAAAAACTCTGAAGAAGCACCGAGCTGCTATTGGATATACTCTAGATGATCTTAAGGGCATTAGTCCCACTTTATGCCAACACAAGATAAAGTTGGAAGAGGACGCGAAACCGGTTATCGATCATCAACGATGGTTAAATCCTAAGATGAAAGAAGTGGTAAGGAAGGAAATATTAAAGCTTCTAGAGGCAGGTATAATTTACCCAGTTGCCGATAGCCAGTGGGTAAGTCCTGTCCATTGTGTCCCTAAGATGGGAGATATGACTGTTGTTCCTAATGATAAAGATGAATTGACCCCGCAAAGAATTGTTACAGGTTATAGGATGGTAATTGATTTCCGCAAATTAAATAAAGCCACTAAGAAAGATCATTACCCTTTGCCTTTTATTGATCAAATGCTAGAAAGGTTATCCAAACGTACCCATTTTCGCTTTCTAGATGGTTACTCTGGTTTCTCTCAAATACCCGTGTCAAAAGGGGATCAAGAAAATACCACTTTTACTTGTCCCTTCGGTACCTTTGCTTATAGATGTATGCCTTTTGGTTTATGTAATGCACCTGCTACCTTTCAAAGATGCATGACGGCTATATTCTTTGAACTATGTGAAAAGATTGTTGAGGTCTTCATGGATGATTTTTCCATTTACGGAACATCTTTTGATGATTGCTTGAGCAACCTTGATCGAGTTTTGCAGAGATGTGAAGAAACTAATCTTGTCTTGAATTGGGAGAAGTGCCACTTTATGGTTAATGAAGGCAGTGCCTTGGGGCATAATATTTCTGAAAGAGGTATTGAAGTTGACAAATCTAAAGTTGATGCTAGTGGAAAGATGCCGTGTCCCCAGGACATCAAAGGTATAAGAAGTTTCCTTGGTCATGCCGGGTTTTATAGGAGGTTCAGTAAGGACTTCTCCAAAATCTCTAGGCCTCTGACTAATCTCTTACCAAAAGATGTTCCTTTTGCCTTTGATGATGATTGTGTCGAAGCATTTGAAATACTTAAGAAAGCATTGATCTCTGCACCTATTGTCCAGCCTCCTAACTAGAATTTACCCTTTGATATTATGTGCGATGCTAGTGATTATGCTGTAGGTGATGTTCTAGGACAAAGAGTTGATAAGAAATTGAATGTTATCCAATATGCTAGTAAAACTATAGACAGTGCCCAGAGAAATTATGCTACTACTGAGTAGGAGTTCTTAGCAGTTCTATTTGCATGTGATAAGTTTAGACCTTATATTGTTGATTCTAAAGTAACTATTCACACTGATCATGCTGCTATCAAATACCTTATGGAAAAGAAAGATGCTAAACCTAGACTTATTAGATGGGTTCTCCTGCTACAAGAATTTGATTTGCATATTACTGATAGAAAGGGAGCTGAGAACCCCGTTGAAGACAACTTGTCTAGGCTAGAGAATATTCTTGATGACCCACTACCTATTGATGATAGCTTTGCTGATGAACAGTTAGTTGTCATAAATACTTCTCGTACTCCTCCATGGTATGCTGATTATGCTAATTACATTGTTGCTAAGTTTATACCACCTAGTTTCACATACCATCAAAAGAAAAAGTTCTTCTATGATTTAAGACATTACTTCTGGGATGACCCACATCTTTATAAAGAAGGAGTAGATGGTATTATTAAATGTTGTGTACCTGAGCATGAACAGGAACATATCCTACGCAAGTGCCACTCCGAAGCTTTTGGAGGACACCATGCTGGAGATAGAACTGCACACAAGGTATTGCAATCTGGTTTTTATTGGCCTACTGTCTTCAGGGATGCTCGTAAGTTTGTCTTATCCTGTGATGAATGTCAAAGAATTGGTAATATTAGTAGACGTATAGAAATGCCTACGGATTATTCACTAGTTATTGAATCATTTGATGTCTGGGGCTTTGATTATATGGGATCGTTTCCTTCCTCTAATGGGTATACACATATTCTAGTTGTTGTTGATTACGTTACTAAGTGGGTAGAAGCTATTCCAGCTAGTAGTGCTGATCACAACACCTCTATTAAGATGCTTAAAGAAGTTAGTTTTCCGAGGTTTGGAGTCCCTAGATACTTAATGACTGATGGTGGTTCCCACATTATTCATGGTGCTTTCCGTAAAATTCTTGCTAAGTATGATGTTAATCATAGAATTGCATCCCCTTATCACCCACAGTCTAGTGGTCAAGTAGAACTGAGTAACAGAGAACTGAAATTAATTTTGCAAAAGACTATTAATAGGTCTAGAAAGAATTGGTCCAAGAAACTTGATGATGCATTATGGGCCTATTGAACTGCATACAAAAATCCTATTGGTATGTCTCCAAATAAAATGGTTTATGGAAAAGCATGACACTTACCTCTTGAGCTAGAACATAAGGCATATTGGGCTATTAAAGAGCTCAATTACGATTTCAAACTTGCCTGTGAGAAGAGATTATTTGACTTTAGCTCGCTCGATGAATGGAGAACCCAAGCCTATGAGAATTCCAAGCTGTTTAAAGAAAATGTTAAAAGATAGCATGACAAAAGGATACAAAGGCGTGAGTTTAACATAGGTGATAATGTCTTGCTATACAACTCTCGTTTAAGAATTATTGCAGGAAAACATCTCTCGAAATGGGAAGGTCCTTACGTTATCGAGGAGGTCTATCATTCCGGTGCCATAAAAATCAACAACTTCGAAGGCACAAATCCGAAGGTGGTGAACGGTCAAAGAATCAAACATTATATCTCAGGTAACCCTATAAATGTTGAAACCAATGTTATTGAAACCGTAACCCCGGAGGAATACATAAGGGACACTTTTCAGAACAATTCAGACCCCGAAAAGGAAGAGGTATGTGGTACGGTAAGTAAACCGACTCCAAAATAGTTCTAATGGCAATTTTTCATAGTTTTGGAATATTTAGAAAAATAGAAAAATAAGAGGCAGTCCGGAAAGGACACGAGGCATCCACGAGGGTAGAGGGCGCACCCTACCCATCTGGGCGCGCCCCCTGCCTCGTAGGCACCTCGTGTGCCTCCCGGACTCCGATATCTTGCACGTTACTTCTTTTGGTCGGTAAAAATTCACTATATATTATCGTGAAGGTTTTGACCACCGTATCATGCAAAAATCGTCTGTTTTCGTTTCGAGCTGTTGTTTCTGATAGATCTAGAGCATCACGACGTCTTCCAGCAACCCCAAGGACAAGTTCTTCGAGAAGGTCATCAAGCCCTACCTCACGGAGGTGTCGCAACAACCTCAAACCATCGAGGTTCGTGAGAGGGTGTTGCGCATCAGCGATGTTGAGGGACTGTAATGCCCCAGATGTAACACTTTCCAAATATGGCAATATATGAAACTTTGACTTCATCAATTCCATTCCGGGCCCTTCTTTCATTTTGGGTTTCTTCGTTTTGTCGTGTGCGTGTGTGCATTTCATTCATGTCATGTTGACTTGTGCATTGTATTGTATTTGTGTTGTCACTTGCACCCGGTCCCACTCGTCTCTTCCCGTTGTCCGTTTCGAGATTCGACGCTCTCACACGTGCCCGTGGCATCCCCGAGTCCTACTTTCGTGTGTGGCCGTGTAACGTTCCCAGAATGACGTGAGACTTGTCGTGCGATGTTGTTTTGGTACGTGTAGGCCACCTGTCAAGTTTTGCCGCGTTTGGAGTTCCTTTGGTACTCCAACGGTTAACCTAGTGGGCTAAAAGAACCTCTTCTTTGAGGCCCAATACCCCCTCCACAACAGCCCACAAACCCAGCACAACCCTTCCCATCATCTCGGTCGTTGGGTTGTGATCGCGTGGCCGAAAACTGCTCCCCATTTGGAGTCTCCTAGCTCCTTGTGCCTATAAAAACGTCCACACCCCTCCACGGGCGAAACCCTAGCAAAACTCCTTCCCGCCGCGCCAGACATGTTTGTACGCCGCCGGACGAGTCCAGCAAATGGCTGCACCAACCACAGCATGCCACGTGTCGCCTCTCCCACCGCGCGGCCGCCGGCCCGCCGGGCCCAGGCGGGGCCCGCCCGGCCCGCGCGCCTGCACGCCCCTCGCCCACTCGGAAGCCACCGCTGCCTTCGCCTCCGGCGGGTTCACCACCGTCGGGCTCCCCGAGCTTCCCCGCCGCCGGATCCGTCGCCGTCGTCGCACGCCGGCCATCTCCCCGCCACGCCCCAGCCATCACCCGAGCTCGCCGCCGCGGCTCCCCGAGCTTCCACGCCGGGCGGATCCGAGCCACCGCTGCCGGCCTCCTCCGTCCCGGGCCGCCTCCGGCCGCCGCATCCGGCGCCGACGCCGAGGGCCTTGCCGTGCCGCCGATCCGCCGCCGCGGATCCCTCCAGATCCGGTCGATCCAGCCGCCGGGCCGAACCCTAACGTGTCGGTCGGGTCCGACCCGACCCGATCCGCCCCGCCGTGCCCGATCTGCGTGGTTGTTGTGTGTTTTCACTAAGTCCCAGGGATTGCATTTTTATTGGCATCTTTGCATGGCTGTTTCTTTTATTGTGCTTGTCCAAATTGTGCATATGATATGTCAAAATGATCGTGGTGATGTGTTCTACGTTTTGTTTCATTGTGGCATGCTTGTTTGAGTTCATCTAGAGGTTCTAATCTCTGTTGCAAGAGGGCTACTTGTTATAAACTGCTGCAACTTGTTATTTTCATGCCATGTTAGATAAGTGATAACTTGGTGCATGTTTATCCAAATGAAGCAAATGATATGTCAAAATGTTCATTGTGAAATGCTCTACATGATGGTTGCTGTAGCATTCATGTTAGGGTTCATATTGCCATGTTAAACTTGGTTGCAAAAGCGCATGTGGCTGTTAAGTTATGAAACATGTTAAGAGATGCTGATTTGAAGTGCTCGTCGATATTGATGTGTTTGTCCCCTTGTCACATGCCAATATGTTTTAGAATCTCCATCATGTGGTCTTTGCTTTGGTGCAAACCACTTTCCATGAGATGCCTTGAGGTGACTTAAACATGCTTGTAAACATGACATGCCAACATAACTGTTTTATACTTAGTGAAATTTCTGCTAAGTCTGGAATCTGTTATAACCTGATGCTATGTTTGCTTGATGCCCTAGTCAAATTCATGCATGTTTTGGAGTGGCCATTGATCATTCCTTGTTGTACATTTTATTGTCTATCCATTCATGCCATTACTTGATCATATGGCTTGCTGTAGCTTATTTATTTATTGCCCTCAAGTTGCTATAAATTATAACTGTCAGGTTTTTAACAGCATGATCAATTTGGTGTAGCTTGTTGCTATTGATCCATGCCTCCTATGGAGTTGCTCCAATGGAGTTATTTTCTGTAGGATATGTCTACTTCATGTCCATGCTTCTTGTCACCATGTTTGAGTGCTGTAGAGTATATATTTCTTGCTCCAAAGTTGCTATGTGGCTGTTAATTTCATCTTTGCTTTATATCTTGTTTCGAGTGTATCTGTTGAACCGTTGCTCCATTTTGAGCGTGCCCTATATGAAACTTGTGAGATTTTGCATGCAGAATCATAATATCATGGTGTTAACATGTTTGGAGTGTGTTTGCTTAATGTTTGAGTGCATCTTGCACCGTTGCCATGCTTGTCTTGTTTTGTCCATATCTTCTAGACCGTAGCTCCGAATTAAACAGCTTTATATGAAACTTGACAAGAATTTCCTGTAGATCATCATGGTGCATGTTAACTTGCTGTTTAACAACTTTAACTTATGGTTTGTTCAGATCTGGACCAATTTCAACATACGCATATGAGGACTTACCAGATTTGCTATATGTGGATTCCGGCCTCATTTAAACTTGTTGTCTTGTGTTGTTCTAATGTGATTCATCCCTTGACATGTATTGCATCATAAATGCATCATACTTGCATCATTGCGACGTTGTGTTCTTGTGTTGAGTAGAGCCGGACGTTGAGACCGAGAACGAGAACGAGGTTACTACCGAGGTTGAGTACGAGGAGCCGTCTTACGATCCCATCGACGACTCGACAGGCAAGATGACCTGACCCAGATATCATTACTATCTTTGCCTATTGCTAGATGTCTCGCTCTTTAGCTCATTGCCTCGATGCCCATGTTTGTTTGTCAGCCTCCTATTGTAACCATGAATCTGTCTAACCACCCAACCTAGCAAACCTTTGTTTGCCTACGTAAGCTTTGCTCAGCCCCTCTTATAGCATTGCTAGTTGCAGGAGAAGATTTGAAGATTCTTGCTTCATGTTGAAGTTCTTGTTGGGATATCACACTATATAAACTCTTAAACTAAATCATCTATATATTGGTAATGGATGGAAGGCTAAGCCTCTTGCTTGGTGTTTTGTTCCACTCATGCCGCCCTAGGAACCGTTTAAACCGGTGTTATGTTCCTTGAATATGCGTTCCTAACACGGCTGGGGTTATGAGACCCCCTCGATAACCCGCTTAGCGCTAAACCTTTTCCAGCAAGGCCCAACATTGGTACTCCATTTGCCTAATAACTAAAACTTCCATAGGGACTAGCTATCCCGTGATCTTAATTAACCACCCCGGGCCAGTGCTCCACATGAGTGTTGGTCCGAACTGGGCGGACTGCAGGGCCTCCTCAGGGAAACCCGAGGTATCTGGTATTACCTGTAGGATGTCCCATCCGGTCATGGCCTGAGACTAGATACGCGCGGCTACTGTCAGGGTGTCGGCACGCCGGGAGGTCTTGCTGGATTAGTTTTACCTTAGCCGGAATATCTTGAGCACGTGATTCCGAGAATACTCGGGTTTTCCCACCTTGGAGTTGCGACTTCGCAGATCGTGAGCTTGTAATAGGCTAAGTTGGGACACTCCTGTAGGGTTTTGAACTTGACACCATGTTATGTGGCAGATGGAAATTTGTTAATATCCGGTTGTAGAAAACTTGACACCATGTTCAGAACACACTACCAGTGTGAGTAACCGTGATGGTCATTTTCCGAAAGGGGTTCGGGAAGTGAACACGGTGGGGTTATGATTGACGTGCTTAGATAGGATCACTTCGTGATCACTTTGACGCTCGTGGCACTTCTCTTCTCGCTGTAAACACGTAAGCTAGTGCTAGTGCAGCTGCAACCTTTATTCCTTCAGCCTTGTTCCACACCCAAGGCTTAGATAGTTTTGCTACCCGGAACGGGATTGCTGAGTCCTCCGTGGCTCACAGATTCTACACAACACCAGATGCATGTACTATGGTGAACTACTCAGGTGACGACACGGAGTTGTACTGGGAGTTCGATGAAGAACGTAGTCGATACTATGTGCACTATCCCGATGATCAGTAGTGGCTTCTACTAGGGGAGATTCGGACCTTGTGGCTTTATGTATTTGGTATCTTTCATTTGGATCTTCGTCCGTAGTCGGACTGTGATGTTATTTGGATGATGATTTTCTTATGTAATGTATTGTGTGACGTGGCGAGTGTAAGCCAACTATTCTTTTGCAATTTCATCCCTATTTTTACATGAGTCGTGCAAAGATACCATACTTGAGATCATTCTAGTATGGGCTTATACCTTTAATTCGTGCCTCGACACATAGGAGGTATAATCCCATACTGGGCAATACAAGTTGGTATTCAGAGCCTTCTCCGACCTAGAAGCCCCCACTGATTGATCGAATCATTGACGGTTGACTCTAGGCACACACTTGAAAATGTTTTGAGTCCTATATAGATATCTGAGAGTAGGATTTCTTTTGATCCTCATCTCTTTTCACTCTGGTGAGGACTCCTGACGATTAGTTGTCTCTTCTACTCCAAAAAATTCACCATTTTTTATAGGATCACGCGAGTATTGTTTGGATTGTTCCGATGTCTTTGTGACGAGAACATTGTTCTCGATGCCTCCTGTCATTCAGGGGTTGTGGCAGTGTCCCGGGGAGTTGAGCTCCGAGGTGTTGTCGTCACAAATATATCGCAGTAGTTCTGGAATACTTAAGACGGCCAACATCGAAAACTCTCCTATGCGGTTAGTGGCAAGATAACCCCGACATCACCCAGTACTGTGGAGGTAGTTCGGGAGTATTGCCATAGCTTGTATAGTAAATGCGTTTCGAAGGTCCGAGGTAAATGGTTTACGGAAATAACTGGTTATGTGTTGAAGGATGGATACAGCTGGATGTAGGATTAGAGTTGAGTGCGCGATGCTTCCCCTGTATCCCCAACACCTGATTGCATAACTGGAAACTTTCGGAAATTAATAGGTGGGTTCATCTAGTAGTTCGTAGGCATTCTTCCAACGAATGCAGGATATGGAGTTCGGGGTTCTACATTGAGTGAAGTAGTTTTATGGGCGTTGTTCCGATCGGGAGTTGCATCTTAAAGGGTCCTTGGCTATGCTGATCTGGGGATTGCAAAACCCTTTTGTAACACGTTCCATAAGCTTTCAGCACGAATACGTCGAACGAAACTTCTATCTTGTATTTGTTCTATCTGCTCCTTGTTGTTTTTATTTACCTTTTGTTCTCCCAAGTGGCTTCTCAAGAAGATTGTTGTTACCATTAAACTGTGGATTACATTCGTTCATCTTGTTCGAATGTTCTTGTGAAGACTTATGTTGCAATTTCTAGCTGTTGATTCAGCTTCTATATTTTCAATCAATGGCTAATAGTTGTCATCTCATTCAGGATGGCTCCTAAAAGGGTTCCCAACGCTAACCCAGAGGGTGAAGAAGTTCCTGATCGTCCTCCTTCCCCTCCTCCTCCGTCTTAGGCCCGGAGAGCAATTATGCAAGCGACGAACCAGAACACCCAGATGCTTATGCAAATGATGCAGAACATTCAAGCAAATCAAGCAAATCAAGGTGGTCATGGGAACCAAGGCCAAGGCAATTTGTTCAACCAACCTCACTTTGCTACACTCAACCAGTTCCTGGCAAACCAACCGAAGGCATTCAGTTACTGTGTGGACCCTCTGGATGCTGAAGACTGGATAATAGATATCAAGAAGCATTTCGAGTGTAGTAACGTGAGACCTGAGGACTATGTGAAGTTTGCCGCCTTCCAACTCAAGGACCAAGCCGCTGATTGGTGGCAGCAGTACAAAGATTCCAGAGAGGGACGTGAAATCTCGTGGGCTGACTTCTGCAAGGATTTTCGCTCTCACCACATTCCAACTAGTGTCATTAAAGGTATGCGTGAGCAATTCCGCAACCTGAAGCAAGGCTCCATGTCTGTTTATAAATACAATGTCAAGTTCTAGAACCTTGCCCGCTATGCCAAGCAAGACATCCCAGATGCTAAGAGGAAGATTTATCAGTTCCGTGGTGGTCTGAAGGATGAACTCCAACTAGCTCTCACCTTGTTCGAGCCTGAAGAATTTGATCAATTCTATAACATGGCACTTAAGCAAGAGGCAGCCCAGCTCAAGATGGAAGCTTCCAAAAAGAGGATCAGAGACGCTGTTCACTCCTCCTCTTCTTCCCAAGTGTTTGCAAAGCAACATAAGTTTTGGCTTCCACCTCCTCCAGTGATCCGACCTCCCAACAACAACAACAAAAAGCATTCTGGTGGCCGTGGTTTCTCCCACCCACCCAACCCAAGCAATCAGTCCAAGAATCACTTTCAAGCTTCGAAGTCAAGTGATCCTTATCACCGTCCTCTCTCAGAAGTGGTGTGCAACAAGTGTGGCCAGAAGGGTCACTATGCTAACAAGTGCCCCAACCCAAGGCGCCTTCCGCCTCCTCCACCTGTCAGCACTGCTATTGTCAAGCACAACCCCAAGGCAGCAAGAGTGAATCTGATGAATGTAGCTCAAGCGGAGAATTCTTATGATGTGATACTTGGTAACCTTCTAGTCAACCTTAAACCTGCTAAAGTGTTGTTTGATTCTGGTGCATCACATTCCTTCATGTCATTTCCATTTGCATCCAAGCACAATGTGGGCACAGTGGCCTTGCCAAGGGAGTTACAAATTATTTCTCCGGGCAAACACATGACTTCTAGATTGTATGCTCCGGATGTATCTATTCGCATGGGTGATTACCGCTTTCTGGCTTCTCCGGTTGTTCTCGGCAACTCCGACATTGATCTTATTCTTGGGATGGATTGGCTTTCCCAGCATGATGCTCACATTGATTGTGCAAATAAGGAAGTCAAGCTTACTCATTCCGACGAAGACGTGATTATCTTCGCCTCTCGAGATAACACAATCAGGCTATTCTCTCTCAATGACAAGGGCGAGATTAATGCCATCTCTCAAATTCCGGTGGTCAATGAATATGAAGATGTTTTCCCTGAAGAGCTTC
This sequence comes from Secale cereale, assembly GCA_902687465.1. Taxonomy (NCBI): domain Eukaryota; kingdom Viridiplantae; phylum Streptophyta; class Magnoliopsida; order Poales; family Poaceae; genus Secale; species Secale cereale. Next base: position 323,492,597 of record LR738710.1, read on the forward strand.
CAGGCATGCCACCACATCGTCAAGTTGAATTCGTCATTGAACTCGAGCCCGGTACCGAGCCAGCATGCCGGCGTCCGTACAAGCTTTCCCCTGATGAGTTGAAGGAGCTGAAGAAACAACTCGATGAGCAAGAGCGTATGGGTCTAATCAGGCCTAGCACTTCTCCTTGGGGCTGTGGTGTTCTTTTTGTCAAGAAGAAGGATGGCATGGAGCACCTTTGCGTTGATTACCGGCCATTGAACAAGAAGACAATAAAGAACAAGTATCCGCTCCCCAACATCAATGAAAAGTTCGAGAAGCTCAAAGGAGCAAAAGTGTTCTCAAAGCTCAATCTCCGGATGGGTTATCACCAGATCCGTATCCGTGAAGAAGATATTCACAAGACTGCATTCAGAACAAGCTACGGCTCCTATGAATACACAATCATGTCTTTTGGCCTCGCAAATGCTCAACCCACCTTCTCGAGGATGATGCACTACATATTCAACCCCTACACCAACGAATTTGTGCTTGTCTATCTGGATGACATCTTGGTATTCTCCAAGAATGAAGAGGATCATGCCAAGCACCTCCGTTTGGTTCTCGACAGACTCCGTGAACACAAGTTCTATGCGAAGTTCTCTAAATGTGAATTCTGGCTCGATAAGGTCTTATATCTTGGCCATATCATCTCTGCTGAGGGTATTTCTGTCAACCCCGAGAAAGTTGAAGCAATTGTCAACTAGGAACCCCCGCAGAACGTCAAGCAACTCCGAAGCTTCCTTGGTCTTGCTAGCTATTGCAGAAGGTTCGTTGAGAACTGCTCCAAGATTGCCAAGCCTCTCTCAAACTTGCTGCAGAAGAATGTCAAGTACAACTGGTCTCCTGATTGTGATGTGGCATTCAAAACACTGAAAGAAAAGATCATCTCTGCTCCGGTTCTTACTCCTCTGGATGAGTCCAAGCCCTACGAAGTATTCTGTGATGCTTCTCTTCAAGGACTTGGTGGTGTGCTAATGCAAGACAAGAAAATTGTGGCATACACTTCTCGTCAATTGAAGCCAAATGAGAAGAACTAACCCACACATGATCTCGAGCTAGCAGTAGTGGTACATGCCTTGATCACGTGGAGACACCTTCTGTTGGGCAGGAAAGTCGACATCTTCACCGATCACAAGAGCTTGAAGTACATCTTCACACAACCGAACCTTAACCTTCGCCAGACTCGTTGGGTTGAGATGATCCAAGAGTATGATCCAAGCATCGAATACACACCTGGCAAGGCCAATGTCATTGCAGATGCCTTGAGAAGAAAGGCATATTGCAACAGTCTCCTTATCAAGCCGTTCAGCCTGAGCTTTGTGAATCATTCAGGAAGCTCAACCTCCAAGTTGTTCCGCAAGGCTTTCTTGCAAATCTTCAAGTTTCTCCTACCTTGGAAGATCAGATCTGTGAGGCCCAACTCAGTGATGCTATGGTGCAGAAAGTGAAACATGGTTTTGCAAAGGCTACTCCCAAATACAAGTGCTATCGCGTTGATGAGAAAGACACCTTGTTCTTTGAGGACAGACTTGTGGTTCCCAAGAGTGATCTCAGGAAGCTCATAATGAACGAAGCACATGCCTCCCTCCTCTATATTCATCCCGGAAGTTCCAAGATGTACCAAGACCTCAAGCAATCTTACTGGTGGACTCGCATGAAAAGGGAGACTGCCCAATTCGTGAATGAATGTGATGTCTGCAGAAGAGTGAAGGTAGAGCATCAACGTCCAGCCGGTCTCCTCCAACCTCTTCCTATTCCCAAGTGGAAATTCGACCACATTGAAATGGATTTCGTCACTGGGTTTCCCAAGTCCAAGAAGGGGAATGATGCTATCTTTGTGGTGATTGACAAGCTAACCAAAGTAGCTCACTTCCTTCTAGTCAAAGAATCCATCAATGCAGCTCAACTGTAACACCCCAAGATTTTTAACCATGGTTTATTTATTAAATTTTTACCAGGAAATTAAAATTTTCTTTTCTGGGTTTCCTTTTGATCTCAGTACCATTCTTTTCTTTTGAATTGTGGAATTTTTCCCTCAAGGGGAACCTTTCAAGAATATTGTTGGACTTGTATTCCCTCTCAAGATCATTTCTTTTATCAGTGGAAATATTTCTGTAAATATTTCCCTAAAAACTTTATTGCTTTTATTTGGTTTCTCATAAGTTTTAGAGTCTCTTTTGCACTGCAACCCTTTTATAAATTCATTTAAAAATTCTACCAAAATTTGGAGATGTTGGTAGAAGTATATAACTCATTCCTATGCAAAAACCCAGTGGTGTTCTTTGGAAAATTTGAGCAAAACATCCTCATTTGTGTTCTGGCCCAGTTTAGTGGTTTGTACTACAGCCCCATTCTTGCTTGCCCTTTTGCCTCTAAATTTTCTCCTGCTTATAGTCTACCCTACCAAACTCTTAAGTCCAGGAGATGGGACCCATTGGTATATTTTTGGTCCATGCAAGGATAGCTTTTATCTTCTGTCCAGATTTGGTTTTCTCAAAAACTTGTACTAAGGAGTGTTTGCTTTTGACGAACTAACCTTGCCACCCTCTTTGTCATCTAGAGAGACTCCACTCTGGAGTTTTTGGCCACCAGAAGAGATGCCTAGAAGCCCAAGGCATTCTGTCGAGCACCTTGTGTTCATGGACAGTTTTGGCATGGTTTTGTATTTGCATAGTGATCTTACCCCTCTGGGCAAATCAGCTTGTCCACTAAACTCCTAGTTAACTCTAACATGGACCTATTAAACCCCAGCCTCACCCTAGACCTCTAGCACGCTTTGGTATTTCGCCGAACGCCTGCTGTGCATGCCCGGAGCGCGAGCAGAGCGCGCGTTTTGCACGTGCTCGCGTCCGAACCGACATGCCCCTGGATAAGCCTCCCGAGCTCGTCCTAATCCTCTCCCCTGTCCCCTAGTGCGGCCCCTACTCGCCCTGCTCCTCTCAGAGCGGCAGCGATGGCGCTTTGGCAGCACACCGGCGCCCGTGACCAGCTCTGCCATGGACGGCGCCGCCCGAGCCGCTCTCGCTCGCCACCTGCCTCCTTGTGCAGTGCCCCGTCCGTCCACTAGCTCCTGGCATGCTCCCAGAGCTCCGCCACGTCGCCCCGGCTACAGAGACGACGAACCGCCATCGCCGCCGTCGTGCTTATCCACGGGGAGCCGCGGAACCGACCTCCCCCGCCTATTTAAGGAACCTCGAGCTCGTCTGAGACTCCAAGCAGCCTCCAGTCCACCATAGCTAGCTCCCCTCGTAGTGGTTCGACCGGAAGAAGCAATCTTCTCCATCTCCGGCAACCTCGGCCGCCGCCACGCGCCGGCACCATTCGCCGTAACCAGGCCCTCCCCCACCCATCCAGTGCCGCCGTTGGCTTCCCCTTGACTCCACGGAACTTCCCAACTACTCAACCGAGCTCCAGCGCCACCGTAGTCATCTTCCCCTTTTTCTCCCGAGGCCGTCGCCGCCGCGAAGCTCGTCGCCGGCAACCCTCAGCACCACCTCGGCTGTTTCGACCACCGAGAGATTCGCCGTAGAACCGCGGACCCTTTCCGCCTCTCCGTTTCCCGCATGGAGCCGCCGTTCGCCGCCGGCAATCGCCGGAGCTCCGTCCAGTGCGGGCGAAGAAGGGAGGAGGGAGGAGGACCGGTCAAACCCGACAGGTGGGACCGCGGGGCCCCCTGTCAGTGACCTCGAACCGGCCCTCGCTGGCTTAAGTGAAAGCGCACCCCCACCAAGTACGTCTCCTCTGTTTGAAAACGTATTTCGTTCAAAACAGTTTTCCTTTTCTGTTTTTATTTAAAACAGAACTTTGACTAAACTTTGACTGGGCATATCTTTTTAAATAAAACTCCAAATGAGTTGATTCTTTTTTCCTACCATTCTCAAATTTCATCTAGTTTATTTTAGGATTTATTTCAAAAATGATTAGGACAACTTTTTGTTCTGTTTTTAAAGTTGTGTTAATTTGAATATTTTCAAAAATAGGAATTTGGAGGGAAGATCAAGACTTTCAAAAGTTTTGGAGTGCCCTCACCTCTCTGCACCTTGAAGGCAAGCATTCTGAACCCCGGCATAATATTATTGTGTGTTGTTTGACACGTTTACAACCCCACCTTGACACGAAGTACTAGTTATTTTATGTGATGGTATGATCATGCTCATGAGTGCATGATGAAGATTCCTTGCTGTTGGAAATTGATATACTGGTGATAGTATTCACCCTCGTCTACCTCTCATGCCTACTGGAAGGAATCCGGGAAAGTCTCTGTCTTGGGTAGACACGAGCTCACTACTGATATTTCGTTGAGACGAGTATAGTCAGTAAGGCATGTTGAGGTATGATAAGTGGTGATTCTGTCTGTTGGTGTGAGATATATTTACTATGCTAATCACGCAGGTGATACTTTAACCTCCCGAGTCGACCATAGATCGAGTCTTGTTCCGGTAACCCCCATTCTTGTTTCGTACTACCACTTGTCCCTGCCGCAGGTAGGGTACAGTCCAGTAAGTTGTCAACCCCTTTCTTGGCACACACCGTACAGAGAGGCCATGGTGGAAGATACCGGCTGCATCCGGTGGGCATGCCACCTGGTCCGGGGGCATGGGTGTTTCCGGTTGGAGCCGAGGGGGTAGCTCCCCTAGTTCGCGCGCATTATAAATTCTGTGATCCCATGCTACTCGAGGTTGTAGCCTCCCCACTTAGAGTTTTACTTAACAGGTGTCGTGGGTGATTCCAGACACCGGTAAGTTAAGCTGGTGTGTGCGGGTCAGGTGTGTTTTCAACTAAAAGACCGTAAATGGAATTAGTCCCGATGGACTAAAGGAATCCGTTACTCGTGGGTAAAGGGTACACCCTCTGCAGAGTTTATATCTATTCGAATAGCCGTGTCCTCGGTTAAGGATTACAGTCTGGGATGGGTCAAGGGACGGTCTTAGTGTCGGTCTTCGGAGGAATAACTGCTAAGCCAGAACCTTGATCTTAATATGTGACATATGATGATTGTGATTATTATTATTATTGTGGACTAACCATTTATATTGTTGTTGAATTATTGAATATCCCTGGGATGGTTCTACCTCCTGGATATTTCATATAAGCCCTTTATGTGGTGTCGCTCAGACGCCCGACTGTGGCATGCTTGTGTTTTATTTTTCATATAAGCCCTTTATGTGGTGTCGCTCAGACGCCCGACTGTGGCACGTTTGTGTTTATTCTCTTTATAAGCCCTTTATGAGACGTCGCTCAGATGTCCGACTGAGGCATGTTTTATTTTATTATCCTTTCGAGGCGTCGCTTCAGACACCCGATCGGTGCATTTTATTTTTGTTCTTGATTACTTATCCATGGTTTATAAGAATAACATGCTTGCATCATGAATTTTTATTTCGCGACTAACGAAGTGATCATAGAATATTTCAGAGCATGAATGTCATTTGTTATATTGTACCTGTGTTCATAATGTTTGCGAGTACATTCAAAGTACTCACTGGCTTGTCCCTGGTTATTGTCTTGACCAGATTTCTTGCTTGGAGAAGAGTGCTACGATGGCAGCCCCGGAACCTAGGCAACAGTGATAGCAGCCTCGCGAAGATAGGGATTATCCAGGTCAGCTGTTCCTGTGGGAAATGGAGTCCCATAGACGCTGATGTATCGCAAACCGCTTCCGCCATCAACCACTAGAACCCCTTTTGTTGTACTCATGGACCTGGATGGTCATGTACTACATATTTTGTATTTTGCTTGGAATTTCTGTATCAAGTTTGTGTCTCATCAGCTAACAGTAATCCTGGGGCTGGTGAGCACATGGGCCGTTTACTGGGAAATTAATATCCCGGAAAACCGGTCCTGACAACCTTGGTATCAGAGCCAGGCTGACCATTGGCTAATCCTATCTTAGCCAGGTCAATAAACCTAGGTTAATCAACCCACCAAACCTTATTCTAGACCCAGCCATATCCCTCATGCTGAATAGCCACACAGTGACCCCGACAGCTTTTGGCAGTCGGTGCCCAACCTATCGGCCTATCCATAGACCGTGCGCCTGTGCCGACATCTGAGTTGTCCCATCCACAAGCGTGCGATGGAAGACCCGGCTGACTTATAAAGGAAGCCTTGCCCCAAAAACTCAGCACATCACAGCCACATTCCCAATTCGATATCCAATCACCAAGATGCCAGGCCCCCGCGTTCACAACGAGACCACCGCAGTTGAGCTCGAAGGCTTCGTAACCATCCTCGCCAATCTCACCCGTCGTGCCTTCGGCACCAACGAGCCGCCGGAGTATGTCGTGTACCAAGAGCACACGAGTAATTCCATCCAACACTTCTGGGCCACGGCGCACATCTACGGTAGAAGTTTTACATCGGAGCGTTCCTACCGGTTCACCGGGAGGACGACCTCCGACGAGCCCCAAGCCATCCAACTTGCAGCCCGAGAGGCTATAGTTCATCTTCGGCACCTGTCGCCGAGGGTCAACTGCCGCTCATTCTACTACTACCCTAGTCGTGAAGGCTATGGTAGACCGACCCAGGTCGCCAACGGAGACCATGAGTCGGACCCCGCCCTGGTGCATCTGGTGCGCTACCTGGAAGCGCAAGAAGCACTATTTGATCAGGTCACTCTCGACCTGATTGAGACACGCATGACGCTCACTCGCCTGACCCCAGCAAGGAGCGAAGCCGCACACGCCACCGACACCCCGATAGTACTGCCTGGAAGGCCGGTTGAGCCCCCAAGCTCTGACCATGTCATCCACCCGGGCAATGCCACCGCCTCACCCGGAGACCTCCGTCGTCTCTTGGAGGCCTACTCCAATGGTACGGTGACCTCGACACCCCGCGAAGGCCACCACCGCTACTCCAGCCCTGTAGCCCCCCATCCTACCCCGGCCAGCTCCGACACGGAAGCACCCGGAGAGGACTCGACATCCGCAGGACACGCCCGGCTAGATCTCAACCAGGTGGACTGAGTCCACCAGGATTGTTGTCAAGCCCTAGTGGCCGGTTTTTCCTTTAGTTTCGTAGTAGTCGTTGTGTGACGTAGTGAGCTTGTAACCACTTGTGTGTCAACATCACATAGTATGTGTGTTTTGGCATGAATTGTTTGACGAGTGGTTGCAGAATAAAATTCTAGACGTGACCCCAAATCGGCATGCACAGTAACATGTCACTTCTCTTTTGGATTGAGGCCTGAGACTTTGACTCAGACAGCCCCGCGCCGGAGTCGGTGCCTCAGTCGTACCGACCCCACTTCATGTTTTATGACCCAGGCTCTCTATAAGAGGCCACCCTCATTTTTCCACACCAGCAACCATCAGCATCGAGCGCTACCTTCCCCATTCACCCATCCATGTCTCACCCCGGAGCTTACCTGAGGACCCCCGACGCAAGCCCTGGTAGTTTTGTTAAGATATTATGGGATTTTGCCCGCAATACTCTTGGCTCCACCCATCCACCCCTGTATGAGCTGCTCAAATCGAGAATCACTCCTGATCTCTCGAAATACTGGGCAGCTGTACATATTCCACCAGCAGATTTAAACCAAGGCCCTCCCTATGTTATCTTCATCGGGAGATCCATGCCAACACCAGGCATGGCCATTGAGTCTGCTGCGTATGAAGCAGTCACCCGTCTTCGATTTGCGGTACCTTGTGCCAGCACAAGAGAATACTGCTATTTCCCAAGCCGCGCTGCTTTTGGAGCAGAAGCTACGTTCCGCTGTGGACGTGCGGAGAACGATCCAGCCCTGGTCTATCTCATTCAATATGTGATGGCCCAGGAGCGTTTCACCCAGCAAATACTGCAGTATCTCCACTATCTTGCTGTTCTGAATCCCCGGATCACCATTGGCGGACCCCCTCTACCAACCCAGGAAGGACACGTTCTTCGATTGCTTCCTCAACTTCCTCCGCTCCCTCCGGAAGAAGAAGAAGAATGTGTTCCAACACCGGGAAGCCTTCCGCTTTCCCCGATAGGAGAGAAATGTGCCCCGGTGCCGGAGACATTTTCTCAGGACCCTGTCCATTTTTCGTAGACGTAACTGCTATGTTTGTTATCCTAGCACTTATTTATGTATTTCAGCTTATACGTTGTATTCTAAGTTTGTGTGATGTATTAAATATTTGTTTTCGATTAATATGAGTGGTTATTACTGCTGTTCATTTTGATTGACTGCCTCCGCTCTCAGTAAATCTTGAAGTTAGATTTTCCTTTGAGCCGTTGCAACACATAAATTCTCCATGACATGTATTTTAATTCGCACAGCACCACGACAGCAGGCTCACATCCACTACCACTCAACTGCATGCACTAATTGCATAACCACGTACACATTTTGCACCTATCGGATAACCTCACTATCACACCACAGTCTCTGAAGGAGAAATTTGTGGGTGATTATTCGAACGCAGGTTGCCTCCAGCACACTGACAGCAGTCAGAACCTAACAACCACAGTTAATCCTCGTGATCATCGCCGCCGCGAAGAGCTAACACTCGAGCAGCAGCATCACCACGATCATTGAGGATCATCGCGCACAAGAGCACGGAGAACCCCAGCAACGCCGCCAACCCTCCGCACATCAGGATCACGTACCAGTCCGGCATCCCCGCCGCCATTAGAGCCTCGTCGCAAGCTCCTGCAAACAGAAATGGAGGAGAAGGAAGGAGAAGGGAGGCGAGGCCAGGTGTGAGGAAGAAGAGAGGAGCACCGCGGTCATTTTATAGCTCGAGATCGGTGTACGGTGGGCGAAGTCCACCAGCGCCGCTCGTCGCTCGATCGCCGGTGTTCGGAGGCGAATCCGCGAGCAGTGCCGACAACGCACTGGCCCGCGAGGTGAGTGCACGCTGCGCCGGCAGCTAGCACGCCGCGCACTACCGCAGTACGGCCTAGATGCCCTACGCGCTAGGCGTCGCCGGTGGAGAAAGCGCGGGAGAGCACGCGAGAGAGAGGGAGAAAGAGAGCCAGAGGTAGAAGAAGAGACTGACCGTGGACCCCGGGTCCACCTGTCAGCCAGAGAGAGCTCTATGCACTCGGGTACGACCAGCGCAATTTGTGATATTAGACCGTTGTTCTAAATTTACTGCAGCCGATAGTAGTAATTTCTCGGTTTTCCCAACCATAGATTTTCTTCACATAACACCAGTGCACCACTGTAGTTGTACCAATTATTTGCTCCCTCGCAGTAACCTCAGTATATTACGAATGTCCGTTTCTTTTGAATTAATGCTTTATGGTAATAGGATGGATATTTTGAGATCGTCCTTAGCAAATCTCGAGGACGAGATTTTTCTTAAGGGGGGTGGTGTTGTAACACCCCAAGATTTTTAACCATGGTTTATTTATTAAATTTTTACCAGGAAATTAAAATTTTCTTTTCTGGGTTTCCTTTTGATCTCAGTACCATTCTTTTCTTTTGAATTGTGGAATTTTTCCCTCAAGGGGAACCTTTCAAGAATATTGTTGGACTTGTATTCCCTCTCAAGATCATTTCTTTTATCAGTGGAAATATTTCTGTAAATATTTCCCTAAAAACTTTATTGCTTTTATTTGGTTTCTCATAAGTTTTAGAGTCTCTTTTGCACTGCAACCCTTTTATAAATTCATTTAAAAATTCTACCAAAATTTGGAGATGTTGGTAGAAGTATATAACTCATTCCTATGCAAAAACCCAGTGGTGTTCTTTGGAAAATTTGAGCAAAACATCCTCATTTGTGTTCTGGCCCAGTTTAGTGGTTTGTACTACAGCCCCATTCTTGCTTGCCCTTTTGCCTCTAAATTTTCTCCTGCTTATAGTCTACCCTACCAAACTCTTAAGTCCAGGAGATGGGACCCATTGGTATATTTTTGGTCCATGCAAGGATAGCTTTTATCTTCTGTCCAGATTTGGTTTTCTCAAAAACTTGTACTAAGGAGTGTTTGCTTTTGACGAACTAACCTTGCCACCCTCTTTGTCATCTAGAGAGACTCCACTCTGGAGTTTTTGGCCACCAGAAGAGATGCCTAGAAGCCCAAGGCATTCTGTCGAGCACCTTGTGTTCATGGACAGTTTTGGCATGGTTTTGTATTTGCATAGTGATCTTACCCCTCTGGGCAAATCAGCTTGTCCACTAAACTCCTAGTTAACTCTAACATGGACCTGTTAAACCCCAGCCTCACCCTAGACCTCTAGCACGCTTTGGCATTTCGCCGAACGCCTGCTGTGCATGCCCGGAGCGCGAGCAGAGCGCGCGTTTTGCACGTGCTCGCGTCCGAACCGACATGCCCCTGGATAAGCCTCCCGAGCTCGTCCTAATCCTCTCCCCTGTCCCCTAGTGCGGCCCCTACTCGCCCTGCTCCTCTCAGAGCGGCAGCGATGGCGCTTTGGCAGCACACCGGCGCCCGTGACCAGCTCTGCCATGGACGGCGCCGCCCGAGCCGCTCTCGCTCGCCACCTGCCTCCTTGTGCAGTGCCCCGTCCGTCCACTAGCTCCTGGCATGCTCCCAGAGCTCCGCCACGTCGCCCCGGCTACAGAGACGACGAACCGCCATCGCCGCCGTCGTGCTTATCCACGGGGAGCCGCGGAACCGACCTCCCCCGCCTATTTAAGGAACCTCGAGCTCGTCTGAGACTCCAAGCAGCCTCCAGTCCACCATAGCTAGCTCCCCTCGTAGTGGTTCGACCGGAAGAAGCAATCTTCTCCATCTCCGGCAACCTCGGCCGCCGCCACGCGCCGGCACCATTCGCCGTAACCAGGCCCTCCCCCACCCATCCAGTGCCGCCGTTGGCTTCCCCTTGACTCCACGGAACTTCCCAACTACTCAACCGAGCTCCAGCGCCACCGTAGTCATCTTCCCCTTTTTCTCCCGAGGCCGTCGCCGCCGCGAAGCTCGTCGCCGGCAACCCTCAGCACCACCTCGGCTGTTTCGACCACCGAGAGATTCGCCGTAGAACCGCGGACCCTTTCCGCCTCTCCGTTTCCCGCATGGAGCCGCCGTTCGCCGCCGGCAATCGCCGGAGCTCCGTCCAGTGCGGGCGAAGAAGGGAGGAGGGAGGAGGACCGGTCAAACCCGACAGGTGGGACCGCGGGGCCCCCTGTCAGTGACCTCGAACCGGCCCTCGCTGGCTTAAGTGAAAGCGCACCCCCACCAAGTACGTCTCCTCTGTTTGAAAACGTATTTCGTTCAAAACAGTTTTCCTTTTCTGTTTTTATTTAAAACAGAACTTTGACTAAACTTTGACTGGGCATATCTTTTTAAATAAAACTCCAAATGAGTTGATTCTTTTTTCCTACCATTCTCAAATTTCATCTAGTTTATTTTAGGATTTATTTCAAAAATGATTAGGACAACTTTTTGTTCTGTTTTTAAAGTTGTGTTAATTTGAATATTTTCAAAAATAGGAATTTGGAGGGAAGATCAAGACTTTCAAAAGTTTTGGAGTGCCCTCACCTCTCTGCACCTTGAAGGCAAGCATTCTGAACCCCGGCATAATATTATTGTGTGTTGTTTGACACGTTTACAACCCCACCTTGACACGAAGTACTAGTTATTTTATGTGATGGTATGATCATGCTCATGAGTGCATGATGAAGATTCCTTGCTGTTGGAAATTGATATACTGGTGATAGTATTCACCCTCGTCTACCTCTCATGCCTACTGGAAGGAATCCGGGAAAGTCTCTGTCTTGGGTAGACACGAGCTCACTACTGATATTTCGTTGAGACGAGTATAGTCAGTAAGGCATGTTGAGGTATGATAAGTGGTGATTCTGTCTGTTGGTGTGAGATATATTTACTATGCTAATCACGCAGGTGATACTTTAACCTCCCGAGTCGACCATAGATCGAGTCTTGTTCCGGTAACCCCCATTCTTGTTTCGTACTACCACTTGTCCCTGCCGCAGGTAGGGTACAGTCCAGTAAGTTGTCAACCCCTTTCTTGGCACACACCGTACAGAGAGGCCATGGTGGAAGATACCGGCTGCATCCGGTGGGCATGCCACCTGGTCCGGGGGCATGGGTGTTTCCGGTTGGAGCCGAGGGGGTAGCTCCCCTAGTTCGCGCGCATTATAAATTCTGTGATCCCATGCTACTCGAGGTTGTAGCCTCCCCACTTAGAGTTTTACTTAACAGGTGTCGTGGGTGATTCCAGACACCGGTAAGTTAAGCTGGTGTGTGCGGGTCAGGTGTGTTTTCAACTAAAAGACCGTAAATGGAATTAGTCCCGATGGACTAAAGGAATCCGTTACTCGTGGGTAAAGGGTACACCCTCTGCAGAGTTTATATCTATTCGAATAGCCGTGTCCTCGGTTAAGGATTACAGTCTGGGATGGGTCAAGGGACGGTCTTAGTGTCGGTCTTCGGAGGAATAACTGCTAAGCCAGAACCTTGATCTTAATATGTGACATATGATGATTGTGATTATTATTATTATTGTGGACTAACCATTTATATTGTTGTTGAATTATTGAATATCCCTGGGATGGTTCTACCTCCTGGATATTTCATATAAGCCCTTTATGTGGTGTCGCTCAGACGCCCGACTGTGGCATGCTTGTGTTTTATTTTTCATATAAGCCCTTTATGTGGTGTCGCTCAGACGCCCGACTGTGGCACGTTTGTGTTTATTCTCTTTATAAGCCCTTTATGAGACGTCGCTCAGATGTCCGACTGAGGCATGTTTTATTTTATTATCCTTTCGAGGCGTCGCTTCAGACACCCGATCGGTGCATTTTATTTTTGTTCTTGATTACTTATCCATGGTTTATAAGAATAACATGCTTGCATCATGAATTTTTATTTCGCGACTAACGAAGTGATCATAGAATATTTCAGAGCATGAATGTCATTTGTTATATTGTACCTGTGTTCATAATGTTTGCGAGTACATTCAAAGTACTCACTGGCTTGTCCCTGGTTATTGTCTTGACCAGATTTCTTGCTTGGAGAAGAGTGCTACGATGGCAGCCCCGGAACCTAGGCAACAGTGATAGCAGCCTCGCGAAGATAGGGATTATCCAGGTCAGCTGTTCCTGTGGGAAATGGAGTCCCATAGACGCTGATGTATCGCAAACCGCTTCCGCCATCAACCACTAGAACCCCTTTTGTTGTACTCATGGACCTGGATGGTCATGTACTACATATTTTGTATTTTGCTTGGAATTTCTGTATCAAGTTTGTGTCTCATCAGCTAACAGTAATCCTGGGGCTGGTGAGCACATGGGCCTTTTACTGGGAAATTAATATCCCGGAAAACCGGTCCTGACATCAACTGGCAGAGTTGTACACTTCCAGAATTGTGTCGTTACATGGCATTCCTCAAGTTATCTCCTCAGACCGTGGAAGTTTGTTCACATCCAAGTTCTGGGACTCCTTTCAGTCAGCCATGGGCACTAAGATCCGTTTCAGCACTGCGTTTCACCCTCAGACTAGTGGTCAAGTCGAGAGAGTGAACCAGATCCTCGAAGACATGCTCAGAGCTTGTGTCATCTCTTTTGGCATGAAGTGGGAAGATTGTCTTCCGTTTGCCGAGTTCTCTTACAACAATAGCTTCCAAGCAAGTGCCGACAAAGCTCCGTTTGAAATCATGTATGGGAGAAAGTGTCGTACTCCTCTCAACTGGTCCGAGACTGGTGAACGTCAACTTCTTGGCAATGACTTGATCTCAGAAGCCGAAGAAATGTGCAAAGTCATACGTTAGAATCTCAAGGCCGCTCAGTCGCGTCAAAAGAGTTACTATGACGGCAAGAATCGTGATTTGGCTTTCGACATTGGAGACCATGTCTATCTCCGTGTTTCTCCTATGAAAGGCACCCAAAGATTCGGTATCAAAGGAAAGCTGGCTCCTAGATACATGGGCACTTTCAAGATCCTTGGCAAAAGAGGCGATCTAGCCTATCAACTCGAGCTTCCATCCAACTTTGCAAATGTTCATGATGTGTTTCACGTGTCTCAACTCCGCAAGTTCTTCAAGACACCTGAACGCACCATTCCATTTGAGGAGATTGATCTTCAACAAGACTTGTCTTACCGTGAGCACCCTGTTGATATTCTTGAAGAAACCGAGCGCAAGACCCGCAACAAGTCAATGAAGTTCTTGAAAGTCAAGTGGTCACACCATACCGATCGAGAAGCTACGTGGGAACGAGAAGATCACCTTTGTTCCGAGTACCCTTCCTTCTTCCAGTCCTATATCTCGGGACGAGATCTTTTCGTAGTAGAGGAGAGTTTGTAATGCCCCAAATGTAACACTTTCCAAATATGGCAATATATGAAACTTTAACTTCATCAATTCCATTCCGGGCTCTTCTTTCATTTCGGGTTTCTTCGTTTTGTCGTGTGCATGTGTGCATTTCATTCATGTCATGTTGATTTGTGCATTGCATTGCATTTGTGTTGTCACTTGCACCCGATCCAACTCGTCTCTTCCCGTTGTCCGTTTCGAGATCCGACGCTCTCACACGTGCCCGTGGCATCCCCGAGTCCTTCTTTCGTGTGTGGCCATGTAACGTTCCCGGAATGACGTGAGACTTGTCGTGCGATGTTCTTTTGGTACGTGTAGGCCACCTGACAAGTTCGTTTGGTACTCCAACGGTTAACCTAGTGGGCAAAAAGAACCTCTTCTTTGAGGTCCAAGACCCCCTCCACAACAGCCCACAAACCCAGCACAACCCTTCCCATCATCTCGGTCATCGGATTGTGATTGCGTGGCCGAAAACCTCTCCCCATTTGGAGTCTCCTAGATCCTTGTGCCTATAAAAACGTCCACACCCCTCCATTTTTGGGCGAAACCCTAGTAAAACTCCTCCCCGCCGCGCCGGACACGTCCGTACCCCGCCGGACGCGTCCAGCCGACGGCCACACCAACCACAGCACGCCACGTGTCGCCTCTCCCACCGCGCCGCCGGCGGCCCGTCGGGCCCAAGCGGGGCCCGCCCGGCCCGCGCGCCACCACGCCCAACCAACCGCCGCCTTTGCCTCCGGCGGGTTCGCCGCCGTCGGGCTCCCCGAGCTTCCCCGTCGCCGGATCCGTCGCCGCCGCCGCGCGCCGGCCATCTCCCAGCCGCGCCCCGGCCATCTCCCGAGCTCGCCGCCCCGGATCCCCGAGCTTCCCCGCCGGGTGGATCCGAGCCACCGCCGCCGGCCTCCTCCGTCCCGAGCCGCCTCCGGCCGCCGCATCCGTCGCCGGCGCCGAGGGCCTCGCCGCGCCGCCGATCCGCCACCACGGATCCCTCCAGATCTGGTCGATCCAGCCGCCGGGCCGAACCCTAACGGGTCGGTCGGGTCTGACCCGACCCGATCCGCCCCGCCGCGCCCGATCCGCGAGGTTGTTGTCTTTTTTTCACTAATTCCCTGGGATTGCATTTTTATTGGCATCTTTGCATGGCTGTATCTTTTATTGTGCTTGTCCAAATTGTGCATATGATATGTCAAAATGATCGTGGTGATGTGCTCTATGTTTTGTTCCATTGTGGCATGCTTGTTTGAGTTCATCTAGAGGTCCTAATCTCTGTTGCAAGAGTGCTACTTGTTATAAACTGCTGCAACTTGTTATTTTCATGCCATGTTTGATATGTGATAACTTGGTGCATGTTTATCGAAATGAAGCAAATGATATGTCAAAATGTTCATTGTGAAATGCTCTACATGATGGTTGCTGTAGCATTCATGTTAGGGTTCATATTGCCATGTTAAACTTGGTTGCAAAAGTGCATGTGCCTGTTAAGTTATGAAACATGTTATGAGATGCTGATTTGAAGTGCTCGTTGCTATTGATGTGTTTGTCCCCTTGTCACATGCCAATATGTTTTAGAATCTCCATCATGTGGTCTTTGCTGTGGTGCAAACCACTTTCCATGATATGCCTTGAGGTGACTTAAACATGCTTGTAAACATGCCATGCCAACATAACTGTTTTATACTTAGTGAAATTTCTGCTAAGTCTGGAATCTGTTATAACCTGATGCTATGTTTGCTTGATGCCCTAGTCAAATTCATGCATGTTTTGGAGTGGCCATTGATCATTCCTTGTTGTACATGTTATTGTGTATCCATTCATGCCCTTACTTGCTCATATGGCTTGCTGTAGCTTATTTATTTATTGCCCTCAATTTGCTATAAATTATAACTGTAAGGTTTTTAACAGCATGATCAATTTGGTGTAGCTTGTTGCTATTGATCCATGCCTCCTATGGAGTTGCTCCAATGGAGTTGTTTACTGTAGTATATGTCTAATTCATGTCCATGCTTCTTGTAACCATGTTTGAGTGCTGTAGAGTATATATTTCTTGCTCCAAAGTTGCTATGTGGATGTTAATTTCAGCTTTGCTTTGTATCTTGTTTCGAGTGTATGTGTTGAACCGTTGCTCCGTTTTGAGCGTGCCCTATATGAAACTTGTGTGATTTTGCATGTAGAATCATAATATCATATTGTTAACATGTTTGGAGTGTGTTTGCTTAATGTTCGAGTGCATCTTGCACCGTTGCCATGCTTGTCTTGTTTTGTTCATATCTTCTAGACCGTAGCTCCGAATTAAACATACGTTATATGAAACTTGACTAGAATTTTGTGTAGATCATCATGGTGCATGTTAACTTGCTGTTTAACAACTTTAACTTACGGTTTGTTCAGATCTGGACCAATTTTAACATATGCATATGAGGACTTACCGGATTTGCTATTTGTGGATTCCAGGCCTCATTTAAACTTGTTGTCTTGTGTTGTTCTTGTGTGCTTCATCCCTTGACATGTATTGCATCATAAATGCATCATACTTGCATCATGTTGATTTTGCATTGCAGCTTGTTTGATTTTGTGTCACGTTGTGTTCTTGTGTTGAGTAGAGCCGGAAGTCGAGACCGAGAACGAGAACGAGGTTACTACCGAGGTTGAGTACGAGGAGCCGTCTTACGATCCCATCAAAGACTCGACAGGCAAGATGACCTGACCCAGATATCATTACTATCTTTGCCTATTGCTAGATGTCTCGCTCTTTAGCTCATTGCCTCGATGCCCATGTTTGTTTGTCAGCCTCCTATTGTAACCATGAATCTGTCTAACCACCCAACCTAGAAAACCTTTGTTTGGCTACGTAAGCTTCGCTCAGCCCCTCTTATAGCATTGCTAGTTGCAGGAGAAGATTTGAAGATTCTTGCTTCATGTTGAAGTTCTTGTTGGGATATCACACTATATAAACTCTTAAACTAAATCATCTATATATTGGTAATGGGTGGAAGGCTAAGCCTCTTGCTTGGTGTTTTGTTCCACTCATGCCACCCTAGGAACCGTTTAAACCGGTGTTATGTTCCTTGATTATGCGTTCCTAACACGGTTGGGGTTATGGGACCCCCTCGATAACCCGCTTAGCGCTAAACCTTTTCCAGCAAGGCCCAACATTGGTACTCCATTTGCCTAATAACTAAAACTTGCATAGGGACTGGCTACCCCGTGATCTTAATTAACCACCCCGGGCCAGTGCTCCACATGAGTGTTGGTCCGAACTGGGCAGACTGCAGGGCCGCCTCGGGGAAACCCGAGGTATCTGGAATTACCTGTAGGATGTCCTATCCTGTCGTGGCCTGAGACTAGATACGCGCTGCTACTGTCAGGGTGTCGGCACGCCGGGAGGTCTTGCTGGATTAGTTTTACCTTAGCCGGAATATCTTGAGCACGGGATTCCGAGAATACTCGGGTCTTCCCACCTTGGAGTTGCGACTTTGCAGATCGTGAGCTTGTAATGGGCTAAGTTGGGACACCCCTGCAGGGTTTTGAACTTTCGAAAGTCATGCCCGTGGTTATGTGGCACATGGGAATTTGTTAATATCCGGTTGTAGAAAACTTGACACCATGTTCAGAACACACTACCAGCGTGAGTAACCGCGACGGTCATTTTCCGAAAGGGGTTCGGGAAGTGAACACGGTGGGGTTATGATTGACGTGCTTAGATAGGATCACTTCGTGATCACTTTGAAGCTCGTGGCACTTCTCTTCTCGCTCTAAACACGTAAGCTAGTGCTAGTGCAGCTGCAACCTTTGTTTCTTCAGCCTTGTTCCACACCCAAGGCTTAGATAGTTTTGCTACCCGGAACAGGATTGCCGAGTCCTCTGTGGCTCACAGATTCTACACAACACCGGATGCAGGTACTATGGTGAACTACTCAGGTGACGGCATGGAGCTGTACTGGGAGTTCGATGAAGAACGTAGTCGATACTTTTTGCACTATCCCGGTGATCAGTAGTGGCTTCTACTAGGGGTGATTCGGACCTTATGGCTTTATGTATTTGGTATCTTTCATTTGGATCTTCGTCCGTTGTCGGACTGTGATGTTATTTGGATGATGATTTGCTTATGTAATGTATTATGTGACGTGGCGAGTGTAAGGCAACTATCCTTTTGCAATTTCATCCCTATTTTTACATGAGTCGTGCAAAGATACCATACTTGAGATCATTCTTGTATGGGCTTATACCTTTAAGTCGTGCCTCGACATAAAGGAGGTATAATCCCATACTAGGCATTACAGGGACCAAGGAGGACCGGAAGCGTGGAGACAAGGCTCGAAGCAATGGAGCAACAAGTTTTCAAGTGCCAAGGTATGGTGGAACGAGGACTCAACGCCAACCACATGACGATCGCGGAGCATGCCAACAACCACAAGCTGGACGCCAAGATCGTTGGGGAAGCCATCTCCAAGCTCCAAGAGAAAATCGAGCACCTCCAAGCCCAGATCTATAACCTGCAAAACCAAAACTTTGAGTATGAATATAAATTCAAGAAGATGAGTTTAGCTGCAGATTTGAGGATCCCGGAGACTCGATCATCCTTCTATGATGGTGAGCCCATGCCTTGGAAGATGGACGACAAGCCTACATCATCAACAACTCCATCACCACCCTCGAAGAAGGGGACATAATCATATGGTTATGTGCACTCCCCTTGGCAACTGCCAAGCTTGGGGAGGTTCCTGGTATCGTATCATCATCACACTCCTATCTTTACCGTTTTTCTTAGTTCGATCCTTTTGGTAATATCTTGATCTAGTAGAATAAAGTTAGCATGATCTAGTGGTGAGCTTTTGCTTTTTGATCTTTACCTTTGTAATCGAGTCTGTGAGCTATATACTAAAGATTTGTGTTGAGTCAAGGGCTTTATTTTCTCGCTATGGTCATGAGAGAATAAAAAATATATAAAAAGTATCAAAGAGATCATATTGATCTTATGGAAGGTAATGACTTCACCTATAAAAAGTATGATGTATAAACGTTGTTGAGAGTTGACAAACATAGTTTTGGTCATCGTTGCAATTAATAGGAAGTAATAAAGAAAGAGAGGTTTAACATACAAATATACTATCTTGGACATCTTTTATGATTGTGAGCACTCATTAAAATATGACATGCTAAAGAGTTGATGTTGGACAAGGAAGACAACATAATGAGTTATGTTTTCTTATATCCGAAATAAAGTATATTGCCATGGATCACCCAACATGTGGAGCTTGCCTTTCCCCTTCATGCTAGCCCAAACTCCCTGCACCAAGTAGAGATACTACTTGTGCTTCCATACATCCTCAAACCCAGTTTTGCCATGAGAGTCCACCATACCTACCTATGGATTGAGTAAGATCCTTCAAGTAAGTTGTCATTGTTGCAAACTCTCTAAAATATGTATGATTTATTAGTGTGGAGAAAATAAGCTTTATACGATCTTGTGATATGGAAGTAATAAAAGCGACGGACTACATAATAAATGTCCCTATCACAAGTGGCAATACAAAGTGACGTTCTTCTGCGCTAAGATTTTGTACATCCAACCATAAAAGCACATGACAACCTCTGCTTCCCTCTGCGAAGGGCCTATCTATCATTCTTGCCTTATAAGAGTCAAGGTGATTTCCATCTTTCCTTTTTACATTCTATCCTTTGGCAAGCACATTGTGTTGGAAAGATCTTGACATATATACCCACTTGGATGTAAGTTATCATAATCTATTACTGTTGACATTACCCTTGAGGTAAAAGGTTGGGAGGCATTACCATAAGCCCCTATCTTTCTCAGTGTCTGATTAAAACTCCATACCCATAAGTACTGCGTGAGTGTTAGCAATTGTGAAAGAGTAGATGATAGTTGAGTATGTGGACTTGCTGTAAAGTTCTTATATTGACTCTTTCCGATGTTATGATAAATTGCAATTGCTTCAATGACCGAGATCTTATTTTGTTGGTTTTCAATGAAGTTTCTGATTCATACTTGACATTGTGAATAGATAGTTACTTTAGCATAAGATTCACATGACAATATATATTTGTGTTGCTGTTATAAGAATGATCATGATGCCCTCATGTCCATATTTTATTTTTATCGACACCTCTATCTCTAAACATGTGGACAAATTTTTCGATATCGGCTTTTGCTTGAGGACAAGCGAGGTCTAAGCTTCAAGGAGTTGATACGTCCATTTTGCATCATGCTTTTATGTTGATATTTATTGCACTATGGGCTGTTATTACACATTATATCACAATACTTATGCTTTCTCTCTTATTTTACAAGGTTTACATGAAGAGGGAGAATGCCGGCAGCTGGAATTCTGGGCTAGAAAAGGTGCAGACATTGGAGACCTATTCTGCACAACTTAGAAAGCTCCGAAACTCCACGAAACACAGTTTCAGAAAATATAAAAAATATCTGGCGAAAGAGATCTGTCAGGGGGGCCATCACCTATCCACGAGGGTGGGGGCGCGCCCCCTGCCTCGTGGGCCAGCCGGTGAGCCCCAGATACCCATATTCTCCTATATGATGTTTTTTGACCTGGAAAAAAAATCAAGAGGAGGTTTTTGGGACTAGACGCCGCCGTCTCGAGGCGGAACCTTGGCAGAACCAATCTAGGGCTCCGACGGAGCTGTTCTGCCAGGGATAGTTCCCTCGAGGAGGGGGAAATTGTCACCGCCGTCATCACCAACAACTCTCCCATCTTGGGGAGGGTTATCATCATCTACATATTCAAAAGCAACATCTCCTCTCAAACCCTAGTTCATCTCTTGTATCCAATCTTTGTATCAAAACCTCAGATTGGTACCTGTAGGTTGCTAGTAGTGTTGATTACTCCTTGTAGTTGATGCTAGTTGGTTTACTTGGGGGAAGATCATATGTTTAGATCCATTGTGCATATTAATAATCCTCTGATTATGAACATCAATATGCTTTGTGAGTAGTTACATTTTTTCCGCAGGACATGGGAGAAGTCTTGCTATAAGTAGTCATGTGAATTTGGTATTCGTTCTATATTTTGATGAGATGTATGTTGTCTTTCCTCTAGTGGTGTCATGTGAACGTCGACTACATGAAACTTCACCATTGTTTGGGCATAGAGGAAGGCATTGGGAAGTAATAAGTAGATGATGGGTTGCTAGAGTGACAGAACCTTAAACCCTACTTTATGCGTTGCTTCGTAAGGGGCTGATTTGGATCCACATATTTCATGAGATGGTTAGGTTTACCTTAATACTTATTTTGTAGTTGAGGATGCTTGCAATAGAGGTTAATCATAAGTGGGATGCTTGTCCATGTAAGGGCAGCACCCAAGCGCCAGTCTACCCACGTACCAAATTATCAAAGTAACGAACGTGAATCATATGAACGTGATGAAAACTAGCTTGATGATAATTCCCATGTGTCCTCGGGAGCGCTTTCCTTCATATAAGAGTTTGTCCAGGCTTTTCCTTTGCTACAAAAAGGATTGGGCCATCTTGATACACCTTCTTTACTTTTACTTTTTGTCACTTGCTACCAATTACCTTATCACAAAACTATCTGTTACCGATAATTTTAGTGCTTGCAGAAAATACCTTACTGAAAACTGCCTATCATTTCCTTCTGCTCCTCGTTGGGTTCGACACTCTTACTTATAGAAAGGACTACGATAGATCCCCTACACTTGTGGGTCATCATTACACAAAATAAAAAGCGTCCATGACGAGCGGCCCTTGCCTACAGTAGCTCTTGGCTTTGCCTGAACTTGTGCAGGCGTTCGTCCAAGCGGTGGAGATGCTTGCGGTACATCTGTAGCGCGATCTTGAGCTCCAAGTTGGATATTTCATCGGAGATCACCAGCTCGAGAATGCGACAGCCATATTCCTCTATTGCGCCCAGGTGGAAACCAGGGCAAAGGAGGCAGCCAAGCCTAGCAACTAGCGCGATGGGATCGAGCGGGCCATGGACAAGGCGAATGGCGCGACCCATGCGAACGG
>LR738710.1:323514885-323625300 GCA_902687465.1 Secale cereale
GGGGGGGGGCACTGGTGCAAGTACGACACTATCAACATCTGGTGCAAGTACGGCGCAGACGGCCTACGCCCACTCTTGGCGAGGAATGGGGGTACTGACGGGATGTGTACCCAGCTGCGATGCCCTGTTGATAGCAGGCAAGCGCCAATGGATCCACTCTTGTTGTGCGACGCGTCGCACCTCTCGCTCTACGATGCACCATCGGTCTCGCTTTGGGGCGAGCCACAACCTATCTGCGTGCATGCGCCTAGCTTGCTCTGCAGCGCGCCGTCAATCATGTTGTGTGGCAAGCTGCAGCCTCTCGACGCGGACATGCCTATCTTAATCCATGGCGCTGAAGCGCCATGTGCCAAGAATCTGCTCAACCATGGCGATCACGTGCAACGTGACGTCATCCATCGCGTTTCCGGGGAGCACCTTGGCCTCGACGTGCCATGGCACCTTCTCATTTTCCTTTTTGAGGAGGTTGACGGAAGAGGTGGCGCTTTGGTGGGTTGTCATGCTTGGAATAGGTGGATGTGATACAGGCTGCGCTAGTTGCCTTGGTGCATCGCGCGCCGCCTAGGTTTATGCGCAATATTGTTGGGTGGCGGCGGGAAACCGTTGAGGAAATGGCGGGAAATGGTGGCGTGTTCATAAAACACCATCAATTAATGGAAACTTCACGTAGAAGGAACATCAAGCTAGCACGATGCGTGCGGGCACATTGGTCGCCCAAGGCTATGATCCATATACTTGTGTGCCCAACAGAGCATACTATTCATAGTAAAGAACACTATTGCATTTATCCTAGTAAAGCAATGGCGGCAAGCGTCACAAGAAGAAGTAGATGATGATCAGATGATTGTTTATCCTAGTTAATTATGCATGTAATAGCTTACTTTGGTGTGTGGAAATGTCATGTGTGTACTAGGGACCAATGTAATTGGATGTTTAATTTGGTTGTGTAATCATGTCCTTATTAGTATATATGTTGTTGTTCTGTATGCAATCACATCGCACACGTACCACACACATGTTGTTAAGTTCAACCGTTCCTGTTCTTTTGGCTCAATGAAAACAGTTCATCTGAGTGAACTGTATGCCGTATATCGCACACACCTTGATCTGGCTGGCCATTTCTATTGTGTTGCCTAATCACAAACAGTTCATCCGAGTGAACTGTATGCCGTATATCGCATACCTTCATCTGTCTGCCCGTTTCTGTTGTTATGCCTCATCATAAACAGTTCATTGGAGTCAATCATATACCATGCATCGCACACGCAACTGTAGTATGAACCGTGTTTGATGTATCTACCATCGCAAACGTTTTGCATCTTGTTTGACGTTTTTTACATCACCGTTTGTGATTAATGCATCACACACATTTTCGTCGAAGGGTCTCTGATTGTAGTGTCGCGTTAGCAGCATCCTGCAGTAGTGTATTCTCGTGTGTGCTTGTTTGCTTTATCACTAGGTACATTTTATTTAATGTTCTAAGTTGTTTTCTATCTTTAGTTACGGATTTGGAACATAAAATACCAAGAAAACTAGTTGTACTTGCTACTCATGGAGATGGGGAACCTCCTGAAACCCTCAATGCTGGTTATGTGGAAAACATTAATTACTACATTGACAATGCTCATAAATCTCCATTCAACTTGATAATGGGATATACTTTGCATTGCTTGGAATAATTTCGGGATTATCGCTTGTCTCAAAAAGGGAAACACTTATGTGATCAAATTAAAATTTTGCAATGGTATGCTTGGAATTTATGCCTTAGATATGATTATACTTGTTGCTCTAGGATGAAGGCTCAACACCTTCCCTTTTCATGTGAATTTAATGATAATGAAACCTTGGCTTCTTATGCTAATGGTATATGTGATTACTGTGATGTGGAACGAATAGAAAATTTTGTTGCGTTTAAGGGTGCTTATGAAGTTCAATGTTTGTTCGATGAGTATGAAGATTGTGATGATGCTTTTTTACAGATCTGAAATTTTTGCTATACTTAAATATTGCTATGAGAACTACAAATACAATGCCGACATTGATGCACTTAGTGAGAAGGTCTCTGTTGTCCAAAATGAGACTAACATTTTCAGGAATCTATGGAAGAAGAAATTGATGACACTATGAGCTCATTAGATGATAAAGATGACGAGGAGAGCAAAGAACAAAAGGAGGAAGGGTGGATTAGCTACCCATGCCCACCTTCTAATGAGAGTAACTCTTCAACTCATACATTGTTTAATTTTCCTTCGGGCTTACCAAAGGATGAATGCTATGATGATTTTTCTATGATACCTTGGTTTCGTTTGAAATATCCATTTTGATGATATTAATGCTTGCTATGAATGTGGCGATGATGCCAATTTGAATGATGCTTATGAAGATGAACATGCTATAGTTCCTTATGTTAAACATGAAATTGTTGCTATTACACCCACACATGATAGCCCTATTATCGTTTTGAATTCTCCTAACTACACTATATCGGAGATGTTTGCACTTATTAAGGATTATATTGATGGGTTGCATTTTACCACCGAACATGATGCTTTCGATGAATATAGTATGCATGTGCTTGCTGCTCCTAATTGCAATTATTATGAGAGAGGAACTACATCTCTGCCTCTGTATGTTTCCAATACGATAAAATTGCAAGAAACTATTTATGCCATGTATTAGCCTTTATTATGTGTGCATGAACTGTTCTTTTATGACATGCCAATGAATAGGAAGATAGTTAGACTTCGTTGTTGCATGATATATGTTGTTCTGTGATCAATACTAAATTAAAAATCATTTTAAATCAAAATTGGCTTTGATATACCTTGGGATCCGGGTGGATCAATTACTTAAGCACTACATATGCCTATATTAATGGCTTTATAGAAAGCGCTGCTAGGGAGTCAAACTAGAAGTTTTAGAGAGTCCTTTTATTTTATTGTGTTCTTTAAAAAAGGTTAAAATATAAAAATATAGCAGGGAACCAAAAACTTTTCAAAAATAAAAGTGATAGTATGAAAGACGAGCACCGTTTAAGTGGGCGAACTCCTTGAACTTTGTTCATGCCCATGGAAACTTTGCAAATATTGAATTACGGAAACTTTTCAACAAAAATATTTATCCCCTTTTACAAAATCGATTGTATTATAAAAATAATGTGCCAAGATTTGCCTTTAGGATGATTAGATTGCTTGTTTGGTATATGTGTAGTGAAAAAACAAAAACTTTGGCTATAGTGCATGAATTTAATTTTTTACTCAAGCGTGGAATGTTTTTATTTTTTTTACACGGTACTGCTATGCAATTTTTTTATTAATTCTTAATTTTTTAGAATTTTTAGAGTTACAGAAGTATAGTCAATGTCCATATTCCTACATACTATTCTGTTTTTTATGCATTGTTTTGCTTGTTTTGATGAAACTATGGATTGTATCGGAGGGTGAGGGAGTCCTGTATTCAGGGTCCTCACGCATCTGGGTCAATGAAGCTGGGCCGCACTAGTGGGCCGCATAAAGAAGAAGCAGAAGACCTTCCCCCGTATTCGGTCACGACTCCTATGTACATAAAAAGGCAGGTTTCAAGTCGGGATGTGTCAGTTACTTCCTCCCGAAGCCACCCTTGTAACCCTAGATCTCCTCAAGCGTGTATATAAGCCGAGGGGTTTATTCTCTAGAGGGATCATCGTCATTACAATATCCCCATTGGCTAGACTTAGGGTTTAGTCATTAGGATCTCGTGGTAGATCAACTCTTGTACACATATTAATCCATAGTAATATAGTGGGAAGTAGGGTTTTACGTCGATCAAGAAGGCCTGAACCTAGGTAAACATTGTGTCCCATGCCTCCTGTTACCATCGATCTTCAGACCCACAGCTAGGGCGCCCCTACCCGAGATCGGCCGGTTTTGACACCGACAATGGTGCTTTCATTGAGAGCTCTGCTGTGCGCTCGCAATGAGCGATCGATGGCACACCTCGTAATCAATGACGAGATCACCCTCGGAAACAACTTGGCTATCGGCCAGGTTCTCCAGCTCGGCGGGTTCACCATATGCGCCCGCATGGCCTTGGGGCCGGCCGCACCCCATGCGGCCGTCGAGCATCACCATTACGCCGATTTCGGCTATTCCGATGATGCGACTTTGGTAGAACTCTCGCCCTTAAACGAGCTACTGGATCGCATCGCCACCCTCGGGCTCTCATCGCCAGGAGATCGGATCGGACTTAAATCTGGCCATGATGAGATCGACCCTTCTTCGGTTAATCATCTAGTAGTAGCAGCTGATGACGAAGCCATAGAGACTTCTTGTCACACCCTGATTTTCATGCCACAACACTTAAGCTAATAATCATGATAAAAATGTGGATTGACAAAAACTTTTGAGTGTTTTGGACATTGCTTGATTTGATTTTTGTGTGCTGTTTGCGAGTGCTCTAAAAATCAAATAAATCCTCCAACTCTTATACTTCATCTCCTTGATCCAAAACCTTTTCCCAATGTTCATGCCATGTGTATAGACCAGTATAGTATTTTCTTATAAAAATATTTTGGCCAAATTGTATTTTCTAAAATTAGTTTTCCAAAAACTCCTAAATTGAGGTTTGTACTGCAAGTACCTTATTTAGGTTGTGAAAAATCTTTCAAAAAGTATATTTGAATCCTATTAGGTATAGGACTCCCATAAACCACAAAATTATAATTTTAAAAGTTATTTTTATATTTTATTTAAATGATTTTTCTTTAGGCCAGAAATGGTCTTTAATAGGTAAAAGTTATTTAACTATTTCAAAAAATATTTGCCAAAATTCAGGGAAACTCATAGGACATATATTGTCGATATATAAGAGTTTCAACACATGGTCATGTTCAAAATATTGGACAAATCCTTCCAAACCCCTTTCTGGATATTTCAAGCTTTTGAAATATTTACAAAGGAAATATTCCTTAAAAATTCCAGGGAAATTCTATCATGTCAAATATGACATATTTCATGATCTTACAAAGCCTCATGCCTTGAAGATCAAGAAAACATCATCTAATCCCCTCAAAACCATTTCTGTCCATTTTGAAGTTTGAGCAACTTTACATTGCCAAACTTGTCCAAATGCTCTCAAACTTGGTGCACATGCTCAAAAGATGTAAATATGCATCTATGCCAAATGGCACAAATTATGGAGAAGGATAACTTGATCTAAGTGCCCCAAAATCCTTTTGACCAGATCCAAAATTTGAGCAATCCTACATGGCCAACTTTTTACTTGGGGCCTCAAATTTTGTGGACATGCTCACAACCCCAAATGATGACACTAAACCAAGTGGTGTATCAAGGAGAGATGATTTGCTTAACTTAATCTTGGGTAATCCATTTTTGTTGATTTCTAGGGTTTACAAAAGTTGCATTGGCAACTTTGCCCAAATGAGCTCAAATTTGGTGGAAGGGCCTAAATGTATGTGCCATTTGATCCTGTTAAGTTTCATGTCAATTGGAAGTCAATTGCTTGCCCAAAACCACATCAAACACCTTCTGCCATTTTACCAAAACCACTGTTTTGCCCCCTTTCACTATCCCCCTTTACCTCTAATTCTTACCACAAGTGAACCTGATCACCTTCTACCTCCAGTAACTCACCCATGCCTCAGCTCAATCATTTGAGGGGGTAAAACCCCCAATTACCTCTCTGTTCTCACCATGGCAGCACCTTTCCACCCTTCTAATTTTTACCCCTCCCTCCTACCTTACCTCCTAAGCTTCATAGAGCATCCCAGTGCCAACCTAAAGCCAGTAGACAAGCTTGGACGCGCCCAACTGCCAATGGCATGCCAAAACGGTGCTCTGGAGCACGCTACAGTGCTCGGGCGCACTGTAGCCGCCCCCATCCCGATGCCCCGACAACCTCGGGCCTCCATTTAAGCCACCCCCGACCCTCTCTCTCGTCTTGGTTAGAACCCCCTCTCTCTCGTGAACCTCCCGGACAAGCCCCCTCTCACCCTGGTGCTCTCTTTCCCTCTCCATGACCGACGTGTCGCCGTTGGCCTCCTCCTAAATTCACGCCCTGTGGCCTCCCCCTCCCGTTTTAGACTCCACTAGGACACCTACAACCTCACCACATGTCTCTCCCGAGCCCCATTTGCTCCTCCCGGCGGCCGTATCACTGAACCCATCATTGGCATCACTATCTTCCGCCATGGCCAACGCCGCTCGTGACCTCGACCTCCCCAGTGCCTCGGACCCATCCAGGTGGTCGCGCCTCTCTCCCCCGAGCTCGCTGGTACTTAGGGCACCCGCAGCGATGCCCCTGCTCGCCGGGACGAGCCTGGCTCGCTCCTCTGTTCCTGCAGCACGAGGAGGCCGCGCGGGGAAGAAGAAGGTCGGTCTGTGGGACCGGCGGCCCCACCAGTCAGCCTCAGCAGACGTGGCACGCCGGACCCGCCCGGGTTAAGTGGAGGCGGGTTCCGCTCAATCCATCTCCACCTTGGGAAGGCGCACTGGCCGAATGCGCCATCGACGTCACCTCGCTCGCGCGCAGGGCTGAGCTACTGGGCCGAGCCCAGTGGCCGCCATTTAACTAAGCTACGCCCGGTGCATGTAATAAGGGTAACTCCTTATTCTTTTCTTTTCCTGTAACTTCTAAAATCCATAATCAAATCATTTGAACTCCAAATTGGATGATTCAAATTTCTAGTAGTTCAAAAAATCATGATCTATCACATGGTGCATCATGCACATTTTTTCAGAGACTTTTTCTTCACAAGTATTTATGAAATGTCATTTTTCCATTTCTGTGATGAACTTTAGAAAATCACAAAGAGCTCAAATTTCATCCAAATGCAATGGTTCAAATTCCTAGATACTTGTAATATCAAAACTTAGTTTTGGAATATTTTTCCTAATACTTTCTGTGCCCCACAAAAAAATGGCCTATTTCTTCATATTTGTCAACTTTGCACAATCCTAAGAAATTCATTTGAACTCCAAATCCAGTGAAACCAACTCCTAGATGCTTCTAAAATCATGATTAGTTAAATGGGTGGCTTTGCTCATTTTTCAAAAATATATTTCTGTACACTTCTTTCAAATCCATAAACCCCTAGATTCCATCATATTGAAATGTTCCAAACTATCCATTGATCCAATACCTATGAAACCACCTTGGTCATTTCTCATATGACCAGAGGTATCCTAGAAAAGTCCAACTCCTATTTTTAGAGCACTTTTATATTTGCCTTGTTGTGTTGCTTATTATGATTGTTTCCATCGTTAGTTGACGAAATGAACGGAGTACTCGGAGATGGACCAGAAGGTTTGAAGACTCGGAAGGACAAGGCAAGCAGCCCTTTGACCATGTTTGAGAAACCTTTTTATGCTTGTCATATAGTACCATAATGTTGTTGTTACGAAATCATGATGATGTAGAACTACCTTGATGGTTTGCCACTGCACTTCGTCGTTGATACTTGCATTGTGCATGACCCTACCTTCTTATGAGGGTTATGCCGGTGGGAGTAGATAGATGTCTGCTATAGTAGTTGGCTACGCAAATGGGTTAGGGTTATGCATTGAGAGAGACAAGTGTGGTTTGACATACTTGCAAATGACCCAGTGGGTGCCACTAATGCCCCTGAGAGACGATGAGGAACTAGGGCACTACTTGGTGAATAAGTAGTGTACCGAGGCTTGATGAAAGTGTTGTTTACATAGATGGATTAGATTTATGTGTGATTACCGTCCCAACCAAACAAGCGCAACCACTCTACCCTTATATGGGAAAGAGCATTATTGATTACCTAGGTCGATACTAGCATGGTGCCTGCATTACTAGTGACGGGGGTGACATGAGGTCACTCTCGGGACGGGGTCGTGCTTGGATAGGCGGCCATGACTGTTTTTACAGTGCACCGAACACACCGTTGGTACCCCGTGTCAGTGGTATGTGATGAATATGGGAGCAAGGCTCCACAATTTTTAAGATGTGAAATGTTTGGCACGGGGCTGTTACCAATCGAGTGGACTCTGTGTTAGTGTCGTCTAGGGAAAGATAGTGATCGGGTTCTTACCCCGGGTACTTGAGGTACCGCGGGTCGTGAATGACATGGAAGTTCCCCAGATCTTGTGGGTAAAGTGCGCAACCTCTGCAGAGTGTAAAACTATTCGAATAGCCGTGTCCGCGGTCATGGACAGTTGGGTGGTGCTACTTAGACAATGTCCATAAGTTTCTGGAAAATAACACGGTTTGGTAAATCTATTGATGTGATTGTGAGAAAGTCACGATGAGCGTGAGCAAGAGTTGTTCATAACTCTTTCTTGATATTGATGTCTGAAACCTCCTGATACTTGTTTCAGACGCATCCATGACCTTGTTATATGTTGATCATACTTGCATATGAAAAACTAGCTTTCCACAAAACTGCCAATTTAGCAGTAGAGCCTTGCATAATTATTCTGTCATCACACTTGGTTTGCTTGCGAGTACATTCAAAGTACTCATTGGCTTGCCACCAATTAATTTATTGGCCAGGCATGAAAGAACAGGATGTGTTGAAGATGTCTTGGTGGCGAACATGCGAGCTAGGACGCTTCCCAGTCAGAATGCATGTAGGGTTAAGGCAGATGGCATGGGTCCAAGTTGTTATTGAAGATTTCCGCTGCGATGATATACTCAAGACTTGACCTTAGTGGTCCTATTTGTGTAAGACGGTATGTATGGATGTAAGACTCTTGTTATTCAGCTTCTGTGTGTTCAGTGAGCATTGATCTCTGGGATCACTGTGCATGTACATTCGGTGATCACGACTTATGAGTCGGGGTCCCCACAGAGCTGGTATCAGAGCCATCCTGACGGTAGGAAGACTTAGTTAGCCTGGTCGTTAGTTAGGGTAAAATTATTTTCAAAACTATTACTAGTTTTCAAAACGATCTGTACTTCTCTTCCCTTCTCAGTTTTTTCGAAAACTAGGCTATACTTGATCTCTTCCCCTTCAAAACTTTTGGTCGCTAGAACCCTTATGCCCTTGACCAGTGGATTTCCTGTAATCCTCGTGGATAATCTAGAAGGATGATACCTTGCCCAACACTCACCCACCTCTCTAGACACAAGATTGGCGACACCACGACAAGACGATACCAACAGAAAATACATCCTCGAGGAATGAGGACATGAAGACCCAGAAGATGGTGACACCCTTGACAGTGCCCCAAGATGATACAACATTGGCCTACGATGACCAGGGTATAGGTTATGCAAGATCATGATATACCTCGCTAATAGAGTAACCTTGTCACTACTGTTGTTGTGTCGGAAACCACCGGTGGATGAGAACCTCGCCATTTGGTCCGCCTCACTATAGTGAGCAGGAAAGCGGTTCTCTTCGTCCCCCGCTCTTGGTGTCGATGTTGTCATCAACGTAACCGACATGTTGAACCTCTACTATGCCTTGTTAATATCATTGCATAAAGGATTGCCTACGTGGTACCCTCGACGCCCCAGAAGGCACAAGGGATCGTCATGATTAAAGAGACAAGAGAAGACCAAGTCAACGCCAGCTACAAGGAGGCACCTTCACCACATCACCTCATTAGGCGAGAAGTTGTTGAAGATTCTTTAGGCTCAACCCGGATCGTTCATCAAACAACTACAAGGGACATAGCAACACCTGAGGGAAACTCAGAAGAATGCATAAGGCACAAGTCACGACTGCTGAGTCCGAGAACCCCTAGGGTAGGATGAGTCGTGTACCCCCCTATGCGCAGTTGAGTCCGTATGATGGTTCGAATGGAACCATGATTGTGTGTTGCTTGCTTTTGATGTTTGTGTTTTGATACAAGTCGCACTTTTTCCCTAGGTAACAAGTGCTTGGCTATATCATCTTCCTTGCCTTGTTTCTTTTGTTCTGCTCTTTTTGCACCTGTTTGTTTGCACTTGCACTATAGAACCCCCTTTAGGCATTCCCCTCCTCTGTGCTAATTTTCCCTCTCTTCTCTCTCCTCAACTGAAGACCAGCAAGGCAAGAGTACCAAGGATTCCAACTCAACTAGCAACGAAGACTTCTGCTACAACCTCCACGACCAGGTGCAACCCCGTGAAGTTTTGTTTGACCCTCCAGACTAAAAACCCATTCCTAGACCCTTTGAGACTTCACGAGACACTCCAGCACGAACCCTTAACCATGTTCCTAACCCATAGAATTACAAGAAAACTAGTTAAGCCTCTACAACCTTGCACGACACTGGGTTCGTAATGGAACTAGTGGACACAGTGAGTGAGCACATTTTCGTCCTAATATAGCACAAGAACTGACGATGCCATAGATAGACCAATTTGAGGATATAGGACAGATGACTTGGTGACCTTATATCAATGACTTTGAGGAATTATCTGAGGCCTTGATGGATTGTGAGGTTTTCATATTGGTGGGATCATGATTAATAGGGAAGCGTAACTATCACCACCCTGGAGTAACTTGGATTTGCAGGGCAATGGTGATCGCAAATTGAAATTCTTGGAGGTATAGGGATTTGACCTAGCCAGGGGATATTGATAGAAGATAGTTAACATTTTGAGAATGACTTGGGGGAAATGTAGGAGTACTCGTTGGACATGAGATTTGGATTAATGTAGGTGATTCTGGTTGGGTATAGATACTAGATATGTCTGCATGGTTCGGAGTAAATTGGATTTAGACCGTTGATCTTGATATCATGTTTCTCGGTGGACAATAAACTAGGAGATTGAATTATTTGTCGGAGTTTATTTAGGGATCTATATAATCATGACCTTGGAGTTTACTTGACCATGATGGTGGGAATTTGGTGGACTTACTATCGTAATGCATAGCCCTTCCAAGTATTTGGGTATTACAGGGACTTGAGATCTTGTGGAACACCGTAGACATCGGATTTGTAGAATTGTTGGATTATGAGGTGATTGATGGAAGTTAACGGGCTGTTGGAGTTGATCTATAGGAAGGAAACAAAATCTTGGAGTGGCATATGACGTGTTTCCTTAGAATAGAGATGCATTATCTTGAACCTTGCAAGAATAGGTTGGGTGCTTGGATTGTGGTGTTTGATTCCTGCTTGGCAGCTTGTATGCCCTACCCGTGGATTTTTGGGGGTAGCCATGCATATGATTATTGGGATCGTAGACATGTACGATTTTGTCAGGCCTCCTCTTGGGAGTCATGAGGATATGCATGTCATGAGTGGTGATTGAAGTTGGTCTATACGATAGGATGCATTTAGTGGTATAAGGTTATTCGTTTGGAGTGCTAGATGGAACTATTGGCATCTCAAAAACCATGCTTAAGGATAAGATAATAAACGTTCACTCACTCACTAGAATTCTTGAGACCCTTAAGCCCCACCAAGCCACAACATGGTCAGATCTTGACCACGGGCCTTGGCTCTAAGTCAGGAAGACCTTTGAAATACTCAAAGGAGACCACCACCAATACCCCAGCCTACCTTGCGTACCCCGTAGACTTCATGGAGTATTTGGACAAGTTGGGTAACATCATTAAATGATGGCCTACTTGTCTGCCCGAAGACAAAAGAAGAGACAGACAGCTGGATAGAAGACATTTAAAGACCGCTATGTCAAGAAGGAAGAACTACACCAACCACCGTCATCAAGAAGTAAACTTTCGCGTCAAAGTCCAGGCGTATCTGCAAACCACTCCTCTCGTAGGAACCAAGCATTTCCCTATCGAAGGGACACTCACACCAAGATTTATCGACTTTCTTCAAGACCACTGCAAGACAAATAGTAGACGGCTACCAGCAAGATTTACCACCTGAGTTACCCACCATACACCAAATATTCCACGGGTCACCACTCTGGAAGTACTCCTTACTTCCTAACTAGCCCGGTCTCTGCAAGGTCATCGTTCACCAAACCCTTGACGACTAGCTCAACCTAACCCATACAACAGACCCCTCAGCAACCTGCATCAAAGAGGGCAACAAGCGAGAAGCCACACCACCAAGTACTTCGAGGTTCCAGGGAGCACCACTCGGAAGAAGAACCAACAAGAAGAAGTGAAGACTACCCCGTATCCAAGACTCCGTATTCCTTTCCATGCCTAGTCTGGGAATCTCGGGTACGAGATTCTTGTAAGGGGGGTAGGTCTGTCACACCCTGATTTTCATGCAACAACACTTAAGCTAATAATCATGCTAAAAATGTGGATTGACAAAAACTTTTGAGTGTTTTGTACATTGCTTGATTTGATTTTTGTCTGCTGTTTGCTAGTGCTCTAAAAATCAAATAAATCCTCCAACTCTTATACGTCATCTCCTTGATCCAAAACCTTTTCCCAATGTTCATGCCGTGTGTATAGACCAGTATAGTATTTTCTTATAAAAATATTTTGGCCAAATTGTATTTTCTAAAATTAGTTTTCCAAAAACCCCTGAATTGAGGTTTGTACTGCAAGTACCTTATTTAGGGTGTGAAAAATCTTTCAAAAAATATATTTGAATCCTATTAGGTATAGGACTCCCGTAAACCACAAAATTATAATTTTAAAAGTTATTTTTATATTTTATTTAAATGCTTTTTCTTTAGGCCAGAAATGGTCTTTAATAGGTAAAAATTATTTAACTATTTCAAAAAATATTTGCCAAAATTTAGGGAAATTCATAGGACATATATTGTCCATATATAAGAGTTTCAACACATGGTCATGTTCAAAATATTGGACAAATTAATCCTTCCAAACCCCTTTCTGGATATTTCAAGATTTTGAAATATTTACACAGAAAATATTCCCTAAAAATTCCAGGGAAATTCTATCATGTCAAATATGACATATTTGATGATCTTACAAAGCCTCATGCCTTGAAGATCAAGAAAACATCATCTAATCCCCTCAAAACCATTTCTGTCCATTTTGAAGTTTGAGCAACTTTACATTGCCAAACTTGTCCAAATGCTCTCAAACTTGATGCACATGCTCAAAAGATGTAAATATGTATCTATGTCAAATGGCACAAGTTTTGGAGAAGGATAACTAGATCTAAGTGCCCCAAAACCCTTTTGACCAGATCCAAAATTTGAGCACCTCTGCATGGCCAACTTTTTACTTGGGGCCTCAAATTTTGTGGACATGCTCACAACCCCAAATGATGACACTAAACCAAGTGGTGCATCAAGGAGAGATGATTTGCTTAACTTAATATTGGGTAATCCATTTCTGTTGATTTCTAGGGTTTACAAAAGTTGCATTGGCAACTTTGCCCAAATGAGCTCAAATTTGGTGGAAGGGCCTAAATGTATGTGCCATTTGATCCTGTTAAGTCTCATGTCAATTGGAAGTCAATTGCTTGCCCAAAACTACATCAAACACCTTCTGCCATTTTACCAAAAGCACTGGTTTGCCCCCTTTCACTACCCCCCTTTACCTCTAATTCTTACCACAGGTGAACCTGATCATCTTCTACCTCCAGTAACTCAGCCATGCCTCAGCTCAATCATTGGAGGGGGTAAAACCCCCAATTACCTCTCTGGTCTCACCATGGCAGCACCTTTCCACCCTTCTACTTTTTACCCCTCCCTCCTACCTTACCTCCTAAGCTTCATAGAGCATCCCAGTGCCAACCTAAAGCCAGTAGACAAGCTTGGACGCGCCCAACTCCCAATGGCATGCCCTGGCATGCCAAAACGGCGCTCTGGAGCGCGCTACAGTGCTCTGGCGCACTGTAGTCGCCCCCCATCCCGATGCCCTGACAACCTCGGGCCTCCCCAGCATGTCCCCCGAGGTCGCCTCGACGTCTGGGACACGGCACGTCGCCGGCCCCCACCTGACCCTCTCTCCTCTCCCCTCTGTGAGCTCACCCGAGCATGGCCTAGACCGCGCCCTCGGTGCACCGCGGCCACACCCATTTAAGCCACCTCGACCCTCTCTCTCGTCTTGGTTAGAACCCCCTCTCTCCCGTGAACCTCCCGGACAAGCCCCCTCTCCCCCAGGTGCTCTCTTTCCCTCTCCATAACCGATGTATCTCCGTCGGCCTCCTCCTAAATTCACGCCCTGTGGCCTCCCCCTCCCATTTTAGACTCCACTAGGATACCTAGAACCTCACCATAGGTCTCTCTCGAGCCCCATTCGCTCCTCCTGGCGGCCATAGCACTGAACCCATTATCGGCATCACCATCTTCCGCCATGGCCGACGCCACTCGTGACCTCGACCTCCCCAGGGCCTAGGACCAATCCAGGTGGTCGCGCCTCTCTCCCCCGAGCTCGCTGGTACTCAGGGCGCCCGCAGCGATGCCCCTGCTCGCCGGGACGAGCCTGGCCTCGCTCCTCTGTTCCTGCGGCACGGGGAGGCCGCACGGGGAAGAAGAAGGCTAGCCGGTGGGACCGGCGGGCCCACCAGCCAGCCTCAGCAGACGTGGAACGCCGGACCTGCCCGGGTTAAGTGGAGGCGGGTTCCGCTCAATCCGTCTCCACCTTGGGAAGGCGCACTGGCCGAATGCGCCATCGACGTCACCTCGCTCGCGCGCAGGGCTGAGCTACTGGGCTGAGCCCAGTGGCCGCCATTTAACTAAGCCACGCCCGGTGCATGTAATAAGGGTAACTCCTTATTCTTTTCTTTTCCTGTAACTTCTAAAATCCATAATCAAATCATTTGAACTCCAAATTGGATGATTCAAATTTTTGTAGTTCAAAAAATCATGATCTATCACATGGTGCATCATGCACATTTTTTCAGAGACTTTTTCTTCACAAGTATTTATGAAATGTCATTTTTCCATTTCTGTGATGAACTTTAGAAAATCACAGAGAGCTCAAATTTGATCCAAATGCAATGGTTCAAATTCCTAGATACTTGTAATATCAAAACTTAGTTTTGGAATATTTTTCCTAATACTTTCTGTGCCCCACAAAAAATGGCCTATTTCTTCATATTTTTCAACTTTGCAAAATAATAAGAAATTCATTTGAACTCCAAATCCAGTGAAACCAACTCCTAGATGCTTCTAAAATCATGATTTGTTAAATGGGTGGCTTTGCTCATTTTTCAAAAATATATTTCTATACACTTCTTTCAAATCCATAAACCCCTTGATTCCATCATATTGAAATGTTCCAAACTATCCATTGATCTAATACCTATGAAACCACCTTGGTCATTTCTCATATGACCAGAGGTATCCTAGAAAAGTCCAACTCCTATTTTTAGAGCACTTTTATTTTTGCCTTGTTGTGTTGCTTATTATGATTGTTTCCATCGTTAGTTGACGAAATGAACGGAGTACTCGAAGATGGACCAGAAGGTTTGAAGACTCAGAAGGACAAGGCAAGCAGCCATTTGACCATGTTTGAGAAACCTTTTTATGCATGTCATATAGTACCATAATGTTGTTGTTACGGAGTCATGATGAGGTGGAACCACCTTGATGGTTTGCCACTGCACTTCCTTGTTATTACTTGCATTGTGCATGACCCTACCTTCTTATGAGGGTTATGCCGGTGGGAGTAGATAGATGTGTGCCATAGTAGTTGGCTACGCAAATGGGTCAGGGTTATGCATTGAGAGAGACAAGTGTGGTTTGACATACATGCAAATGACCCAGTGGGTGCCATTAATGCCCCTGGGAGACGATGAGGAACTAGGGCACTACTTGGTGAAGAAGTAGTGTACCGACGCTTGATGAAAGTGTTGTTTAGAGAGATGGATTAGATTTATGTGTGATTACCGTCCCAACCAAACAAGCGCAACCACTCTACCCTTATATGGGAAAGGGCATTATTGATTACCTAGGTCGATACTAGCATGGTGCCCGCATTACTAGTGACGGGGGTGACATGAGGTCACTCTCGGGACGGGGTCGTGCTTGGATAGGCGGCCATGACTGTTTTTACAGGGCACCGAACACACCGTTGGTACCCCATGTCAGTGGTATGTGATGAATATGGGAGCAAAGCTCCACAATTTTTAAGATGTGAAATGTTTGGCACGGGGCTGTTACCAATCGAGTGGACTCTGTGTTAGTGTCGTCTAGGGAAAGATAGTGATCAGGTGCTTACCCCGGGTACTTGAGGTACCGCGGGTCGTGAATGACACGGAAGTTCCCCGGATCTTGTGGGTAAAGTGCGCAACCTCTGCAGAGTGTAAAACTATTCGAATAGCCGTGTCCGCGGTCATGGACAGTTGGGTGGTGCTACTTAGACTATGTCCATAAGTTTCTGGAAAACAACATGGTTTTGTAAATCTGTTGATGTGATTGTGAGAAAGTCACGATGAGCGTGAGCAAGAGTTGTTTATAACTCTTTCTCGATATTGATGTCTGAAACCTCCTGATACTTGTTGCAGACGCATGCATGACCTTGTTATATGTTGATCATACTTGCATATGAAAAACTAGCTTTCCACAAAACTGCCAATTTAGCAGTAGAGCCTTGCATAATTATTCTGTCATCACACTTGGGTTGCTTGCGAGTACATTCGAAGTACTCATTGGCTTGCCACTGGTTATTTTATTGGCCAGGCATGAAAGAATAGGATGTGTCGAAGATGTCTTGGTGGCGAACATGCGAGCTAGGACGCTTCCCAGTCAGAATGCCTGTAGGGTTAAGGCAGATGGCATGGGTCCAAGTTGTTATTGAAGATTTCCGCTGGGATGATATACTCAAGACTTGACCTTAATGGTCCTATTTGTGTAAGACGGTATGTATGGATGTAAGACTCTTGTTATTCAGCTTCTGTGTGTTTAGTGAGCATTGATCTCTGGGATCACTGTACACGTGCATTCGGTGATCACGACTTATGAGTCGGGGTCCCCACACTTCTCCTCTCTAGACGGAGACCGTCACATTCCAGATCTCCGAACCCATCGAGCTGAACACCTCCTTATCAGGAGACGCACTATGTTCCTTGAGCTCCGGGACCGACACCGGACCCAAAGGGCAATTAGACCCCATCAAGTCCGGATTGTCACCAGCGGAGGTTGTTAAAACCCCGAATATCACCCTGGGTCGTGATTTAAAATTACCAACACCCACCCACCCTAGGAAAAACTCTTCAAGTAAATTAGGAATCCCAGACATAGATGATCTCACGAACATACATCAGCAGCCCGGGGAAACGGTCAACTACTTCTAGGCCAGATTCTTACTTGTCAAAAACAAGATCAGGGACTGCTGCGATGACAAAGCGGTCTCTTTACTTCACCATAATTGCAAGGACGAGGGAGTCTTGAATGCCCTCAACCAACGTCGTGTTGTGAGTTTCACAGAACTATCACAGTTAGTGTGGAAGTACTGCGCAATGGAAAATACTTGGAAAGCCCAGAATACACCTCTGGAACGGTCCATCTCCGGACAGTACGTTACCAAAGCTAAACAGACTTACCCTAGTTGGTCAGCCAATAGCATTCATATTCGCAAGAAGAATAAGCCTAATTCAAGGCACAAATCCATACTGGACAAACTACTCGATACACCTTGCCAAATACACGCAACCCCGGATAATGTCCCAAACCATCACCTTAGATCATGCTCGGTACTCCGGCAGGTAGCAAAAAGCGGTATGGCACTTCTTGCCACTACCGCACCAAGGGAGAATGACACCAATGTCTTCACTATCTTCGAGACGTTCTCCTCAAATAACTGTCACAAGAGAGCAAATCACGAACTTGCCGAGGTTTACCTAATTAGCTCTGCAAGCCCATGGAGCGACACGGCAATCAGTTTTTCTGCTGAAGACGCACCCCGAGTCCTACCGGTCCGAGCATCAGCAGCTCTTGTACTGGACCCAATAGTAGATGGCTTTTGCCTCACTAAGGTACTCATGGACGGAGGAAGCGGACTAAACCTCATATATGAGGAAACGCTTGCAAAAATGCAGGTCGAAAATCCCGCATTGAGCACACCAACACAACCTTTAGGGGAATTATACCAAGCCGCGAGGCCAAGTGTTTGGGAAGCATTAAGCTCGATGTAGTATTCGGCTCACCCGACAACTACAGATTAGAGGAACTACTCTTTTACATTGTGCCCTTTCACAGCGGATACCACGCCCTTCTAGGATGGGACGCTTTCTCACGCTTTCAAGCTACACCCCATTATGGGTACATGAAGCTTAAAAAGCCAGGGCCCAACGGGGTGATCACAATAATAAGTGATCCGGATAGAACACTCCGCGCCGAAAACAAAACGGCATCCTTAGCCTTAGAGGCATTATCCTAAGCTCTCGTGGCTGAAGAATTAAGTACCCTACGATCAAAGGTGGATGCCGCCGACGTCATCCTCGCCAAAAGATCGAAGTCTAGCTCCTTCAAACCCGCTGACGAAATCATCAAATTTCAAGTGCACACAATGGACCCTAATAAAAAAGCATCCATCGTGCACAGCTGGATCCGGCGGTAGACAGCTCGTTACGCGCCTTCCTTCGGGAAAATTGGGATATATTCGCCTGGCACCCTTCACATATGCCAAGAATCCCACGTAGGCTGGCCGAACACAGCCTCAATATTATAAAAGGGTTCAAACCAGTCAAGCAGTCACTACGACAATTTTCTGAACCCAAAAGACAAGCAATGGGAGAAGAGTTAGCCAAACTATTGGAAGCCAGATTCATCAGAGAAATCAAACATCTGGACTAGCTAGCCAACCTAGTCATGGTTCCAAAGAAGGATAAACCCTGGCGCCTCTGTGTCGATTTCACAGACTTGAATAAGGCTTACACAAAGGATCCCTTCCCCTTGCCCCACATTGAACAAATCATCGATGCAACGACCTGACATGACTCACTATGCTTCCTTGATGCTTACTCAGGATAGCATCAGATAAAGATGAAATAATCCGATCAGGCCGCAACGGCATTCATTACACCATACATCCCTTTTTGTTTGAATACTATGCCTTTTGAACTCAAAAACGCTGGCGCCACATATCAACGCATGATTCAAACATGCTTAGAAAAACAAATTGAAAAAATAGTGGAGGCATACGTTGACGACGTAGTCGTAAAGACCAAACACGTCGAAACCTTGGTGAATGAGCTCTGGCTTATGTTCGCCAACCTCCGAGAATATGACATAAGGCTCAATCCGGAAAAATGTTTCTTCGGCGTTCTAGCCGGAAAGCTATTAGGGTTCATTATATCCCATAGAGGAATCGAAGCTAACCTAACTAGAATCCGGGCCCTGTCAGAACTCAAAATACCAACCGATCTCAAGCAAGTGCAAAAGCTAGCAGGCTGCGTAGCGGCTTTAAGCCGCTTCATCTCCAGGTTAGGAGAAAAAGCGTTGCCACTTTACAGATTGCTACGGCGCACTGGCAATTTCGAATGGACAAATGCGGCCACAGCCAGATTGGAAGAAATAAAAGCTTTACTAGCAAGCAACCCAATCCTAGCCGCCCCCGGTGTTGGCGAACCAATGCTGCTGTACATATCAGCCACTCACCAGGTGGTGAGTGCCGTGCTCATCATCGAACGAGCCGAAGAGGGACATAAATTACCCATTCAAAAGCCCGTATACTATCTATCTGAGGTTCTCACACCGTGTAAATCACGGTACCCCCACTATCAAAAAATTGCTTATGCAGTCTTCATGTCATCTCGGAAACTCTGGCACTAATTTCAAGAGTGTTCAATCACAGTGGAATCCGAGGTACCACTCAACGATATTATCAATAATAAAGGCGCCACGAGACGCATAGCAAAATGGGCAATTGAGCTCGTACCGTTCGAAATATCTTACAAGCCGCGCCAAACTATTAAATCCCAGGCGCTGGCCGACTTCGTCGGAGAATGGATCGAAGCCGAACTCCCTAAAGAGTACGCCTCATACTCCCACTGGACAATGTACCTCGACGGTTCCAAAATTCTATCCGGATTGGGAGCCGGTGTGATACTGATATCTCCAACAGGGGATATAGTTCGGTACGTTTTACAAATTATGTATACGGACTCGAACAATGCGGCCGAATATGAGGCCCTTTTGCATGGTCTCCGACTAGCCGTATCCATGGGCATTCAACGCCTCGAGGTACGCAGAGACTCAAACCTCGCCATCTCCCAAATCAATGGGGATTTTGATGCGAAGGATTAAAAAATGGCAGCTTATCGCAATGCCATATTAAAAATGTCAGCTCGATTTGAAGGGTTGGAATTCCATCACATAGCCCGGGATAATAACCAGGCACCCGACGTACTCGCACGCATGGGAGCTAAACGCGACCCCGTCCCACCGAACACATTTGTGGAACGGTTGTGTAAGCCATCAGTAACATGGCAGGACGCGAGCGGTGATACGAATACAGATCCGAACACACCCCTAGCTGGACCCAATCACGAAGTCATCGGAGAGCCAGGGAGGGATATAACTCCGTCGGCTCATGAAATCATGGTTGTTATAGCCCCCTAGACAGAGCATTTCCTAGCTTACCTTAATAGGCAGGAACACCCTGATGACCAGAATGAGGCCCGCCGCATAGTCCGGCGCTCAAAAGCCTACAAAGTTCACGAAAGTGAACTATACAAGAAAAGCACATCTGGTATTCTCCAAAGGTGCATCTCAGAAGAAGAGGGAAGGCGAATTCTCACCGAAATACATGCTGGAATGGGCTGTTACCATGCCGCAGCTAGGGCGCTCGTAGGCAAAGCTTTTCGTGCCGGCTTTTACTAGCCTACTACTCGAGCAGATGCCCAAACCTTAGTCCAACATTGCGTTGGCTGCCAGCTCTTTGCAAATCAAAGTCACATGCCTCCTACCGTAGTGAGAACAATCCCCATTACTTGGCCTTTTGCGGTCTGGGGGCTTGATATGGTCGGACCCCTTAAAGGGGGAAGTCATAAAAGAAAATACTTACTGGTGATGGTGGACAAATTCACTAAATGGTTAGAAGCCAAGCCAGTAAAAACAGATGAAGCAGGACCCGTGATAGATTTCATATCCAGCGTAGTACACCATTATGGTGTCCCGCCTAGTATTATCACAGATAATGCCTCCAATTTCACAGCTCATGAGGTAAAAAGTTGGTGTGCAAAGTTGGGTATAAAACTCGACTACGCTTCCGTATACCACCCTCAAACAAATGGTCAAGTCGAAAGGGCCAATGGTCTGATTATGAGCGGCATTAAACCCCGACTAGTGCGCTCCCTACGGGAGTATGATAAACACTGGGTCGAAGAGCTCGACTCCGTACTATGGGGGTTGCGGACCACGCCCAATCGTACGACCAGATATACACCTTTTTTCATGGTGTACGACGCATAGGCTCTCTTGCCCTGCGACATTATTCATGACTCACCTAGAGTGCGCATGTACGAGGAAAGAGAAGCCAAGCTAGATCGGCAGGACAAGCTAGATGGACTTGAAGATGAGCGCGATACATCGCTAGCATGTTCTGCATTTTACCAACAACGGGCCAGGCGATACTAGAGCAGAGAAGTGCGGGCCAAGACATACAATGTCAGCGAACCCGTGTTACGCCTAGCGTAGAAGAAAAAGGACAAGATCAAACCAAAATGGGAGGGCCCCTTCATTATTGACGAAGTACTCACTGGTGGAGCCTATCGCCTTCGCAATGCACAGGACAACAGCCTTGAGCGGAACCCTTGGAACGCCGCCAGGCTCCGAAGATTTTATGGATAGTTCGGCAGCAATTTCTTCCTCTTTATAAGTTAAGTCGTGTCTTTTATTCTCTTGTTTCTGTACCTTTTTTTCTTTTTCTTTCCATTTACTTGGCAAGTATTCGGCTCGCCCGAACTGCCACATGACGATTACATTCGCATATATACCTGGGGGCTTCTTTAACAAAGCCCATCATCAATAAAGCTTCTTGCCTAAAAATGTCGCCTGTTTTTACAGTTCATCCTTGACATTGTATGCACCAATATGACTTAAGTTCTAGCCAAGCTAGGTTGTCTGGCTCCTATGCTTACCCCTACGTTTCCGATTGTTCGGCTAGGGTATAAAGGGAGCACCCCTGCGATTGTAACAGCCGGGTAATCCGGATATGTACCTCGGACTGGGTGAAGCCGAAAGCTAGCGCTCTTAAGGGAATAATTGGTCGGCGGATACACGACATATCGCATTCTACATCGTATTTTAAATAACCGGAAATGGCTTCCTATTATCCCCATCATGGGATTGAAAAACCTAGGCCTGCATCTTTATGTATGCTGACCCAGGGAAAGGAACCCCTAACGGAACTATTCTCTCTGGAAGATATTTCTTACGTTAAATAGTAATATAAATGTCGGGACCCTGATCCTAAGTCACACGGGTCTAGCCTGTAACACACCATATCACTTTGCGGCCTCACGCACGGTATCCCCACGGGTGCCACCTTACCTGGCCCGGGACCGTTTGCGTATTTTGGCACACGTATATGATAGTGTAGCTAGCATCCATATGACAGAGAACCCGGGCCGACATGACCAGTTATAAACCAAAAGTGGCACTAAATTACAAGGACAGGCATACATGACCCAGCAACGAAC
The DNA here is from genome assembly GCA_902687465.1 of Secale cereale. NCBI lineage: Eukaryota > Viridiplantae > Streptophyta > Magnoliopsida > Poales > Poaceae > Secale > Secale cereale. The sequence goes on from LR738710.1 coordinate 323,537,337, forward strand.
GTGTCGGTCATCAACGTATGAACCCAAGTCGTAGCAAGCTACAAGGACTTAAAGGAGCAACGCGTGACATTTCCCCTAAGGGACAGACACAGGAATGAAGAAGGACACATGCCGGCCAGCCTAAGTGTTCCGAAGCAGTAGCAAGCTACCAGGGCTCAGTGGAATCACTAGGAGTCATTTCCCTGTAAGATAGGTTACCAAAGGTAAACAACTAGGTGTCGGATCCCACACATAGCAATACACATTACAAGTACGCATAACATGCAAGTATGTGTTGTACAACATGGCATCACAACATAACTCAACAACTCATATAGATAAAGGCCCAGAAGAGCCATCATAGCATTTATTACAATCAGAGGTCACATGACCCAACATACAAAGCATACAGGCAACGGAAGCATAACATGTCTGAGTACAGACAACTACAGATGAAAAAGGCTGAGAAGCCTGACTATCTACAAGATCCTCCTAAGGGCACAAGACCGTAGCTGAGGTAACAAGCTAAACGTCGAAGTCCACGCGGAACCACTAGCGAGACTGAGGTCTCTCTGCAAAAACATAAAATAAGCAAACGTGAGTACAAAGGTACTCAGCAAGACTTACATCAGAACTAACTACATATGCAACAGTATCAACAAGGGGGTAGTGGAGTTTGACTGCAGCAAGCCAGCTTTGACTCGGTGGCTATCCTAAACTACGACTGCAAGTAACTCTTTTGAGGTGGCGCACACGAGTCCACATATTCACCAATCAATACACCACTATGGATCCGCTCCCGTCTCCCTACGAGAAGGCCATCCATAGCACTCACGCTTATCTTGCGCATTTTAGAGTATCCACTTTCGATTGTCTATGTACCACGTAAGCATCCAAGAAGTCCATATCCGCGGACCCGGCTATTCGAATAGATCATGTTAACCCTGCAGGGGTGTACTTCTTCACACACATTCTCGCCACTTACCGCCATGTACACGTCGTGTATCTCGGCAACCTTCAAGCGGAAGCCTGGCGAGGGTGTCGGCCACGACCTGACTAACCACACAAGTCTCTCGTCCAGGTTTATCGCCTATTCGGGTTCCATCCGTGGGGAGATCCGGCCGGGGTGTCGCTCACGGCCCCAAAAGATGTGCGCAGGGTTCCCAAGCCCACCTCGTCAGATGGATCTACGCTTGGTACACCGTGCCATGGTGCCTAGTCTGACCCAAGCCCACATGTACCGTGTGCCACTTGGTAGACTACTAACACTACCTACAAACACCAGAAACTAGTTGCAACTCCTGGACAGAGATCTAGTTGATTAATAAGTCGAGAGGGGTCGAGTTACCGGAACCCAATGTGTGGTAGTAACTATGTCATTGGACAACTTACACAGAACTCAGTTCTTAAGGACGGCTCTAGTGAGACAACCCACCATGTACTCCTACATGGCCTCTCACCGCTACCTTTACCAAAACGTGTTCACACACTTAGCTCACACACAGTAGGACATGTTCATCACATTCCAATTCATCCTCGATGAATCAGACCTGACTCAACTTTAAGCAATAGCAGGCATAACCAGAAAGCATGTATGAGTAGGGACAACATGGCTCAAACAACTCCTACTCATGCTAGTGGGTTTCAACTATTTACTGTGGCAATGACAGGTCATGCAGAGGAAAGGGGGTTCAACTACCGCAGCAAAAGCAGTTCAATCGTTGTTGTCCTAATGCAATAAAAGAGAGCAGGAGCGAGAGAGTGGGATTGTATCGGGATGCTCAAGGGGGTTCTGCTTTCCTGGCACTTCTGAAGATATTAATAGCTCTTCATCGGTGTCATCGATCACATCGTCGGAACGTCGTCTACTGAGAGGGGACAAAACCGACAAACAGAGAAAGAACACGATCAATGCAATGCAACAATATGATGCATGAACATGATATGGCAATATGATGTGGTTTGGCCTAATGCAACTAGCAACCGAATTAAATGAAGTTGGTTTGAACCAAAGGTTCAAATTCAAACTCCATATGTGATTATTCAAATGCCATTTATTCGAATTGACCTAAACAGCAACCATAAGTTGTTCTAACATGCATGAAAATGCCATAAACAGATTCCTTGGATTTTTCTGATCAATTTTCATATATAAATTATTTTCATCTGAGTTATAGATTATTTTCTATGATTTTTAGAAGTTTTGGCTATTTTCTGAAATAAATAAATAATTTCTGATTTATTTTAAATTACAGAAAATAGTTACTGCGTCAGCGATGCGTCATCATGACGTCAGCAAGTCAACAGGGCTGGTCCAGGTCAAACCTGACGTGTGGGGTCCACACGTCAGTGACACAGTTCTGGTTAGGGTCGCTGACATGTGGGCCTGGTCAATGCCCACGTCAGCACGGTCAAACTGACGCGTGGGGCCACTGTGGTTAACTTAAACTAAACAAAAACAAAAACTGTGGTTAATTAGGTGCGTAGGGCCCATGTGTCAGTGGCTAGGTGGTTAGTTAGTGGGGTGATTAGCCCCTAAGTAAGCGGCCACGTCGGCGGTAGGCGCCGGCGACCACAGAACACGGCGGTGGCTCGCCGGAGTTGATCGGGGCGGCGCTGCAGGCCACGGCTTGAGCCACGGGTGGTCTCTACGCGTAGCTGGCGCTCTTCCGCATCCGGTGGGACCGGAGTCAGCGGCTGGAGTGGCCGGAGGCGGGAGCAATGAGCTCGGCCGCGGCGGCCGGAGTTCGGGCACCGTCGGGTTTGGGGTTGGGGTGCGCTAGGGGAGGAAGTGGTGCGTGCACTCTGCTCATGGGAGCACGGTGAGTGCGATGACATGCTCAAAAACGGACAGAGGCGGCTGGGGCCACGGCGGTGACAGGGTCAGCGGCGGCCGACGACGGTGAGGAAGGGGGCGACGGCTACGGGGCGCGCGCGAAGGAAAGGAAGGAGGGAAAAGGTTCAATGGCTCACGGCGGTTCGGCTGGTGCAGACGGAGGGGCCGGGGAGGTGTTGGTTGCCGCGAATCGCCGGCGAGGTCGACGGCGGCCGAAGGTTGAAGAAGACGGTGGCGAGAGCGTTCGGGGCTTCCTGGCGTCGGGCGGCTTGGCGAGGAGGAAGAGAGGGACGAGGCGAAGCTCGTGGGCACCTTGCGGGGGCGTGGGGAGGGCTGTGGCCACGGTGGTGGCGAGCGGCGGCAACGAGCCCGCTCGGGTGGGTGCGTGCGAGGGAGACAGAGGAGGGGAGATCGTTCGGGGGAGAGAGGGAGAGGTGCAGGGGGTTCTGGGCGTCCAGTCCAGCTCCAGGGCACCACACGAGGGCGCAGGGGACGTCGACAGCGCGAAGCAGGAGGTGGCGCTCGGCGCTGGCTGCCAGTAGGCGCAAGGTTGAAGACAACCTTGCCCCTGGTGGGCTGGGCCTAAACAGGGATTGGGCCACGCAGGTAAGAAGGCCTAGGTACTTCTCTCTCTCTTATTTTCTTTCTGTTTTCTATTTCTGTTATTTTGTTTTGATTTAGTTTATAGCCCAAATCATTTTAATAAATCCTAAAAATAATTGTGGGCATTAAATAAATTATTACAGAGACCCTCAACTATTTTCAGAATTATTGGAGCATTTAAAGGTATTAAAAATATTTATATGCCCCAATTTAAATACTTATTGATTTAATTCAAAGCCCAAAAATTCCCTAAAAATGTTCAATATTTTTTGTTTGGATCAGAACCCTTGCCAAAATTATCACACATTGATGAAGGCATTTCTGGGTTTATTGAAAAGGATTTTTGTTTGAACCTAGTTGAGTTCATTTAGTGCTAGGGTTTGATCAATCCCCATTTCAAGTTAACAAAATTTTAAACATGATGCATAGCTAACCTAGCACTAGGCAGACAGGAGCTAGGGATGTGACAACTCACCCCCACTAAAACAAGAATCTCGTCCCGAGATTCAGGACGTGAGATAAGAAATCAAAGGGGACACACGCTAGCACAATCTTCACGATCCAATTTTTTCCTTCTCGGAGAAGTTGATTTATTGCATCATATTGATCTTGTCATCCTTGATTTCAAGCTTCATCCAACACAACAACAAAGAACGTGAATTCTATAGGATTTGATCTTCTCGAAGATCGAGCAATTCAAGATCAACTTATGGATTGAGACATCGAAACATCTCTTGTGATGAGACACGGAGTACACCTCCAGGGGAATGGAGTGAAGCAAATGATGAAGGTTCACTCGGTAGGCAATAATTCCACACCTAGGAAGATGGTGATCGATGTCACCAAACGGAGCACCTTAGCGAAGGTGACTCGTAGAGTTATTCCTTTAAGTGGCAAAAAGAATTACTTTTGATATAGAGATCATTGAAATTCCCTATACCAGCCTGAGACAGATCACAATCGATCATTTGACAGGGTCCGTAAGAATGACATACTCCACCTAGGATAGATGACATGGACTACCTTGTTGAAGACAACACAACGGATGATTTTGCTTATCATCGGAAATGGATGGAACCCATGGTAAAATGGCACATTGATGGTGCAAGCTGGAAACAAAATGCAAATGCTGGGAGTGATTTTGGTAACTGGGAAGAAACCCATCAGTAGAGAGTAAATCTATTCTTTGAGAGGTTATAGCATAACCAAGAGCACTGTGAGCAATCCCGGTTAGTACCGGTGATAACACCTAGTGCTTGTGCGTGCTCTCAAGAACTTGAGCACTCCCATATTCATCAAGGTTTTACCAATATCCGTGTCAAGGATCCTGGCAACACCACATACTACCATGATGAATGGTGATGGAGGATGCAGATGCAAAGGAAGATAACACTTTCTCAGATTTCACCTTAGCAGAGTCAAGGAAACAAAATCTGGATGATCGACCGAGAGACATTTAGCACTCCGCTTCTAATGTTCTCCTTGATGTGCTAGGTACCACGGTCAATGCTTAAAAGCATCAACATGGCCATCAAGTAAAGGTTGGACTTCGGGAGCACAAAAAGTCCATAAGGAACAACTAGGGAGTAAGTCCTACGAAGTCTTTATGGGGAAGTGGCCAACTTCCTCAAACAAGATACTACAATAACAGGTCTTCCGGTTGGGTGTGTTGGCCACGACATCCACTTTACCGGTTATCGAGAGACCAATATTATAATTCTTGGGAAATGCACCAACCATCATATCTGCCTGAGATTCAGTTCTGATTGGTGTCAGGATAATCCAGACTCATTGAGTCTAGGAAGAAAAATGAAGTTTTGCAACCCAAATCGACGAGACGGTGTTGCGAGATTCTCGGGAAATGGTCTGCGGTAGTAAGCTCCAAAACATGAGCTGGTTTTGCTACAAACAAGTAAACACGTTGTCCAAGACAAGCATGACCACGTAGTAGTCTTATGATAAAACACTACCGAGTTCAGGTGGAAACCATCGTCTAGGATATCGAAGTCCTTACATAAGTCATATGATTAGCTCTTATGATGGAACTTTTCTCCTTGAACAAATCAATCAGTGGCTTGGTGTGCTACGGAATACATATGGAGTGGAGGTAATTAATCTACCAAACCATAGAATACTTTGCACGTATGCATGACTGATTTGGGATGATTCCAGAGGAGGTAAAAACATGCTTTCCCGAATTCACGGCGGCAACTTGCATCAAATGCACGTGAATTAGAGGAAGACACTTCTTTCACCAAAACATATACCTCATGAACGGAACATGGAGGCATTGCTTACAAAGTTTTCCAACACTAGCTTAATGTCCAACAAAATCATGGAGAGGATAAGGACGTTGTCGATGGGCTCAACAATAACTCATCCAGATTTCCATATAGGTGGAATTCCACAATTAAGTGAACACGGTGATAGCATTGGTCAGACTAAAAAGATATAACGGTGTATGCTCGAGGGATCAACCACGAGTAAGACAGCGTTACGAATATCGTTGGTTCTGATTTGACTTGACGGTAGCCCACACTCAAATCAAAATCTAGATAAGACAATAGATCCACAAATGATCACGGGGATCAATTGAAGAAGATATCATCTATCTTCAATACACATACAAGATATCCCTTTGGAGTGAGCTATGTGGATTAAGCTTTTATCTTCCAACTCTCCAAGTTGTTGCTTAGCTTAACCAACTAGTTCAGGGGTATCCAACACAGATTCTTGGAGAAGGGATGGTTTATGAGAAAACCAACTTGATCACGGACTCAACATAGCGGTCAGGTGACAACCTGGTAATACTTCCGAGAAGATATTCGGAAAATCACGAACCACCGATATGTTACTAAGCTCGGGAACAATCTTGCTTTTCAAGGCAAGACGATATGATCAAATGAGCAAGGACTTGGCAAAATCCTAACTCATCAATCAAGGAGTGCACCAGGAAAGTGGACTAGGTACCACGATCAATCTTAGGATGGTGATTCGGTAACCATCATGCTAAGAATGAGATTATCGTCCATTTAACTACCAAGCAACAGAGTTGCTAGGAGTATTGATTTCACACATCACAATTCACTTGTCAGCATTCCGGTTACAATAACACGGAAACCGAGGGATGAACAATGATGGCAAGAAGTATTACTACATCAAGAATTTATAAGAGATAGTGCAATTCTCACGACATTCTTGACACTAAGATGGTAATACTCCAGGATAGAACAGTTTAGAATCCGCATTAGCATTCTTCATCTGTGAAGTACAACTTCGTTGACCAAATCCTGGATATGGAAAAGGTACTGGAGTTTGTTTCTCCTAGTCATTCCGGAATAGAATGGCTTGACGGACCACAAGAGTAAAAGGCTTCGATGCACAAGTGCACAACTACTCCTGACTATCAATTGATAGATGAAGGTCGGAAAATAACGGAAGGGAGACAACTCGAGGAACATATAACTTTCTGAGTTGTAGATGCATAGATTATCGTGTCGAACTAGTTCAACATATTTCTTCCGGATAACCCATGCAGAAAGGTAGGACTGGCAGAGTCACAATGTGGAATAGAGAACTCGTCAAGAGCACTCTGGTTGTGATCTTTTGGTTCGGGAGAACTTCTGCCAAGGAGGGTTCATGGTATTTGGAAGAATGATATACCACGGATCTCGAGAACTATCACAAGGTTACTAATATCCTAAAGGGACGAGCAAATACTACCGACATGATATAAGTGGAGTGAGTCTTGGGTTCAAGAACCCAGGAATAGAATGCCTACTAACTAGATGGCATCACAGAATGCTTTCGAGAATAATGGCCAGAATCATCACACTGAAATATAAAACATTGCTGGATTACTGAGTGATCTTCTAAGATACTTAGGGTCATAGTAGTAGCTCCAACCTATATGTCGTGGCAACGAAGTACCTCAACATACCGACTACTGTGGTTAATCTGGCCTAAAAGGACATTAAGAACAGATAGGAATGGTTTGCAAATACATCAGACTATTTAGAAACCTGGGATGACTCGGACAGCATAACGACTGCAAATGCTCGAAAATACTTTTGAGATCCAAGCAAAAGGGTATCATATCCACTTAACATCATAATGTCAAGGTTCTGAGACCAACAGTTGAGCAACAGAAGTAGTAGAAACTAAACTGAGGATCGAATCCACAATAACGTGATCCTGATAAATAGAATGAGAATCCTAGTTCTTAATCCCTGTAGAATAGAAGAAGGTGACTCAGATCAGAAGGTCATAGGGTAAAGGAGTAAAAAGAGCCTTACGTTCCCTTCCACAATCAATTCCCTTATATAACTAAAGAGTTTCTAGACACGACTTTGACCAGTTTGGCTTGCTAATCCTACAGGCAGTCAGGCTCTGATACCAAAGCTGTCGGGACCCCGATCCTAAGTCACACGGGTCTAGCCTGTAACACACCATATCACTTTGCGGCCTCACGCACGGTATCCCCACGGGTACCACCTTACCTGGCCCGGGACCGTTTGCGTATTTTGGCACACGTATATGATAGTGTCGCTAGCATCCATATGACAGAGAACCCGGGCCGACATGACCAGTTATAAACCAAAAGTGGCACTAAATTACAAGGACAGGCATACATGACCCAGCAACGAATGTGTCGGTCAGCAACGTATGAACCCAAGTCGTAGCAAGCTACAAGGACTTAAAGGAGCAACGCGTGACATTTCCCCTAAGGGACAGACACAGGAACGAAGAAGGACACATGCCGGCCAGCCTAAGTGTTCCGGAGCAGTAGCAAGCTACCAGGGCTCAGTGGAATCACTAGGAGACATTTCCCTGTAAGATAGGCTACCAAAGGTAAACAACTAGGTGTCGGATCCCACACATAGCAATACACATTACACGTACGCATAACATGCAAGTATGTGTTGTACAACATGGCATCACAACATAACTCAACAACTCATATAGATAAAGGCCCAGAAGAGCCATCATAGCATTTATTACAATCAGAGGTCACATGACCCAACATACAGAGCATACAGGCAACGGAAGCATAACATGTCTGAGTACAGACAACTACAGATGAAAAAGGCTGAGAAGCCTGACTATCTACAAGACCCTCCTAAGGGCACAAGACCGTAGCTAAGGTAACAAGCTAAACGTCGAAGTCCACGCGGAACCACTAGCGAGACTGAGGTCTCTCTGCAAAAACATAAAATAAGCAAACGTGAGTACAAAGGTACTCAGCAAGACTTACATCAGAACTAACTACATATGCAACAGTATCGACAAGGGGGTAGTGGAGTTTGACTGCTGCAAGCCAGCTTTGACTCGGTGGCTATCCTAAACTACGACTGCAAGTAACTCTTTTGAGGTGGCGCACACGAGTCCACATATTCACCAATCAATACACCACTATGGATCCGCTCCCGTCTCCCTACGAGAAGGCCATCCATAGCACTCACGCTTATCTTGCGCATTTTAGAGTATCCACTTTCGATTGTCTATGTACCACGTAAGCATCCAAGAAGTCCATATCCGCGGACCCGGCTATTCGAATAGATCATGTTAACCCTGCAGGGATGTACTTCTTCACACACGCTCTCGCCACTTACCGCCATGTACACGTCGTGTATCTCGGCAACCTTCAAGCGGAAGCCTGGCGAGGGTGTCGGCCACGACCTGACTAACCACACAAGTCTCTCGTCCAGGTTTATCGCCTATTCGGGTTCCATCCGTGGGGAGATCCGGCCGGGGTGTCGCTCACAGCCCCAAAAGATGTGCGCAGGGTTCCCAAGCCCACCTCGTCGGATGGATCTACGCTTGGTACACCGTGCCACGGTGCCTAGTCTGACCCAAGCCCACATGTACCGTGTGCCACTTGGTAGACTACTAACACTACCTACAAACACCAGAAACTAGTTGCAACTCCTGGACAGAGATCTAGTTGATTAATAAGTCGAGAGGGGTCGAGTTACCGGAACCCAATGTGTGGTAGTAACTATGTCATTGGACAACTTACACAGAACTCAGTTCTTAAGGACGGCTCTAGTGAGACAACCCACCATGTACTCCTACATGGCCTCTCACCGCTACCTTTACCAAAACGTGTTCACACACTTAGCTCACACACAGTAGGACATGTTCATCACATTCCAATTCATCCCCGATGAATCAGACCTGACTCAACTTTAAGCAATAGCAGGCATAACCAGAAAGCATGTATGAGTAGGCACAACATGGCTCAAACAACTCCTACTCATGCTAGTGGGTTTCAACTATTTATTGTGGCAATGACAGGTCATGCAGAGGAAAGGGGGTTCAACTACCGCAGTAAAAGCAGTTCAATCGTTGTTGTCCTAATGCAATAAAAGAGAGCAGGAGCGAGAGAGTGGGGTTGTATCGAGATGCTCAAGGGGGTTCTGCTTGCCTGGCACTTCGGAAGATATTAACCGCTCTTCATCGGTGTCATCGATCACATCGTCGGAACGTCGTCTACTGAGAGGGGACAAAACCGACAAACAGAGAAAGAACACAATCAATGCAATGCAACAATATGATGCATGAACATGATATGGCAATATGATGTGGTTTGGCCTAATGCAACTAGCAACCGAATTAAATGAAGTTGGTTTGAACCAAAGGTTCAAATTCAAACTCCATATGTGATTATTCAAATGCCATTTATTCGAATTGACCTAAACAGCAACCATAAGTTGTTCTAACATGCATGAAAATGCCATAAACAGATTCCTTGGATTTTTCTGATCAATTTTCATATATAAATTATTTTCATCTGAGTTATAGATTATTTTCTATGATTTTTAGAAGTTTTGGCTATTTTTTGAAATAAATAAATCATTTCTGATTTATTTTAAATTACAGAAAATAGTTACTGCGTCAGCACTGCGTCATCATGATGTCAGCAAGTCAACAGGGCTGGTCCAGGTCAAACCTGACGTGTGGGGTCCACACGTCAGTGACACAGTACTGGTTAGGGTCGCTGACATGTGGGCCTGGTCAATGCCCACGTCAGCACGGTCAAACTGACGCGTGGGGCCACTGTGGTTAACTTAAACTAAACAGAAACAAAAACTGTGGTTAATTAGGTGCGTAGGGTCCATGTGTCAGTGGCTAGGTGGTTAGTTAGCGGGGTGATTAGCCCCTAAGTAAGCGGCCACGTCGGCGGTAGGCGCCGACGACCACAGAACACGGCGGTGGCTCGCCGGAGTTGATCGGGGCGGCGCTGCAGGCCACGGCTTGAGCCACGGGTGGTCTCTACGCGTAGCTGGCGCTCCTCCGCATCCGATGGGACCGGAGTCAGCGGCTGGGGTGGCCGGAGGCGGGAGCAATGAGCTCGGCCGCGGCAGCCGGAGTTCGGGCACCGTCGGGTTTGGGGTTGGGGTGCGCTAGGGGAGGAAGTGGTGCGTGCGCTCTGCTCCTGGGAGCACGGTGAGTGCGATGACATGCTCAAAAACGGACAGAGGCGGCTGGGGCCACGGCGGTGACAGGGTCAGCGGCGGCCGGCGACGGTGAGGAAGGGGGCGACGGCTACGGGCGCGCGCGAAGGAAAGGAAGGATGGAAAAGGTTAAGTGGCTCACGGCGGTTCGGCTGGTGCAGACGGAGGGGCCGGGGAGGTGTTGGTTGCCGCGAATCGCCGGCGAGGTCGACGGCGGCCGAAGGTTGAAGAAGACGGTGGCGAGGGTGTTCGGGGCTTCCTGGCGTCGGGTGGCTTGGCGAGGAGGAAGAGAGGGACGAGGCGAAGCTCGTGGGCACCTTGCGGGGGCGTGGGGAGGGCTGTGGCCACGGTGGTGGCGAGCGGCGGCGACGAGCCCGCTCGGGTGGGTGCGTGCGAGGGAGACGGAGGAGGGAAGATCGTTCGGGGGAGAGAGGGAGAGGTGCAGGGGGTTCTGGGCGTCCAGTCCAGCTCCAGGCCACCACACGAGGGCGCAGGGGACGTCGACAGCGCGAAGCAGGAGGTGGTGCTCGGCGCTGGCTGCCAGTAGGCGCAAGGTTGAAGACAACCTTGCCCCTGGTGGGCTGGGCCTAAACAGGGATTGGGCCACGCAGGTAAGAAGGCCCAGGTACTTCTCTCTCTCTTATTTTCTTTCTGTTTTCTATTTCTGTTATTTTGTTTTGATTTAGTTTATAGCCCAAATCATTTTAATAAATCCTAAAAATAATTGTGGGCATTAAATAAATTATTACAGAGACCCTCAACTATTTTCAGAATTATTGGAGCATTTAAAGGTATTAAAAATATTTATATGCCCCAATTTAAATACTTATTGATTTAATTCAAAGCCCAAAAATTCCCTAAAAATGTTCAATATTTTTGGTTTGGATCAGAACCCTTGCCAAAATTATCACACATTGATGAAGGCATTTCTGGGTTTATCGAAAAGGATTTTTATTTGAACCTAGTTGAGTTCATTTAGTGCTAGGGTTTGATCAATCCCCATTTCAAGTTAACAAAATTTTTAACATGATGCACAGCTAACCTAGCACTAGGCAGACAGGAGCTAGGGATGTGACAATAACATAGCTCCCCGAACTCAGTTCGTCTGTTCAAGCAACTATGAATGGATTGCCTGGTTTTCGAACATATCACGTGCTCGTCACAGATATAGTATTCGGACACACTCCAGCCTTCGGGTTTATGGAGGTCGAAGCAGATGGTCGGCAATGACAAACTTTATACAAATTTGGCCGGAGATAAGTTTGATGGTAAAAGTACATTGATACATAGAATCAAACGAATATTCATTTTCTATTCCCTCTATCAAGGGGTTTAGTACACAGTCCTGTTGGGACAACTTAGCAGCTAAACCTACTTGGTCATATACAAAACGCGGAGGATTTTCTTGTCCATCAGGCCCTCGAGGTCCCACACGGGCCATGTGATTTGGATCAAGGCGAGTAAAACATGTCTTTACCATAGCCCATGCTTCTCGAGCACCCATGCGGCATGTTGAGGCTTTCCATAGTTCAAAGCGGCGCCGAGCCCCTTTGAACAGGTCCGCCAAGTCCTCCATAGATTCTGGACGGGAGTCGCCAAGCCATAGAGCTTTGACCATACTCTTCATGGCCTTCCGAGCCTGTTCATGGACCCTGGAACGCTCCTACAGCACATCGCCCGCAAATCCGGACACCCCGTCCTCAGGCTGACCAATTAATAAACCTGTAGGAATTTTTTATAAACTTTTAAAACTACGAGACTATAAGGAGAGCTAGGTAAAAGAGACATACTAAACGTGCCGCTTTTAGCCTCCGTTCTCCTCCAAGGCGCTTGAGAGTTGGGCCTTTATGCCCTTCAGCTCCTGCTCGAGCCTAATATTTATATCCTGCACTTAGTTCCTTTTTTCCATCGCCTGCGTTAGTGCACGCTCGCTAGCGACTTTTTCCTCTTCGGCAAACTTCTTGTCCGCTAAGGCATCTCTTAGCTCCCTCTCCAGTTGGTCGGTCGATCCTGCTGCTATATTACACATTAGTATAGACATCATAGTAATCAGCAGAACTATCATAGTTTCCGGACACAATTATTCTTACGAACAACATCGTTTCTGGATTCCTTCGAATTTTTCAATTTGGCAAGTTGGGTCCGGCGCTGATCAAGTTCCTTGGACAAAGAGTTATTCTTTTCTTGAACGACCTATAAAAATGCAACGATCCTCAAATCAGTTGTACTTTAAGTCTCGGGGGCTACTGGCAGGATAATACTCAAATAACAAAAAATTACCCTCATATCCTTTGAAAGCTGATGAGTGGCTCCGGCGAGTCCGTCTTGAGTGGCTCGGATATACGCATCGGCATAAGTAAGGGCGTTGAACACCTCCGCGGAGAAGCCAGGATCACGCATGGCTGCTTTCCGCCGCCGATGAATCATTGCGACCTCCACTTCAGAATTAGTAGCGGATACTTCACCCGAATCCTCTTGGAGAGGACATTCCAGCACCGAATCATCATTTACCCTTGACGGGCCTGCTGTCGGATTGGCTGGAACTTGGCCTGTGTCGCCTCCGGAGACAGTCCGTGCATTCCTCCTTAAAGGAATAGGCAATGCAAAAAGTTATAATAATGATTTCACCACCCAGCACATGATAAAACAAACACACCTCTTCGAAGGTCTGCTAGAGATTGTGGTCCTTTTCAGCTTCAAAACCTCGCCCAACGCGGGCTCCACCCTCCGGGTTGGCAGCCTACACATAGTTCTGTGTGAGGAGCGCCGTCCCTATTTAAACTAATAGAATATTGTGGGTAAATGTGCACTGGGAATCTTCTCGTTGGCAAGATATACCCTAAATTGCTTACACTGGAAGAAGGAATAAGGCCCGGGTAATCGGCCACTATAGCCAGCAAGGTGCCACCATGGCAGGCTTGATAGAAGACTCCCTCTTCTAACTCTATGCCTACATCTAGATCTTCTTCGTATCCAGGGCCCGCTTTTTGGAACTGGTCCTTCGGTTGCGGGGTAGGATTGTTAATCACCCTTACCACCTTCCTCCACTCCTGTCGGGAGCAACCGAATATAGTTCGGTTAAAACCTCATACTTAAAAACATCTGAACAACCAAGGAGAAGGACTTACCCAGTCGGGAAGATTGTACATGGAAAGGGCTTCCCGGCATGTTAAACGGATAAAATCCTGCTTCTCTCCCTTATAGAGGCCTTCCATTGCGCCTAGAATGGCAGGGTTGTCCAGATCTAGGCAAAGTCGGTGCGAGGCATCATCCTGACCATTATAGTGGTACATTGGAAGACCTCTGGCTTGGATCGGCTGCACACGTCGCTTCAGCGAAATGGCCATCACTTCAATTATAGTTAATCCAGAACTGGCAGGAAATTTGATCTTGCCGGCCAGTCGGCTAACCTCCGCACTTTCTTCCTCTAGGAGACCCCGGGGACGCCAGTTGAAAAGATTCTTTGGAGGAGCAGTGGAATACGGGGGAAGTCCTTGCCGAACAGGATCCGGCAAAGTGACATCCTCAATGTAAAACCACTCCGAGGGCCACTCATCGGATGCCTTCTTCGGAGTACTAGGTAGGTAACCTGTCCCGGCTATACGCCATACTTCGGCGCTCCCAACTTCAAATATGGATCCTTCCTTCGATCGAGGAACGAGGCAGAAGTACCTCCTCCATAGCTCAAAGTGGGGCTCGTAGCCCAAAAGTAGTTCGCATAAAGCAACAAAACCAGCAATGTGCGGGATTGACGCTGGAGTAAGATTGTGCAGTTGGAGGCCGTAAAACTCCAAGAGTCCCCTATGAAAGGGATGGACCGGGAACCCCACACCTCTTAGAAGGTAGGGGACTAAACATACCCACTCTCCATTGGAGGGGTTGGGAAAGCTCTCCGCCAGGGCTTGGTTGTCAACGGACGTTAGTCCGACCCGAACGGGGACTAGATCCTCGGGAGGGAGATACCCCTGCGATTGCAGTTTCTGCAGATGCACGTGATACACGGAGCATCTCTTCCAATCTCCTGCACTAGGGACATGAGGGCGAGAGGAGGAGCTCGGAACACTGGCCATATCTAAAGATTTTTTGCAGGCACTAGGGATTTCGTCCGCGTGGAATGAGATGGAAAAGCGATTGGATCTATTCTATTATATAGGCGTTTTCTCTGAACACTCAGGGGGTATCTGCAAAAAGACACCCAGACGGTTCACATTCATTGGACACGTGGAAGCCAAGGCGACGGCAGCGAGGAACCGGCAAGTTATAATATTTAAAGAAGCCGAACTATCATCCAGAAGTACTCACCTTGCAAGACCAAAGACATGAAGCCGGATACGATCTCGTCCTTGAAGGCAAGTCCGGGGGCTACTGAGGGAGTCATGTATTCAGGGGTCCTCACGCATCTGGGTCAATGAAGCTGGGCCGCGCTGGTGGGCCGCATAAAGAAGAAGAAGACGTTCCCCCGTATTCGGTCATGACTCCTATGTACGTAGAAAGGTAGGTTTCAAGTCTGGATGTGTAAATTACTTCCTCCCCAAGTATAATGCCCAGGATGGAGTTATACCTCCTACGTGTCGAGGCACGACTTAAAGGCATAAGTCCATCCTAGAATGATCTCAAGTTTGGTAATCTTTGCATATCTCATGTAAAAGAGGGGATTGTAAACATAAATAGTTGGCTTACACTAGCCACGTCACACAATTACATAACAAAACGATGAAAACCCGAAAGACAAAGAACCCGGAATGGAAATAGATGAAGCCGGAGATATATTATAAGCCCAAAAGGGAAAGTATTACATCCGGGGCATTACACCAAGCCACACATGTAACCCTAGGTCTCCTCGGGCGTGTATATAAGCCGAGGGGTTTAGTCTGTAGAGGGATCATCGTCATTACAATATCCCCATTGGCAAGACTTAGGGTTTACCTATTACGATCTCGTGGTAGATCAACTCTTATACACATATTCATACATATTAATATAGCAGGAAGTAGGGTTTTACCTCGATCGAGAGGGCCTGAACCTGGGTAAACATTGTGTCCCCTGCCTCCTGTTACCATCGATCTTTAGACGCACATCTAGGGCCCCCCCTACCCGAGATCTGCCGGTTTTGACACCGACAGAGGGTATAAGCCATGTAGAACTTAGAATACAGTAGGTATAATGAAAAAAATATGAATGGGTTTGCAATAGTACTTAAAGTAGTGATTTGCTTACTATACTAATGGATCTCACGAGTTTTCTGTTGAGTTTTGTGTGGATGAAGTGTTCAAAGATCGAGGCGGTATCGATATGAGAAGAATAAGGAGAGTCAAGAGTCCAAGATAGGGGAAGACCAATGCACCCCAAGTAAATATTCAATAACACTCGAGCGTCTAAGATTGGGGTTACCCTGAAAGGCATCCCATCTTTCTTCAACAAGTATCGATATGTTTTTGATTTTGTTTTGGTCATGTGATATGTGTCAGGACCCCGATCCTAAGTCACATAGGTCTAGCCTGTAACACATCATATCACTTTGCGGCCTCACGCATGGTATCCCCACGGGTGCCACCTTACCTGGCCTGGGACCGTTTGCGCATTTTGGCACACGTATATGATAGTGTCGCTAGCATCCATATGACAGAGAACCCGGGCCGACATGACTAGTTATAAACCAAAAGTGGCACTAAATTACAGAGACAGGCATACATGACCCAGCAACGAACGTGTCGGTCATCAACGTATGAACCCAAGTCGTAGCGAGCTACAAGGACTTAAAGGAACAACACGTGACGTTTCCCCTAAGGGACAGACACAGGAACGAAGAAGGACACATGCCAGCCAGCCTAAGTGTTCCGGAGCAGTACCAAACTACCAAGGCTTAGTGGAAGCACTAGGAGACATTTCCCTGTAAGATAGGCTACCAAGGGTAAACAACTAGGTGTCGGATCCCACACATAGCAATACACATTACATGTATGCATAACATGCAAGTATGTGATGTACAACATGGCATCACAACATAACTCAACAACTCATATAGATAAAGGCCCAGAAGAGCCATCATAGCATTTATTACAAACAGAGGTCACATGACCCAACATACAGAGCATACAGGCAACGGAAGCATAACATGTCTGAGTACAGACAACTACAAAAGAAAAAGGCTGAGAAGCCTGACTATCTATGAGACCCTCCAAAAGGTACAAGATCGTAGCTGAGGTAACAAGCTAAACGTCGAAGTCCACACGGAATCACTAGCGAGACTGAAGTCTATCTGCAAAAACATAAATTAAGCAAACGTGAGTACGACGGTACTCATCAAGACTTACATCAGAACTAGCTACATATGCATCAGTATCAACAAAGGGGGTGGTGGAGTTTGATTGCAGCAAGCCAGCTTTGACTCGGTGGCTATCCTGAACTACGACATCAAGTAACTCTTTTGAGGTGGCGCACACGAGTCCACATATTCACCAATCAATACACTACTATGGATACACTCCCGTCTCCCTATGAGAAGGCCATCCATAGCACTCACGCTTATCTTGTGCGTTTTAGAGTATCCACTTCCACTTGTCTATGAACTGTACAGGTAACCTAGAAGTCCATAACTGCGGACCCGGCTATTCGAATAGATTATATATAACCCTGCAGGGGTGTACTTCTTCACACACGCTCTCGCCACTTACCGCCATGTACACGTCATGTATCTCGGCAACCTTCAAGCGGAAGCCTGGCGAGGGTGTCGGCCACGACCTGACTAACCACACAAGTCTCTCGTCCAGGTTTATCGCCTATTCGGGTTCCATCCGTGGGGAGATCCGGCCGGGGTGTCGCTCACGGCCCCAAATGATGTGCGCAGGGTTCCCAAGCCCACCTCGACGGATGGATCTACGCTTGGTACACCGTTCCATGGTGCCTAGTCTGACCCAAGCCCACATGTACCGTGTGCCACTTGGTAGACTACTAGCACTACCTACAAACACCAGAAACTAGTTGCAACTCCTGGACAGAGATCTAGTTGATTAATAAGTCGAGAGGGGTCGAGTTACCGGAACCCAATGTGTGGTAGTAGATAGTCATTGGACAACTTACACAGAACTCAGTTCTTAAGGACGGTTCCAGTGAGACAACCCACCATGTACTCCTACATGGCCTCTCACCGCTACCTTTACCAAATCGTGTTCACACACTTAGCTCTCAACAGTAGGGCATGTTCACCACATTCCAATTCATCCCCGATGAATCAGACCTGACACAACTCTAAGCAATCAGACCAGAAAGCATGAATGAGTAGGCACAACATGGCTCAAACAACTCCTACTCATGCTAGTGGGTTTCAACTATTTACTGTGGCAATGACAGGTCATGCAGAGGAAAGGGGTTCAGCTACCGCAGCAAAAAGCAGTTCAATCGTTGTTGTCCTAATGCAGTAAAGGAGAGCAGGACCGGGAGAGTGGGATTGTATCGGAATGAACAAGGGGGTTCTGCTTGCCTGGCACATATGAAGATATCAATGAGTCTTCATCGGTGTCATCGATCACATCGTCGAAATAGCGTCTACTGAGAGGGGACGAAACCGACAAACAGAGAAAGAGCACAATCAATGCAATGCAACAATATGATGCATGAATGTGACATGGAAATATGATGTTTATTGAGCTAAGGCAACTAGCAACACAATTAAATGAAGTTGGTTTGAACCAAAGGTTCAAATTCAAACTCCATATGTGGTTATTCAAATGCCATTTATTCAAATTGTCCTAAACAGCAGCCATAAGTTGTTCTAACATGCATGAAAAGGCCATAAACAGATTCCTTGGATTTTTCTGATCAATTTTCATATATAAATTATTTTCATCTGAGCTACGGTTAATTTTATATGATTTTTAGAAGTTTAAAGCATTTTCTGAATTAAATAAATCATTTCTGATTTATTTTAAAAATCCTAGAAACATTTACTGCGTCAGCATGACCTCATGCTGACGTCAGGAGGGTCAAAGGGCTGGTCCAGGTCAAACATGACATGTGGGCCCGGCATGTCAGTGTCACAGCTAATTAACAGAGTTAATTAGTGCTAAGCTAAGAGCTAATTAAACTGTCAGTGGGGTCTGGGCCCACTAGTCAGTCGCACAGCATCTAACAGTAAGTAACTAGACCTAACTAAGCTAATTAACAGGCACTGGGGCCCACTGTCAGTGACTCTAGGTTGGGTTAGTTAGTCCCTAACGGTGATGCCACGTCTGCACGCCGGAGTTACTCGCCGGCGACCTCATTCCGCTGCGGTGACTCGCCGGAGAGGGTCGGGTTTCGCGTACAAGGGGCGGTTTTGGGCGCGGTTGGTCCCGTTGGAAAGCTGGCACTTGGCCGCATCCAACGGTGCAAGCTGTTCGACCTGGGGTGGCCGGAAACAGCGCCGGTGGCGAGGTTTGCGGCGGATGGAGCTCGGGTGGGTGCGGGGTTGGTGCTGTGGCTTGCAAATGAGCTGTTTGTCGCGCTAGGGTTGCTCTACGGGATGTGGCGAGTGCAACGGACACACGCGTTGGACCAGAAGGTCACCGGGGCTTTGCCGGCGACGAGCCCGTGCAGCGGCGGCTATGGTAAGCAAGGGGGCGATTGCTATGGCGACCAAACGGAGGCAGAGATAGGGGGAAACAGACTGGGGGCTCAGAGTGGTGCCGTAGAGAAGGCCAGCGTGCCGGGGGAAGCGACGACGGTGGCGAATCGACGGTGGATGTCCTCGGTGGCCGTTGGTGAAGAAGGCGATGATGGCGACGATGGAGGACGTCCGGGCTCGATTCCTTCGGCTTGGAGACGGAGAGCATCGCGGCGGACCTCGGGGACAGCTCGGGGAGGCGGGGCGGTAGCTGTGGCTGCGGCGGTTGCGATCGGCGGCGGCGGCAGCGTTCGGGCGCGTGCGAGGGAGAGCACCAGGAGAGGGGGGGAGAGATCGAGGGGGAGTGAGAGGGGCCTGGGGGCGTGCGTGGCGTCTCCAGGGGGTCGGGGAGGGCCGACGGAGCAGGAGGTGGCGGGGAGACGTGGCCGTGGCCGGCTGTGCGCCGGGCACGCAGCTGCTTCTCCTCCTGGCAGGAGGAGGAAGACAGTGCTGCCCCTGGTGGGCCGGGCCTGCAGCTGGGCCACACAGGAGCTGGGCCAGGCGGGCTGCTAGGTAAGCCAGGTAGTTTCCACTCTCTCTAATTTCTGTTTTAATTTCTGTTTTTGTTTTTCTTTCTTTGTTTATTTTCTTTTGCCACTGTTTTGAAATTAAGCAATTTCAAACAATGCCAAAAACTCCTCTGAACAATTTTATGTTGCTAGATGGACTTTTCCAAAAGCACATAAAACAATTCAAAGTTATTTGAAAATATATTCTATATATTATGAATATAATTCCAAATTCAAATACAATAATAAATTAAATTCCATGCCCAAAAATATTCCACAAAGATGTCCATTATTTTTGGTTTGCTGCAAAAGCCTTACCAAAAATATCCAACAAATATTAGGAACATTTTGGAAACATTGAATGCAATTTTTTTTAACTGGACCTATTTGAAATTTGAAGTGCTAGGGTTTGAACAATCACCATTTCAAGTTTAACAAAAATTAAACATGATGACATGATGATCAGGCAAGGACCACAGGGGTTGACCTAGGGATGTGACAACTCACCCCCACTAAAACAAGAATCTCGTCCCGAGATTCAAGCGTAGGGTAAGAAATCAGAGGGAACACAAGCTAGCACAATCTTCACGATTCAATTTTCCTTCTCGGAGATGTTGATTTATTGCATCATATTGATCTTGTCATCCTTTCTTTGAGATCTTCATCCAACACGGTGACGACGAAAGAAACCCTACAAAATTGATCCTCTGAAAGATCGAGCAACTCAAGATCAACTCATAGATTGAGACGTTGAAGCATCTCTTGAGCCGAGATACGAAACACACATCCAAAGGGATGGAGTGAAACAAATGATGAAGGTTCACTTGGTAGGCACTAATTACACACCTAAGAAGATGGTGGTCGAGGGTCACCAGACGGGGCACCTTAGAGAAGGTGACACATAGAATTATTCCCTTTAGTGGCAAAAAGAATTACTTTTGATATACAGATCATTGAAATTCCCTATACCAGCCTGAGGGAAATCACAATCGATAGTTTGAAGGAGTTCGAAGGAATGACATACTCCATCTAGAATAGATGATATGGTCTACCTTGTTTAAGACAACACAACAGATGATTTTGCTTATCATCGGAAATGGATGGAACCCATGGTAAGATGGCACATTGACGGTGCAAGCTGGAAACAAAATGCAAATGCTGGGAGTGATTCTGGTAACTAGGAAGGAAACCAACATTAGAGAGTGAATCTACTCTTTGAGAGGTTATAGCATAACCAAGAACACTGGGAGCAATCCCGGTTAGAGCCAGAGATAACACCTAGTGCTTGTGCGTGCTCTCAAGAACTTGAGCATTCCCATATTCATCAAGGTTTTACCAATATCTGTGTCAAGGATCCTGGCTAAACCACATACTACTATGATGAATAACGATGGACGATGCAGATGCAAAGCAAGATAACACTTTCCCAGATTTCACCTTAGCGGAGCCAAGGGGCAAAATCTGGATGATCGACCGAGAGACATTTAGCACTCCACTTCTAATGTTCTCCTTGATGTGCTAGCACAACCCATTTATTATAATGGTTTGGTACCTAGAACGTCAAATAAAAGGTCGGACTTCAGGAGCACAAAAATCCATAAGGAACAACTAGGGAGTAAATCCTACGAGGTCCTTATGGGGAGGTGGCCAACTTCTTCAATCAAGATACTACAACAATAGGTCTTCCGGCTGAGTGTGTTGGCCACGACATCCACTTTACCGGTTATCGAGAGACCAATATTATAGTTCTTGGAAAATGCTCCAACCATCATATCTGCCTGAGATTCAGATCTGGCTGGTGTCAGGATATTCCAGACTCATCGAGTCTAGAGAGAAAAAAATGAAAGTTTGCAACTCAAATCGATGAGACGACGTCGCGAGATTCTCGGGAAATGAACTGCGATAGTAAGCTGCAAAACACGAGCTGGCTCTGCTACACACATGTGAACACGTTGTTCCAGACAACATGATCACATGGCAGTCTTACAATAAAATACTACCAAGTTCAGGTGGGGAACCATCATTGAGGATATCGAAGTCTCTATGCAAGTTCATGGATTAGATCCCAAGCATAGACTTCTCTTCCTTGAACAAATCAGTCGGTGGGTTGATGTGCTAGGGAATACCGATAGGATGGAGGTAGCTAATCTCTCAAGCCATAGCATACCTCGCACGTGCATGACTGACTTGGAATGATTCTGGAGGAAGCAAAACTAACTTTCTTGAATTCATGGCGGCAACTTGCACTTAATGCACGTGAACTGGGAGAAAGTCACTTCTTGCACCAAACATATACTTCATGAACAGGACATGAAGATAACTCTTATAAAAGTTTCCAACACTAGCTGGAGGTTCAACGAAATCATGGAGAAGATAAGGATGTTGTCGATGGGCTCAACAATAACTCATCCAGGTTTCCATATAGATGGAATTCCATGACAATGTGAACAAAGTGATAGCATTGGTCAGACCCAAAAGATATAATGGTGTATGCTCAAGGGAACAACCATGAGTAAGACAACATTACGAATATCGTTGGTTCTGATTTGACTTGACGATAACCCATACTCAAATCAAAGTTTAGACAAGACAATAGATCCACAAATGATCACGGGGATCAATTGAAGAAGATATCATCTATCTTCAATACACACACAAGATATCCCTTTGGAGTGAGCTATGTGGGTTAAGCTTTTATCTTCCAACTCTCCAAGTTGTTGTTTAGCTTAACCAACTAGTTCGGGGTATCCAACACAGATTCTTGGAGAAGTGGTGGTTTATAAGAAACCAACTTGATCACGAGCTCAACATAGTGATCAGGGGACAACCTGGAAATACTTCCGAGAAGATAATCGGAAAATCATGAACCACCGATATGTTATTAAGCTTACAAACAATCTTGCTTTTCAGGGCGAGGTGATATGATCACCAGAGTGAGGGATTTACGCAATCCTAACTCACTGATCAAAGAGTGCACCAGATAAATGGACTAGGTAGCACGATCAATCTTAGAATGGCGATTTAGTAACCAACACACTAAGAATGAAATTGTTGTCCTTTAACTACCAAGCAACGAGGTTGCTAGGGGTATTGATTCACACATCATGGTTCATTTGTCGGTATTCCGGTTACAACAACACGGAGACCGAGGAATAAACGACGATGGCGAGAGGTATCACTGTATCAAGGGTTCGTAGGAGGTTGTGCCATTCCCATGACATTCTTGATATAAAGATGGTAATACTCCAAGTTAGAACAGAACAAAAGTTGGAATGTTATTTTGACCTGCGGAGTACAATTGCTTTGACCCAATCCTAGATATGGATAAGGTACTGGAGTTTGTTTCTCCTAGTCATTCCAGAATAGAATGGCTTGACGGACCACAAGAGTAAAAGGCATCGATGAACACATATGCACAACTACTCCTGACTATTAACTGATAGATGAAAGTCAGAATACAACTAAAAAGGGACAACTCAAAGGAACATATAACTTTCCGAGTTGTGGATGCATAGACTAGCATGTCGAACGAGTTCAACATATTTCTTCCGGATAACCCATGCAGAAAGGTAGAATTGGCAGAATCACAATGTGGAATGGAGAACTCATCAAGAGCACTCTGATTGTGGTCTTTTGGTTCAGAAGAACTTCTGCCATAACGGTTCATGGTATTGGAAGAACGATTCACCACGGACCTCGAGGACTATCACAAGGTTACCAATATCCTAAAGGAACGAGCAAATACTATCAATATGAAGTAAGTAGAATGAATCTAGGGTTCAGGAACCCATGAATGGATTACCTACTAACTAAATGGCATCACGGGATGCTTTCGAGAATAATGGCCAGAATCATCACACTGAGAATATAAGGCATTGCTAGATTACTGGGTGATACTCTAGACACCTAGGGTCATAATAATAAATCCAACATATGTGTCGAGGTAATGGAGTACCTCCACACACTGACTAGTATGGTTAATCTGGCCTAAAAGGACATTAAGAACAGGTAGGAATGATTTGCAAATGCATCAGATTGTTTAGAGACCTGGGATGACTCGGACAGCATAACGACAGTAAATGCTCAAAAATACTTTTGAGACTCATGCACAAAGATAGCATAACCACTCAACATCATAATTTCAAGGTTCTGAGACCAACAGTTGAACACACAAAAGTAGTAGAAACTGAACTGAGGGTTGAATCCACAATTAACGTGATCCTGACAGACAGAAGAGAAAGCCTAGTTCTTAATCCCCGTAGAATAGAAGAACGTGACTAAGATGAGAAGGTCATAAGGTAAAGGAGTAAAAGAGCCTTACGTTCCCTTCCACAATCAATTCCCTTATATAACTAAAGAATTTCTACACACGACTTCGACCAGTTTGGCTTGCTAATCCTACAGGCAGTCAGGCTCTGATACCAAAGCTGTCGGGACCCCAATCCTAAGTCACACAGGTCTAGCCTGTAACACATCATATCACTTTGCGGCCTCACGCACGGTATCCCCACGTGTGCCACCTTACGTGGCCCGGGACCGTTTGCGCATTTTGGCACACGTATATGATAGTGTCGCTAGCATCCATATGACAGAGAACCCGAGCCGACATTACCAGTTATAAACCAAAAGTGGCACTAAATTACAGAGACATGCATACATGACCCAGCAACGAATGTGTCGGTCATCAACGTATGAACCCAAGTCGTAGCAAGCTACAAGGACTTAAAGGAACAACGCGTGACATTTCCCCTAAGGGACAGACACAGGAACGAAGAAGGACACATGCCGGCCAGCCTAAGTGTTCCGGAGCAGTAGCAAGCTACCAAGGCTCAGTGGAAGCACTAGGAGACATTTCCCTGTAAGATAAGCTACCAAAGGTAAACAACTAGGTGTCGGATCCCACACATAGCAATACACATTACACGTACGCATAACATGCAAGTATGTGTTGTACAACATGGCATCACAACATAACTCAACAACTCATATAAATAAAGGCCCAGAAGAGCCATCATAGCATTTATTACAATCAGAGGTCAAATGACCCAACATACAGAATATACAGGCAACGGAAGCATAACATGTCTGGGTACAGATAACTACAAATGAAAAAGGCTGGGAAGCCTGACTATCTACAAGACCCTCCCAAGGGCACAAGACATTAGCTGAGGTAACAAGCTAAACGTCGAAGTCCACGCGGAACCACTAGCGAGACTGAAGTCTCTCTGCAAAAACATAAATTAAGCGAACATGAGTACAAAGGTACTCAGCAAGACTTACATCAGAACTAACTACATATGCATCAGTATCAACAAAGGGGTGGTGGAGTTTGACTGCAGCAAGCCAGCTTTGACTCGGTGGCTATCCTGAACTATGACTGCAAGTAACTCTTTTGAGGTGGCGCACACGAGTCCACATATTCACCAATCAATACACCACTATGGATCCATTCCCGTCTACCTACGAGAAGGCCATCCATAGCACTCACACTTGTCTTGAGAATTTTAGAGTATCCACTTTCACTTGTCTATGTACCACGTAAGCATCCAAGAAGTCCATAACCGCGGACCCGGCTATTCGAATAGATCATGTTAACCCTGCAGGGGTGTACTTCTTCACACACGCTCTCGCCACTTACCGCCATGTACACGTCATGTATCTCAGCAACCTTCAAGTGGAAGCCTGGCGAGGGTGTCGGCCATGACCTGACTAACCACACAAGTCTCTCGTCCAGGTTTATCGCCTATTCGGATTCCATCCGTGGGGAGATCCGGCCGGGGTGTCGCTCACAGCCCCAAATGATGTGCGCAGGGTTCCCAATCCCACCTCGACGGATGGATCTACGCTTGGTACACCGTGCCACGGTGCCTAGTCTGACCCAAGCCCAGATGTACCATGTGCCACTTGGTAGACTACTAGCACTACCTACAAACACCAGAAACTAGTTGCAACTCCTGGACAGAGATCTAGTTGATTAATAAGTCGAGAGGGGTCGAGTTACCGGAACCCAATGTGTGGTTGTAGCTAGTCATTGGACAACTTACACAGAACTCAGTTCTTAAGGACGGTTCCAGTGAGACAACCCACCATGTACTCCTACATGGCCTCTCACCGCTACCTTTACCAAATCGTGTTCACACACTTAGCTCTCAACAGTAGGGCATGTTCACCACATTCCAATTCATCCCCGATGAATCAGACCTGACACAACTCTAAGCAATAGCAGGCATAACCAGAAAGCATGAATGAGTAGGCACAACATGGCTCAAACAACTCCTACTCATGCTAGTGGGTTTCAACTATTTACTGTGGCAATGACAGGTCATGCAGAGGAAAGGGGTTCAGCTACCGCAGCAAAAAGCAGTTCAATCGTTGTTGTCCTAATGCAGTAAAGGAGAGCAGGAGCTAGAGAGTGGGATTGTATCGGAATGAACAAGGGGGTTCTGCTTGCCTGGCACTTCTGAAGATATCAATGAGTCTTCATCGGTGTCATCGATCACATCGTCGAAACAACGTCTACTGAGAGGGGACGAAACCGACAAACAGAGAAAGAGCACAATCAATGCAATGCAACAATATGATGCATGAATGTGACATGGAAATATGATGTTTATTGAGCTAAGGCAACTAGCAACACAATTAAATGAAGTTGGTTTGAACCAAAGGTTCAAATTCAAACGCCATATGTGGTTATTCAAATGCCATTTATTCAAATTGTCCTAAACAGCAGCCATAATTTGTTCTAACATGCATGAAAATGCCATAAACAGATTCCTTGGATTTTTTTGATCAATTTTCATATATAAATTATTTTCATCTGAGCTACGGTTGATTTTATATGATTTTTAGAAGTTTAAAGCATTTTCTGAATTAAATAAATCATTTCTGATTTATTTTAAAAATCCTAGAAACATTTACTGCGTCAGCATGACCTCATGCTGATGTCACGAGGGTCAAAGGGCTGGTCTAGGTCAAACATGACATGTGGGCCCGGCATGTCAGTGTCACAGCTAATTAACAGAGTTAATTAGTGCTAAGCTAAGAGCTAATTAAACTGTCAGTGGGGTCTGGGCCCACTAGTCAGTCGCACAGCATCTAACAGTAAGTAACTAGACCTAACTAAGCTAATTAACAGGCACTGGGGGCCACTGTCAGTGACTCTAGGTTGGGTTAGTTAGTCCCTAACGACGATGCCACATCAGTACGCCGGAGTTACTCGCCGGCGACCTCATTCCGCTGCGGTGACTCGCCGGAGAGGGTCGGGTTTCGCGTACAAGGGGCGGTTTTGGGCGCGGTTGGTCCCGTTGGAAAGCTGGCACTTGGCCGCATCCAACGGTGCAAGCTGTTCGACCTGGGGTGGCCAGAAACAGCGCCGGCGGCGAGGTTTGCGGCGGCTGGAGCTCGGGTGGGTGCGGGGTTGGTGCTGCGGCTTGCAAATGAGCTGGTTGTCGCGCTAGGGTTGCTCTACGGGATGTGGCGAGTGCAACGGACACACGCGCGGGACCAGAAGGTCACCCGGGCTTTGCCGGCGACGAGCCTGTGCGGCGGCGGCTATGGTAAGCAAGGGGGCGATGGCTACGGCGACCAAACGGAGGCAGAGATAGGGGGAAACAGACCGGGGGCTCACAGTGGTGCCGTAGAGAAGGCCAGCGTGCCCGGGGAAGCGACGACGGTGGCGAATCGACGGTGGAGGTCCTCGGTGGCTGGCGGTGAAGAAGGCGACGATGGCGACGATGGAGGACGTCCGGGCTTGATTCCTTCGGCTTGGAGACGGAGAGCGTCGTGGCGGACCTCGGGGACAGCTCGGGGAGGCGGGGCGGTAGCTGTGGCTGCGGCGGTTGCGATCAGCGGCGGCGGCAGCGTTCGGGCGCGTGCGAGGGAGAGCGCCAGGAGAGGGGGGAGAGATCGAGGGGGAGCGAGAGGGGCCTGGGGGCGTGCGTGGCGTCTCCAGGGGGTCGGGGAGGGCCGACGGAGCAGGAGGTGACGGGGAGACGTGGCCGCGGCCGGCTGTGCGCCGGGCACGCAGCTGCTTCTCCTCCTGGCAGGAGGAGGAAGACAGTGCTGCCCCTAGTGGGCCGGGCCTACAGCTGGGCCACACAGAAGCTGGGCCAGGCGGGCTGCTAGGTAAGCCAGGTAGTTTCCTCTCTCTCTAATTTCTGTTTTAATTTCTGTTTTTGTTTTTCTTTCTTTGTTTATTTTCTTTTGCCACTGTTTTGAAATTAAGCAATTTCAAACAATGCCAAAAACTCCTCTGAACAATTTTATGTTGCTAGATGGACTTTTCCAAAAGCACATAAAACAATTCAAAGTTATTTGAAAATATATTCTATATATTATGAATATAATTCCAAATTCAAATACAATAATAAATTAAATTCCATGCCCAAAATATTCCACAAAGATGTCCATTATTTTTGGTTTGCTGCAAAAGCCTTGCCAAAAATATCCAACAAATATTAGGAACATTTTGGAAACATTGAATGCAATTTTTTTTAACTGGACCTATTTGAAATTTGAAGTGCTAGGGTTTAAACAATCCCCATTTCAAGTTTAACAAAAATTAAACATGATGACATGATGATCAGGCAAGGACCACAGGGGTTGACCTAGGGATGTGACAAATTGTATCCGGCTGTAAAGATTTTTCAGCTTGTGAGCCGATGTATAAATTTTTTGCGCTATTATAATATGTGCGAATTTTTATCTCTTGTGTGGCTGTTTATATAATTCTGAAAGTTTCCAGTCGCCGACTTCGGCCCCCAAGTACATAGTACTGGGGTGTTCAGTCATATGCAAATACACTCTTTATCCAATGTCTTGGTCCGTGTAGGAGGTGTATGCGGAGCAAACCAGGCAATCAAACTATGCGGCGTTATTGCTATAACTTAGCCATAGGAATTTTGACAAGTGAGGCTAGGTACTAGCCCCTGGTGCGGATATGATATTCCCTATTTAAGGTATCCAATTGCACCTGGCTAGGCGAAAAAAAATCAACCCTTCATATAACACGGGGTAGATCTCTATCGATCGTATTATAAAACTAAGTCACCGGATTGCGGACCAGGTTCTCGCCTATCATGATAATCAGTTTTCTGCTTTCTCTACTGAGGTACTTGACCGGACAAGCCTGCAGTACAATCGCAGTAGTTATCCCGTTACACCCGAGCCGAACAATCGGGAACGTAGGGGTAGGCACAGGTGTCGGGCAACCTAACTATTGACCCAAGACATGATTCGGAACTGATGCATATAAGGCTAATATCCAGGACGCCGAACGCTCCCTATAGGTGTCCGGTCTTTTCGACATATACCAGGCTGAATACAACCCCTAGTAATACGCCCTGTTGGCAAGGCACATGTGGCAATCGGGTGTGGGGATAGAACATTTATGGTGAGTGAATAAAACTCCGAACATAATGCGAATCAAGCTGCTCTATTAATATCCCTTTATAGTACGGCGAGCCATAAGCTTACAAATAATGGCGATAACTTTCTTGGACATTTTACATGCCAGAAAGGTATATAACAAGAAAGAGAAAAAAAGGTTTACATAGGGTGTTAATCTAAAAAGAAACCTTAACACGGGTCCCTGCTGCACGTCTGCGCCGTTTCCTCCTCTGTAACATGTCCTTGAAGGGGCGGAGTATGATGGCCATCTGTAAAAAGAAAAAGAAACCCGGAAAAGGAAAAGAAATTTAGTGTGGCCATAAACAAGACTGGTTCATTTAGTGAACCTTAAAAGATAATTTTTAGAGTCCGAATAGGGTCAATCCGAACTATGGACTATATAAAGTGTGCCCCCAGCGTCACCCAAGGGATTTTTAATGCATAGTTATGTACCCGAGGCACATATGCTATCACCTTATGGGGTAGTCGATGGGGGCGTAGCTGCTAATCTAGCTCAGGTTCATCTGAGCTGCCGCACTGAGGCCTATGCCGGACACGTTTAGCTATGTCCGCGACCAATAGGTTATCTGGCTTGAATAGGCCGTTTTGGACTTCGGTTGCTAAGGCCGCAATGTCCTCCTCCGTGCGGAGAGAGCGCTCCATATTTCCATTGACCATGATGATGCCACGTGGTCCCGGCATTTTTAGTTTTAGATAAGCATAATGCGGGATTGCATTAAAGCAGGTGACGTCCATACTTCCAAGTAGTGCATGATAGCCACTTCGGAATGGAGCTATGTCAAAGAGTAACTCTTCGTTTCGAAAGTCGTTAGGCGAGCTGAATACGACCTCCAGCGTTGAAGAGCCCGTGCAGTGGGCTTCTACGCCCAGTATCACTCCTTTAAAGGTCGTGATGCTTGGCTTTATTCTCAATGGGTCAATCCCCATCTTGCGGACAGTGTCCTTATATATCAGATTGAGACTGTTGTCGCCGTCCCTAAGGACTCGAGTAAGATGGTATCCATCGATTATTGGGTCGAGCACTAGGGCAACTGTCGGCGTTCTAGGAACGGAGGTACCCAGACATGCTTGCCTGCGGCCCAAAGCGTGGCTCGCAAGGCGGCCTAGTGTGGCACAACTTCTTCGGCAACACTCAAGACCCTTGTGAGGGGCCAAGCCTCGCGAGGCGGACGACATGAGACATCCCCTGGGGCGGCCTCACCAGGCCGGCTCGTGAGGATGGGAGATATCAAGGCGAGGGGCACCTCGCGAGGTCCTCATGTCATGAGTAGTGACGACTAAAGACAGCTGGGCGCCAACGGGCGCAGAGCGCCAGTTTCCTCTTCGGTGCTAAAGGAGCAGGTGCAGGCACGGAGTCCCGAGGCGTCAGGCAAAGGTTTCCATATCAGTGCAACAAGACTAAGACCAGTAGGACGGCAGGACGGAGGTCATCGCGGAGCCCACGGTGGCGTCACAACCAGAGCCTTTGGCAGTGAAGACCACCTTTTGTCAGGATAGCTTGTACTAGTTGTTCCCCTTCAAATTTGGCCGTTGTGGGATTCCTTCCAGCTCAATATTTGGGAAGAGAACCATGGCCACTATTAATAGGACTAGCCACCACCATTGGGATCATCTCATCCGGGACTGAGTTGATCCCATGTAACACCCCATATGTAATTCTTCCTTATATGGCAATATAGAAATTTACCATTTGATCCTTGTCCTTTCCTTGGGGGTTCTTTCAATTATGCCTTCTCATTTTGCATTGTCATATTTCTTTTCTTGATGCATTCATGCATTACTTCATCATCATCATTGCATCATGGTCAGCATGTGGCATTTCATTTGTCATTGTGTTTTACTCATGCCTAGTATGTCAATTAAGTCCCTCTTGATCTCGCTAGAGTGTTTTGGTGCAAGATCATGCTTTTCCTTAAACCCCTTTCAACTTACACCACTTCCCCTCCTTTCTTTCCCTTTCTTTATATTTTGCAAGTGGCTTTTACCTCTTCTTTTAAATGTCCATCTCCTCACAACTTCTTTGGTACCTTGTCCTAAGCCACTGTGCAAAACCTCACCTTATTTTGAAATGTTTTGGTCAGGTTAAAAAATGACAGAAGTTTGAACCATATTCAAACTTGTTTTATTTCTCTACCTCTAAAAATGTCCAACTCATTTTTATAAAATAGGGCATAATTCCAGGAGCTAGGGAATATTCTATTTTCCTCCTAACTCCTTTTCTATAGACATGGGTTTTTCCTTTTTGTTTTCTGCCTAAAAGAAAATAGAAAAGAGAAAAACCAGCAGCAGCAGTGCAACCCAGCAGCCAGCAACGCAGCCGCCTGGGCCTTGGCCTTCCCCCCTCGGCCCAGCTAGCCTGTGCTAGCCAGCCCGCGACGTCCCTCGCGCCCATTTGCACCCACGCACAGACTCGCCCCTCTGCTGCGTTTCCACGTGGACGAGACGGGCCCGCAGGTCGGCGACCGTGCACAGCCCCGCACCCACCTTTCTTCCTCCTCCCGTTCGCGCGATGGGGACCGCAGGCACGAGCGCGTCGCCGTCCGTTCCGTCGCCTCGGCCCCTCTCTTAAGCCACCACCGTGTCCACCAACCCTCTAGGGTTCCTCTCATCCTCCTCCCGCCACTAGGTGAGCTGAGAGCCACTTGATCCGTCGTTCCACCAACGTCCTGGGCGCATCTGAGCGCACGGGCTTGTCGCCGGCATGCTCCTCGACATCCTCTGCCCTCGCCAACGGTGTCCCTCTTCTTCCTCGACGTCGACTACATCCACGACGTCCACTACACGGAGCTGAAAGCCAGAACTTCTTCTTCTTCTTCCTCGTCTACGACTCCGGCCGCCGTGGGTGTTCGATCGACGTCGCCGTCGACTCCGTCCTCCTCCCGACGAGCCGAACACACCACCGTGTTCGGGGTGAGCCTCTGCTTCTCCCCGTGCCATTTTCCCCTTCTCTTGCGCACTCTAGACGGTAGTTCCCCGTGCGTCCGAACCCAACGCCATCGGACCTTGTCGCCGACGAGTGCTCCAACCTCCTTAGCACCGAGGTTTGCGCCCATCGTCTTCGCCTCGCCGCGTAGGTCCTGCTAGCTGCATCCGGCACTCCGTTAGGCTCTGTTTAGGCCTCGTCGTAGCTCGTCGCCGCAGTTCTGCTTGCTTCTCGCCGGCGTCGCTGTAATGCTCGATAGTGTAGCTAGCGCATGTCAAGGATGCGGTATTCCTCCAGGAACGCATCGCAAACATCTGCCGTTCCATTTGGTTACCGGAGCTGTCCCAATGCCCTCGCCGTCGCCTCTGTCTCGCCAGCGTCGAGTGTCCCTGCTAGCTATTGTGGTTTGTATTTCAGTATATGTGCCTCTACTCTATCAGACACACGCACCTAGCCTAGTGGCCTGAACCTCCCCCTCGCATCTCGCACACCTGGGTTCGAAACCCCGCCAGGCCAGTTGATTCGGCCCCTTTTTATGTTTTGTGTCTCGCTGACAGCCTGGCCCCACAGGGCAGCCTCTCAACGCCCTCACACACACTTCCACACACACAGGTGCCACATCAGCCCCCTGGACCCACCAGTCAGTGGTCGTGGCTAGTCAAGGCTGGGTCTGCATAGTTTTACTTTTCTTTTCTCTTTTGTTTTAAATTTCAGTTTTGCATTTCTTTTGCATATTTCATATCTTTTGATATATGCATCTGTTCAAAATACTATATATATATATATGAAAACTGCTTAGTTTTTAGTGTAGATTAATTATATGCAATTTGTTGCCATGTTAACGACATTTAAAATGTTGTTTGAATTTATTTGTGTTTAAATTTGCTCCAACTTGTTAAATTCATAACTAAATAACCATAGCTCCAGATTTGATAAACTTTATATGTTTTTGGGGTGGAAAAAATGTGTTGATTAAGATGGTGCTGTTACTTTGCATGTTTAACAACTCTAAAACATGGTGGCTACAGATCCGTCCTATATGTGTTTTCATGTTCATGGGGGTTTCCGGAAATTTTTGTTTGTTCTTTCCGGCCCATTTTAAAATGCTAGCATGATATTGTTGGTCCTAGTTGCACCCCTTGCCATGTTAAACAACTTGTAAAACTTGTTGGGTGCTTGGATAATTCAACTACATAACCACTTGTGACTATGTTTGTTCTTGTTTTTCTTGTGCATGATGTGTCCCCTACATGTTGTGTTCTTGCTTATTGTCTTGTCACGTGTGCACCCATCATGCCCCTTGGAGTTGCATCACCTCCTGCTCATATGCATAAATGCATCATGTTTGCATATTGTGTTTGAGCATTGCATGATGATTGCTTGTTGTTCCGGTGTTTGTTTTGTTGTGTTGGTTAGAGCCCGGTGACGATTCAGAGTTCGAGGTTCCTATCGAGACTGAGTTTGAGGAGCAAGGTTACGATCCCTCGGTGGACATAACAAGCAAGATGACCATTCCCCGATATCACCTCCATCTTTGCCTATGATAGTTGTTTCGCTCTTCAGCTATGTCTCGATGCCTATTCATGTTTGTCAGCCCCCCTATTGTTGCCATGAAACACCCTAACCGCCTTCCTAGCAAACCCTTGGTTGCCTAAGTACGCTTTTTCTCAGCCCCTCTTAGAGCATTGTTAGTTGCAGGTGCAGTTTGAAGATTGCTCCATGATCGAACTTGTTTATTTGGAAAACACAATATATCTCTTAAGTAATTACTGCACCTATATACTGGTAATGGGTGGAAGGCTTGGCCTTCTGCTTGGTGTTTTGTTCCACCCATGCCACCTTAGGACCCGATAAACCGGTGTTATATTCCTTGATTTTGCGTTCCTAACACGGTTGGGGTTTATGGACCCCCCTTGATAATTCTCTCTGCTTAAAGCTTTTCCAGCAAGGCCCAACATTGGTTTTACTTTTGCCTAACAACTAAAACTTGCATAGGGCGTTGCAAACCCGATTTCTTAATTAATAACCAGGGCTAGTGCTCCTCATAAGTGTTGGTCCAAACTGGGCAGACTGCGGTGCCACCTTGGGGAAACCCGAGGGCTGGTATATACCTGTAGGCTGACCTACCCGGTCGTGGCCTGAGACGAGATACGTGCAGCTACTATTAGGGTGTCGGCATGCCGGGAGGTCTTGCTAGATTAGTTTTACCTTTGTCGAAATATCTTGATCATGGGATTCCGAGGATACTCGGGTCTTCCCACTTTGGAGTTGCGACTCCACAGATTGTGAGCTTGTGATGGGCTAAGTTGGGACACCCCTGTAGGGTTTTGATCTTTCGAAAGCCGTGCCCGCGGTTATGTGGCAGATGGGAATTTGTTAGTATCCGGTTGTAGATAACTTGACACCATATTCATAAGAATACACTACATATGTGAGTAACCGTGATGGTCTCTTTCCGAAGGGCTTCGGGAAGTGAACACGGTGGGGTTATGATTGACCGTGAGTAGCTAGGATCACTTCAAGATCAACTTGGGGACCGTTGGCACTTGTTCTCATCTCGCTCTATACTCGTAAGCTAGTTGCTTAGTGCTTGCCGCAAACACTTCAATACATGTTCCACACCTAAGGCTTTGGTAGTTTCGATACCCGGCAATGAGATTGCTGAGTCCTTGTGGCTCACAGTTTACAACACACACCAGATGCAGGTACCGCTGAGAACAATGCAGGAGATGGATCAGAACTTCAGTGGGAGTTCGATGAAGAGCGTGGTCGTTACTATGTATCCTATCCCGACGATCAGTAGTGGTTCCTACAAGGAGTGATCTGGGCTTGTGTTCATGGTATCTTTCTTGTTTGGTTTTCCGTCCATACTCAGACCCTGTGTTTTGGATGAATGTATGTTATTGTATTCATCGTGTGACGTGGCGAGTGTAAGCCAACTATCTTTTACACTTTCATCCATGAACTTTTACATGAGTTGTGCAAAGATACCACGCTTGCGATCATTCCAAAATGCGCTTATGTCTCTAAGTCATGCCTCGACACGTGGGAGACATAGTCGCATCCTGGGCATTACAAGTTGGTATTCAGAGCCTTCTCCGACCTAGGAGCCCCCTGATTGATCGAACCGCTAACGTACGATTTCTTTTCACACACAAATTCTCCGACCTAGGCACACACAAAAATGTTTTGAGTCCTATATATATATCGGAGCGTACGATTTCTTTTCACTCCTCATCCCCTTCATCGCTCTGGTGAGGACTCCTGATGTTGTTCTATCTCCTCTACTCTCAAAATTTTCACCAAATTATTTTTTTAGGATCACGCGGGTATTGTTTGGATTGTTCTGATATCTTTGTGACGAGAACATTGTTCTCGATGCCTCCTGTCATTTAGGGGTTGTGGCAGTGTCTCGGGAGTTGAGCTATGAGGTGTTGTCGTCACAAATGTATCGTAGCGGTTCTAGAATACCAGAGGCGGCCGACATCTAAAATTCTTCTATGCATGTCTGGTGGTGAGATAACCCCGACGTCACCCAGTACTGGGGAGATAGTTCGGGAGTATTGCCATAGCTAGAATAGCGGATGCGTTTCGAAGGTCCAAGGTAAACAGTTTCCGAAGATGACTGGTTATGTGTTGACGGATGGATACAGCTGGATGTAGGTTTAGAGTTGAGTGCACGGTGCTTCCCCTGTATCCCCAACACCAGACTGAATAACCGGAAAGCTTCGGGAATTAATAGGTGGATTTCAAGTAGCTCGTAGGTAATCTTCCAAAGGGTGCATGATATGAGGTTTGGGGTTCAACATCTAGTGAAGAGGTTTTATGGGCGCTGTTCCAACTGGGAGTTGCATCTTAAAGGATCCTTGGCTATGCTGATCCAGGGATTGCAAGACCCTTTGTAACATGTGCCATGGGGAATTCAGCACAAACACCCAACTCAGCGATGCTATGGTGCAGAAAGTGAAACATGGTATTGCAAAGGGTACTCCGAAGTACAAGTGCTATCGCATTGATGAAAGAGACACTTAGTTCTTTGAGGACATAATTGTGGTTCCCAAAGGTGATTTCAGAAAGCTCATAATGAACGAAGCACAAGACTCACTCCTCTCGATACATCCAGGAAGCTCCAAGATGTACCATGACCTCAAGAAATCCTATTGGTGGACTTGCATGAAAAGAGATATTGCTCAATTCATGAACGAGTGTGATGTCTGCAGAAGAGTAAAGGCAGAGCATCAACGTCCAGCCGGTCTCCTTCAATCCCTACCTATTCCCGAGTAGAAATTCGATCACATTGAGATGGATTTCGTCACCGGTTTTCCCAAGTCCAAGAGAGGAAATGATGCTATCTTTGTGGTGATTGACAAGCTAACTAAAGTGGCTCATTTTCTTCCAATCAAAGAATCCATCAACGCAGCTCAACTGGCAGAGTTGTACACCTCTAGAATTGTCTCTTTGCATGGCATCCCGAAAGTAATCTCCTCAGATCGTGGAAGCTTGTTCACTTCCAAGTTTTGGGATTCCTTTCAGTCAGCTATGGGTACCAAGATTCTCTTTGGCAGGCGAAGACTACTTTTGTCATGATAACTTGTACTTGCTGTTCCCCTTCAAATTTGGCCGTTGTGGGATCCCTTCTCGCCGATATTTGGGAAGAGGAC
The DNA here is from genome assembly GCA_902687465.1 of Secale cereale. NCBI lineage: Eukaryota > Viridiplantae > Streptophyta > Magnoliopsida > Poales > Poaceae > Secale > Secale cereale. The sequence goes on from LR738710.1 coordinate 323,574,354, forward strand.
CAAGGCCACTATAAATAGGACCTAGCCACCACCATAGAGGGCATCTCATCTGGATCTAAGAAAGAGCTCACCTAGTAGAGGAGACACCACAAGCTCATCCCATCCCAAGAACACCTCTCCTCCGGAGGCTATTCATCCCTTGTACTAGTTCATCCTCAGCCATACAAAGGCAATCCACCACACACACACTGGATTAGGGTATTACACCACAGGGTGGCCCGAACCAATATAATTCTCTGTGTCCCCTGTTCTTTGAGCACGACGAGCTAGGCCACGGAATCGTAGGGTGAGTGTGCTGGGGAGGGGGTTTTCTTCGTGCGCACCCCAGAGTTCGAACCTCTCAAGGGTTTGTGGAACCCGAAATCCGACACATGTGACCCCTAATTGTGATAAATGCTATGAAGGCTCTTCTGGTCCTTTATCTATATGAGTTGTTGAGTTATGTTGCGATGCCATGTTGTATCTACACATATTATGCATGTTATGCGTACGTGTAACATGTATTGGTATGTGTGGGATCTGACACCTAGTTGTTTATTCTTGGTAGCCTTCCTTATGGGGAAATGCCTCCTAGTGCTTCCACTAAGCCTTGGTAGCTTGCTACTGCTCCAGAACACATGGATTGACCGGCATGTGTCCTTCTTTGCTCCTATTTCTGTCCCTTCTAGGAAATGTCACGCGGTGTATACCAGAGTTCTGTTAGCTTGCTACAGCCCGGCAACACTCGCTGCTGACCGACACATGCATTGCTAGGTCATGTATGCATGTCCCTGTAAGTTTGTGCCACATTGGGTTTATGACTAGTCATGTCGGCCTAGGTTCTCTGTCATATGGATGTTAGCGACACTATCATATACATGAGCCAAAATGCGCAAATGGCCCCGGGCCAGGTAAGGCGGCACCATGGGGATACAGTGGGTGAGGGCACAAATTGATATGATTTGTTACATGCTAGAACGGTGTGACTTAGGATCGGGTTGCCGACAGCTTTGGTATCAGAGCATGACTGCCTGTAGGATTACCAAGCCATAATGGTTGAAGTCGTGTCTATAAATTCTTTAGTTACATAAGGGAATTGATTGTGGAAGGAAACATAAAGCTCTTTTTACTCCTTTACCCGATGCCCTTCTGATCTGAGTCGTCCTCTTCTCTTCTACGGGATTATGAACTAGGCTTGTCATCTATCTATCAGGATCACGTTAATAGTGGATTCAACTGTCAATTAAGTTCCTACTACTTCTGTGTGTTAAATAGTTGGTCTCAGAACCTTGACGTTATAGTGTTGAGCGGTTATGCTACCTTTTTGCATGAACCTCAAAATCTTTTTGAGCATTTACACCCATTATGTTGTCTGAGTCCTCCCAGGTTTCAAAATAATCGGATGTATTTGCAAATCATTCCTCCTTGTCTCGATGTCCTTTTAGGCCAGATTAAGAACACTAATCAGTGTGTTGAGGTACTTCGTTGCCTCAACATATTTGTTGAAGCTATTAGGAAACTAGGGCATCATAGATAGCAACCCAGTAAACCAACCTTGTGTTGTGTTCTCAGTGTGATGATTCTGGCCATCATTCTCGAAAGCATCCCATGATGCCATTTAGATGGTAGGTACTCTTTTCCTCGGTTCTTGAACCCAAGATTCACACTACTTACCTCATGTTGATATTGTTTGCTCGTACCTTTAGAATATTAGTAACCTTGTGATAGTCCTCGAGGTCCGTGGTATATCATTCTTTCAATACCATGAACCATCCTTGGCAGAAGTTCTTTTGAGCCAAAAGATCATAATAAGAGTACCCTTGATGAGTTCTCACTTATATGTTGTGACTCTGCCAGTCCAACCTTTCTGCATGGGTTATCCAGAAGAAATATGTTGGACTTGTTCAACATGCTAATGTATGCGTCCACAACTCAGAAATTCATATGTTTCCTTAAGTTGTTTCCTTTGTAGTTGTATTCCAACCTTCGCCTATCATTTGATAGCCAAGAGTATGTGTGCATTCGTGTTCATCAATGCCTATTATTTTTATGGTCCGTCAAGCCATGTTATTTCGGAATGATAAGGAGAAACAAACTCCAGAACCTCATCTTTTTCCAGGATAGGATCAGAGTAGTTGTATTCCGCATATGAGAATGCCAATCCAGCTTCTAATCTATTCTACCTCGGAGTGTTACCCTCTTGCAAGTCAAGTGTGTCATTGGAATTCCACCACCTCCTATGAACTCTTGATGTAGTGATACTTCTTGTCATCATTATTCATTCCTTGGTTCTCCATGTTATTGCAACTGGAACGCCGAAAAGTGAACCGTGATGTGTGAAATCAATACTCCTAGCAACCCTGTTGCTTGGTAGTTAATGGACAATACTCTCATTCATAGTGTGCTAGTTAATGAATCATCATCCTAAGATTGATCGTGCTACCTAGTCCTTATTTCTGGTGCACTCTTCGAACAATGAGTACGGATTGTGTCAATCCCTTGCTTAATTGATCATATCAACTTCCCTTAAAAGCAAGATTGTTCCCGAGCTTAATAACATATCGATGCTTCACGATTTTCCGAATATCCTCTTGGAAGTGTCACCAGGTTGCTACCTGACCGCTATGTTGAGTTCATGATCATGTTGGTTTTTCTCTAAACCATCCTTTCTCCAAGAATCTGTGTTGGATACCCTGAACTAGTTGGTTAAGCTAAGCAACAACTTGGAGAGTTGGAAGATAAAATCTTTGCCTAACTTAGTTCATTTAGAGGGATATTTTGTGTGTGTTTGTTGAAGAAAGACGATATCTTCATCGATTGATCCTCGCAGTCAATTGTTGGAGCTATTGTCTTATCCAATCTGTGATCTGAGTATGGGTTATCATCAAATTAACTCAGAACCAACGATGTTCATAACATTGTCTTACTCGTGGTAGATTCCCCAAGCATGCAACATTAGATTCTTTTGGTCTGAAGTTTGAGAAACCCATGGACCCTAGGGGTGTGTTGGAGGCCGTGTGTAGCACTGACTCTCTAGTGGAAACTCGTCATATGCTATCATCGTGTTCACTTAATTACGGAATTATATTCATATGGAAATCTTGATAAATTGTTTTTGAGCCCATCGACAACATCCTTGGCTTTTCCATGATTTTGGTTAACATCAAGCTAGTGTTGGAAACCTTTGAAAGCATTTTCTTCATGCTAGCTCATGAAGCATATGTTTGGTGTGAGAAGTGACTTTCTCTACTTCATGTGCATTTGATGCAAGTTGCCACCATGAATTCGAGAAAGCATGCTTTGCTTCCTCTGTCATCCCAAGTCAGTCATGCAGGTGCGAAGTACTCTATAGTTTGATAGGTTGGCCGCCTCCATTCCATATCTGTTTCCTAGCACACCAAGCCACTGATTGATTTGTTCAAGGAGAAGAAGTTCCTTCTTAAGAGCTAGACTAACGCAAGGACTTCGATATCCTCAATAATGGTTTCCACCTGAACTCGTTAGTATTTTGTTGTAATACTACCACGTGGTCATGCTTGTCTTGGACATCGTGTTCACAGGTATGTAGCAGAACCCGCTCATGTTTTGGAGCTTGCTATCATAGTTCATTTCCTGAAAATCTCGCAATGTCATCTCGACGATTTGTGTTGCAAACTTTCTTTTTTAGGACATGACGTTTGAAATATCCTGTTACCAACCAGATCTGAATCTCATGAAGATATGATGGTTGAAAAAATTCCCAACACTGGCATTTTGTTCGCAGCTTGCACCACCATTGTGCATTTTTTCCATGGGTTGCCCCTCTCAGTAATTGTTGTTCAGGATCATCTTCAAAATTGGTCCTACCATGGGTCCCATCCACTTCCGATGATAAGCAAAACTCACTCATTGCGTTGTCTTCAACAAGGTAGTCCACATCATCAATCCTAGTCTGAGTATGTCATTCCTTCAAACTCCTTCAAATGATCGATTGTGATTTGCCATAGGCTGGTATAAAGAGTTTCAATGATCTTTGAATCGAAAGTAATTCTTTTCGCCACTTAAAAGAATATTCTAGGAGTCACCTTCTCCAAAGTGCCCATTCACCAAATTCGAAAACACACTACAGAAAATAGAAAAACATAAACAAAAGAAGAGAGAGAGAGAGAGAGAGAGAGAGAGAGAGAGAGAAAGGAACTAACCTGGCAGCAGCCCACTTTCCCGGCTTGCTCTTGTAGTTGGCGGCCCAGCCCACCTGGACTCCCCTGTGGTCTTCTTCCTCTGCCAGGAGGACGAGCGCGTGGCCGCGGCGCGCCAGCACGCTCCTGGCCACCTCCTGCTTTCTAGCTCACCCCAGGAGACGCTAAAGCACGGCACGCACGTTCCCAAGCCCGACCTTCTCACTCTCGCCCTCGGTTCCCTCCACTGTCTCGCTCTTCTCTCCATGGTCGAACCCAGCAAGAGACGCCGCTCGCCGTAGCCATGGCCATCGGCTACTCCACTCTGTTACGATGAGTCCCCGAGCTCCGAATCATCGTTTTATTCATCCACATCGAGCCAAGCAACTCGGGCAGCACCGCAAGGCCGTCCTCGACGTCTTCTTCAACCTCGGTGCCTCAAGGTCCTCGATGTCGATTCGCTGGCTACCGGTCGTCCCCACGCCTGCCAACCCCTCCGTTAGCCCCTCTTGAATGTTGTTCCTCTTTGTGTTTGCCGATGGTTGTTCCCCCTTGGTAGATGTATGATCCGACGATGAAATCATTGACACCGATGAAGAGTTTTACTATCTTCAGTAGTGACAGGCAAGCAAACCCCCTTTCAGCATTCTGATACAATCCCACTCTCTTACTCTTGCTCTGTTTTACTGCATTAGGACAACAACGATTCAGTTGCTATTTGTTGCGGTTGCGCCGAACCCCTTTCCCTCTGCATGACCTGTCATTGCCATAGTAAATAGTTGAAACACACTAGCTTGATTAGGAGTTGTTTGAGCCATGATGTGTGATACGTCTCCAATGTATCTATAATTTATGAAGTATCCATGTTGTTTTATTATCATTCTTGGATGTTTTACAATCATTTTATAGCAACTTTATGACATTTTTTGGACTAAGCTATTGACCCAGTGCTAGTTGTTGTTTTTTGCTTGTTTTTTACATCGCGGGAAATCAATATCAAACGGAGTCAAAACACAGTGTAACTTTTTGTGGAATTTTTATGGACCAGAAGACTCCCGATGGGCCAGAGCAGCACCTTGGGGGTGCCCTGAGGGGGGCACAACCCACCAGGGCACGCCTGGTGGCCCAGGCGCGCCCAGGTGGGTTGTGCCCACCTCGGTGGCCTCCCGCACCCCTTGTTCACCCTATAAATTCCCAAATATTCCGAAACCCGTCGGGGTTAACCTAGATCAGAAGGTCCGCCTCCACAAGGCTCTGTAGTCCATGAGATCCAATCTAGAGCTCTTTCCGGCACTCCGTCGGAGGGGGAAATCATCACCGGTGGGCATCTCAATCATCCTGGCGGCTACCATGATAAGGAGGGAGTAGTCCACCCTCGGGGAAGAGGTTTCTACCAGTAGCTATGTGTTTAATCTCTCTCTCTCTCTCTCTCTCTCGTGTTCTTGAGATGCACAATCTTGTTGTATTGCGGGCTTTGTTAATATAGTCCGATCATATGGTGTTTTCCCCTTTCTATCTTGTTGTGATGAATTGAGTTTTCCCTTTGAGATTTCTTGGATTGAAGACTTTTTCAGATTTGAGAACACTTGATATATGTCTTACAATTGAATACTTGTGGTGACAATGGGGTATAATATTGATTCACTTGATATATGTTTTGTCACTCAACTTGCGGATTCTTATGGTGACACTGGCGTAATTTATCGTGACGTCCCAAGACCGACGCTCTGGAGGACTTCCCTATATTTCCTGATCGTCGTGTGTTTTATTTGCTTGCTCTATTTTAATATTTTGCATTGCATCATGTCATCATGCCATCATGACATTTAATTTTTAAAACTCAAATAAATAAATTGCATAGATCGTTTGATCTACTTAATTCGAGGGAAGGGTGACTTCTCTTTATAACATATCCTCCCAATATTATGGAGCCATTATAAATATTCTATTAATTTGGAATCACCAAACACACTTGCCAACATTCAGATGTCTTTTCTACTTCAAGTTTGGTCTCCACACTTTGTCGATACTTCTTTCATCACTTTCCCGAGCTGCACCTTAATCCTCAACATTTTTTGGACACTTCGAATTTAATTCCTCAACCATGCCACTTCTATTTTTCTTGGATTACACTCATTTATATGAGTCTGGAAAAATTAACTGCATGCCAGAATTCGTCCTCTAACCTTCTCTTCTCTCTTTTCATTTTATTCTAGTTCTCTGTTAATTGAAAGAATAGAGAGAGAGAGAGAGAGAGGGATAAGAGCCTAGCATACCAGGCCTCTAGCCTGTTTCCCTCTCAACTGGGTCGGCCTCCCAAGGACCAGCCGCCACTGTCCTAACCCTAGTCGATCAGAACCCCATCTCCCATCGACCTCATCTCCCCTCGCACCTACTTAGCGCCACCACTGCTCTTCTTCCCCTCCATCCCCATTTCTCGCCTCGTCCTCCTCCCGCTTCTCCTCCTTTTCTCGACCCCGCGCCCGATCCCTTCCACCCCATGAGCCCGACAGTGCTCTGTCCTGCGCCTCCCCATCTCCATCGACCTCTGCCACCTACGCCTCCCCCTCGCCATCGACCTCCGCCACCTGCGCCTACCCATCGCCATCGATGCCCCACGCCTCTCCACCCCGAGCCAGCCGAAGCCCCACGCCGTGCCGCTCCACCCATCCTCGACCTCCGCCGCCCGCTCCTCCCTCGATCGCGCCAGTCACCGGAGCCCGTCGATCGGAGCTGCCTCCTTGCCGTCCCCGTCGACCGAAGCCACCTGCCTCCTCTGCTTCGAACACGTGCACGCCTGCCTTCCTTCCCGTCGCATGCCTCGTCATGGGTCAATCACCATCGACCTCACCTCTCCCCTCAGCCTCCCGCAGCTGCATCTTGCCGGCCATCCCCATGGCTCGAGGATCCTGAGCCTCGATCTGCTCCTCTCACCCTGAGCGTCCCTGCATCCGACAGGCCAACCCCATATCCGACTGTCGGGACCTCGATCCTAAGTCACACAGGTCTAGCATGTAACACATCATATCACTTTGTGGCCTCACGCACGGTATCCCCACGGGTGCCACCTTACCTGGCCTGGGAACGTTTGCGCATTTTGGCACACGTATATGATAGTATCGCTAGCATCCATTTGACAGAGAACCCGGGCCGACATGACTAGTTATAAACCAAAAGTGGTGCTAAATTACAGAGACAGGCATACATGACCCAGCAACGAATGTGTCGGTCATCAACGTATGAACCAAAGTCGTAGCAAGCTATAAGGACTTAAAGGAACAACGCGTGACATTTCCCCTAAGGGACAGACACATGAATGCAGAAGGACACATGCCGGCCAGCCTAAGTGTTCCGGAGCAGTAGCAAGCTACCAAGGCTCAGTGGAAGCACTAGGAGACATTTCTGTGTAAGATAGGCTACCAAGGGTAAACAACTAGGTGTCGGATCCCACACATAGCAATACACATTACACGTATGCATAACATGCAAGTATGTGCTGTACAACATGGCATCACAACATAACTCAACAACTCATATAGATAAAGGCCCAGAAGAGCCATCATAGCATTTATTACAAGCAGTGGGCCTCATGACCCAACATATAGAGCATACTGGCAACGGAAGCATAACATGTCTGAGTACAGACAACTACAAATGAAAAAGGCTGAGAAGCCTGACTATCTACAAGACCCTCCCAAGGGTACAAGATCGTAGCTGCGTTAACAAGCTAAACGTCGAAGTCCACGCGGAACCACTAGTGAGACTGAAGTCTCTCTGCAAAAACATAAATTAAGCAAACGTGAGTACAAAGTTACTCAGCAAGACTTACATCAGAACTAGCTACACATGCATCAGTATCAACAAAGGGGTGGTGGAGTTTGACTGTAGCAAGCCAGCTTTCACTCGGCGGCTATCCTGAACTACGACTGCAAGTAACTCTTTTGAGGTGGCGCACACGAGTCCACATATTCACCAATCAATACACCACTATGGATCCGCTCCTGTCTCCCTACGAGAAGGCCATCCATAGCACTCACACTTGTCTTGAGCATTTTAGAGTATCCACTTCCATTTGTCTATGTACCATGTAAGAATCCAAGAAGTCCATAACCGCGGACCCAGCTATTCGAATAGATCATGTTAACCCTGCAGGGTTGTACTTATTCACACACGCTCTCGCCACTTACCGCCATGTACACGTCGTGTATCTCAGAAACCTTCAAGCGGAAGCCTGGCGAGGGTGTCGGCCATGACCTGACTAACCACACAAGTCTCTAGTCCAGGTTTATCGCCTATTCGGGTTCCATCCTTAAGGAGATCCGGCCGGGGTGTCGCTCATGGCCCCAAACGATGTGTACAGGGTTTCCAAGCCCACCAAACGGGCGGCGCTTGGTCCAACCGGCCACGGTGCCTAGTCTATCCCAAGCCCACATGTACCGGGTGCCACTTGGTAGACTACTAACACTACCTACAAACACCAGAAACTAGTTGCAACTCCTGGACAGAGGTCGAGTTGATTAATGCATGGTAGTAGCTATGTCATTGGACAACTTACACGGAACTCAGTTCTTAAGGACGGTTCCAGTGAGACAACCCACCATGTACTCCTACATGGACTCTCACCGCTACCTTTACCAAAACATGTTCACACACTTAGCTCTCGACAGTAGGACATGATGACCACATTCCAATTTATCCCCGATGAATCATACCTGACACAACTCTAGGCAATAGCAGGCATAACCAAAAAGCATGAATTAGTAGGCACAACATGGCTCAAACAACTCGTACTCATGCTAGTGGATTTGTACTATTTACTGTGGTAATGACAGGTCATGCAGAGGAAAGGGGTTCAGCTACCGCAACAAAAAGTAGTTCAATCGTTGTTGTCCTAATGCAGTAAAGGAGAGCAGGAGCTAGAGAGTGGGATTGTATCGGAATGCTCAAATGGGGTTTGCTTGCTTGGCACTTCCGAAGTTAGTAATACTCTTCATCGGTGTCATCGAACTCATCGTCGAAGCTACGTCTACTGAGAGGGGACAAAACCGGCAAATAGAGAAAGAACACAATCAATGCAATGCGACAATATGATGCATGATCATGACATGGCAATATGATGTTGATTGAGCTAATGCAACTATCAACCATATTAAATGAGGTTGATTTGAACCAAGGGTTAAAATTCAAACTCCACATGTGGTTATTTAAATGTCATTTAATTGATTTGACCCGATCAGCAGGTTTAACTTGTTCAAACATGCATGAAAAAGCCATAAACAGATTCCTTGAATTTTTCTGATCATTTTTCATATATAAATTACTTTCATTGGAGTTATATATTATTTTCTATGATTTTTAGAAGTTTTAAACATTTTCTGGAATTTCTAAACCTTTTCTGTTTATTTTAATTCCAGAAAGGCTTTACTGCATCAGCACTGCATCATCATGATGTCAGCGAGTCAACAGGGCGTGGTCTAGGTCAAACCTAACGTGTGGGGTCCACACATCAGAGACACGGGTACTAATCCCGGTCAAAACATGTGCTGAATAGGGTTTGACCAGGGCTAGGGCCCACTGTAAGTGGCTGTGAGCTGGCTAACTACGGGGGTTTAATACTAATGACGATGCCACGTGAGATGTCGCCGGAGTTTGGCCGGCGGCGACCAAATCCGCGGTGGCAACTCACCGGACTTGCATTAGGGACGGCCATTGGTCGCGCTGCTGGCACCATGAAGGAGCTCTTGCTCGTGCGCATTTAATAGGCTAGACAAGGGGTCGCGAGGTGGCCAGAATCTCGCCGGCGATGAGGTTCAGCGGCGACTGAGCCACGACGACATGCGAAACGAGTCTACATGGCACCATTTTCACCACCGGTCGGTGCTACGGACTCTTGCGAGCTTAACTAACACTACTGCAAGCTCAAAAGCGGGCGGCGGCAGCTGTGGCCACGACAGCGACATGGCAGGGCGGCGGCGAGCTCGGTCACGATGGTGGAGCTAACTACGGGACACGGTAGAAGACGGGGCAAGGGGGGTTTCAAACGTGGGCTCACCGCGGTTCGAAAGAAGCATACGGGGAGCTCGAGGAGGCACCAGAGGCGGCAAATCGACGATGAGGTTGCCGGCGGCCGGAGGTTGAAGAAGAAGTCGGGGACGACGCTATAGGGCTCCCGCGGTCGCGTGGGCGACGGAGAGGATGAGGGAGGCACGGTGGAGCTCGGGGGCGCGTCGGAGAGGCGAGGGGGAGGCTTTGGCCGCGGTGGCTTCAGACGGTGGCGACGGCGCATTCGGGTGGCTGCGTGCGAGAGAGACAGAGGAGGGGAGAGAGAGCAGCGGCGACGAAGAGGATAAAGGGGGTCTGGGGGGTAGCGTTGCACTCGTGGAGGCCTCCAGGCCCTCGGCGGCAAGCAGGAGCTGGCGAGGCTCGGCTGTGTGCTGGGCACATAGCTACTTCTCCTCCTGGCAGGAGGAAGAAGACAACGCTGCCCCTGGTGGGCTGGGCCGCTACAGTGTTGGGCCAGCTGGGCGCCAGGTAAGCTGGGCGAGGTGTGCTTCCTCTCTTTCTTTTCTATTTTTCCTTTTCTATTTATTTCTTCTGTTTTGTTTTAGTTAGAGCACTCAAACATTTTGGATAATGTTGAAATCTTTTGTGGACTCACTCTGAAGTATTCCAAAGGCCCTCTGCAAGTTTCAAATTATTTGTTGCTATTTAAAAATATATAGCATTTAAATGGCCCCAATTCAAATACTTATTGATTTAATTCAAAGCCCAAATAATTCCTTAAAAATGTTCAATATTTTTGGTTTGGATCAAAACCCTTGCCAAAATTATCAAACATTGATGAAGGCATTTTTTGGGTTTATTGAAAAAGATTTTTGTTTGAACCTAGTTGAGTTCATTTGGTGCTAGAGTTTGAACAATCCACATTTCAACCTTCAAAAGAAAGTAGTCATGATGCATGATGCACTCAAGTGCAACTAACTAGAAGCAAAGACAACAAGGCCTGATCTAGGGCTGTGACAACTTACCCCCACTAAACAAGAATCTCGTCCCGAGATTCAAGACATGAGGTAAGAGAACAGAGGGACAAAAGGCTAACACGGTCTTCATGATCGAACTGTCCTTCATATGAATGTTGATTGCTTGCCTCATGTCGGTCCTGACATCCTTGCTTTCGAGATCTTTGTCCAACACAGTGATGACGAGAGAAACTCTACAAATTTGATCTTCTGAAAGATCGAGCAACTCAAGATCAACTCATGGAGTGAGACGTTGAAACATCTCTTGAGCTGAGACACAGAACACACATCCAGAGGGATGGAGTGAAAAAATGATGAAGGTTCACTTGGTAGACAATAATTCCACACCTAAAAAGATGGTGATCAATGTCACCAGACGGGGCACCTTAGAGAAGATGACCCGTAGAGTTATTCCCTTAAGTGGCAAAAAGAATTACTTTAGATATAGAGATCATTGAAATTCTCTATACCAGCCTAAGGCGATCACAAACGATCGTTTGACGGCGTTCGAGAGAACGACATACTCCGACTAGCATGGATGATGTGGACTATCTTGTTGAAGACAACACAAATGTTGATTTTCCTTATCACCGAAAATGAATGGGACCCATGGTAGGACCACTGTGGAAGATGATCCTAGACAACAGGTGCTGAGGTGCAAGCTGGGAACAAAATGCAAATGTTGGTAATGTTCCAACCATCATATTTGTCTGAGATTCAGATCCGGTTGGCAACTGGACATTTCAGACAACATGTCTGGAAAAGGAAAGGTAGCGTCACAAATCGACGAGATGACGTTGCGAGATTCTCAGGAAATGAACTACGATAGTAAGTTCCCAAAACATGAGTTGGTTCTGCTACACACATGTGAACACGTTGTCACAGACAAAGATGACCACGTAGTAGTCTTACAATAAAACACTACCCAGTTCAGGTTGGGAACCATCACCGAGGATATCGAAGTCCTAGCATAAGTCATGATTCTTAAGAAGGAACTTCCTTTCCTTGAACAAATCAATCAGTGGCTTGGTGTGCTAGGAAATACATATGGAGTGGAGGTAATTACTCTCCAGGCCATAGTATACATTCGTGCATGCATAACAGACTTGGGATGATTCCAGAAGAAGCAAAACAATCTTTCTCGAACTGACGGCGACAACTTGCACCAAATGCAAATGAATTGGAGGAAGTCACTTCTTCCATCCAAGCATAAGCTTCATGACAGAACACGAAGGCATTGCTTACAAAGTTTCCAACACTAGCTTAATGTCCAACAAAATCATGGAGAGGATAAGGATGTTGTCGATGGGCTCAACAATAATTCATCCAGGTTTCCATATAGATGGAATTCCATGACAATGTGAACAAAGTGGTAGCATTGGTCAGACCGAAAGATGTAATGGTGTATGCTCGAGGGATCAACCAAGAGTCAGACAACATTACGAACATCGTTGGTTCTGATTTGACTTGATGATAGCCCACACTCCAATCAAAGTTAGGATAAGACGATAGGTCCTGCAACTGAACACGAAAATCAATTGATGAAAATACCATCTTTCTTCATCAACACACGAACAAGGATATCCCTCTGAAAATAAACTACGTTAGATGAAGCTTTTATGTTCCAACTCTCCAAGTTGTTGTTTAGCTTAACCAACTAGCTCAGGATATCCAACACAGATTCTTGGAGAAGGGATGGTTTACAAGAAACCAACTTGATCACGAACTCAATCACAGCGGTACGGGAACAACCTAGTAATACTTCCGAGAAGATATTTGGAAAATCACGAACCACCGATATGTTATGAAGCTCGAGAACAATCTTGCTTTTCAGGGAAAGACGATATGATGAAGAGAGCCAGAGATTGATAAAATCCTAACTCATTGATCAACAAGTAAACCAGGAACAATGGACTAGGTAGCACGATCAATCTTAGAATGATGATTCGGTAGCCATCATGCTAGGAATTATATTATCGTCCATTAACTACCAGGCAACGGAGTTGCTAGGAGTATTGATTCCCCACATCATGATTCACTTGTCAGTATTCCATTTACAATAACATGGAGACCAAGGAATGAACGATGACAGAGAGAAGTATCACTATATCAATAGTTCATAGGAGGTGGTGCAATTCCCATGACATTCTTGACATGCAAGAGGGTAACACTCCAGGGTAGAACAGGTTAGAAGCTAGATTGGCAGTCTAATCTGCAGAGTACAACTAATTTGACCCAGTCCTAGATATGGATAAGGTACTGGAGTTTGTTTCTCCTAGTCATTCCGAAATAAAATGGCGTGACGGACCGCAAGAGTAAAAGGCATCGCTGAACACGAATGCACAACTACTCCTGACTATCAACTAATAGACGGGATCATAATACAACTAAAAATGGACAACTCAAGGAACATATAACTTTCTGAGTTGTGGATGCATAGATTAGCATGTCGAACGAGTTCAACATATTTCTTCCGGATAACCCATGCAGAAAGGTAGAATTGGCAGAGTCACAATGTGGAATGGAGAACTCATCAAGAGCACTCAGGTTGTGATCTTTTGGTTCAGAAGAACTTCTGCCATAACGGTTCATGGTATTGGAAGAACGATTCACCACGGACCTCGAGGACTATCACAAGGTTACTAATATCCTAAAGGAACTAGCAAACACTATCAACATGAAGCAAGTAGGGTGAATCTCGGGTTTAAGAACCCAGGAATAGAATGCCTACCAACTAAATGGCATCACAGGATGCTTTTGAGAATGATGGCCAGAATCATCATTCTGGGAATGTAAAGCATTTCTAGATTACTGGGTGATCTTCTAAGACACCTCGGGTCATAATAATAGCTCCAACATATATGTCGAGGCAACAGAGTACCTCAATTCACCGACTAGTGTGGTTAATCTGGCCTAAAAGGACATTAAGAATAGGCATAAATGATTTGCAAATGCGTCAGATTGTTTAGAGACCTGGGATGACTCGGACAGCATAACGACTGTAAATGCTCAAAAAGATTTTGAAATTCATGCAAAAAGGTAGCAAAACCACTCAACATCATAATGTGAAGGTTCTGAGATCAACTGCTTAACATACCGCAGTAGTAGAAACTGAACTGATAGTTGAATCCACCATTAACGTGATCCTGATAAATAGAATGAGAATCCTATTTCTTAATCCCCGTAGAATAGAAGAAGGTGACTAAGATCAGAAGGTCATAAGGTAAAGGAGTAAAAAGGGCCTTACGTTCCCTTCCACAATCAATTCCCTTAATATAACTAGAGAGTTTCTAGACACAACTTCGACCAGTTTGGCTTGGTAATCCTACAGGCAGTCAAGCTCTGATACCAAAGCTGTCGGGACCCCGATCCTAAGTCACACAGGTCTAGCATGTAACACATCATATCACTTTGCGGCCTCACGCACGGTATCCCCACGGGTGCCACCTTACTTGGCCCGGGACCGTTTGCGCATTTTGGCACACGAATATGATAGTGTCGCAAGCATCGATAAGACAGAGAACCCGGGCCGACATGACTAGTTATAAACCAAAAGTGGCACTAAATTACCGAGACTGGCATACATGACATAGCAACGAACATGTCGGTCATTAACGTATGAACCCAAGTCGTAGCAAGCTACAAGGACTTAAAGGAACAACGCATGACATTTCCCCTAAGGGACACACACAGGAACGAAGAAGGACACATGCCGGCCAGCCTAAGTGTTCCGGAGCAGTAGCAAGCTACCAAGGCTCAGTGGAAGCACTAGGAGACATTTCCCTGTAAGATAGGCTACCAAGGGTAAACAACTTGGTGTCGGATCCCACACATAGCAATACACATTACACGTACGCATAACATGCAAGTATGTGTTGTACAACAAGGCATCACAACATAACTCAACAACTCATATAGATAAAGGCCCAAAAGAGCACACATAACATTTATTACAAGCAGTGGGCCTCATGACCCAACATACAGAGCATACAGGCAACGGAAGCATAACATGTTTGAGTACAAACAACTACAAATGAAAAAGGCTGAGAAGCCTGACTATCTACAAGACCCTCCCAAGGGTACAAGATCGTAGCTAAGGTAACAAGCTAAACGTCGAAGTCCACGCGGAACCACTAGTGAGACTGAAGTCTCTCCGCAAAAACATAAATTAAGCAAACGTGAGTACAAAGGTACTCAGCAAGACTTACATCAGAACTAGCTACACATGCATCAGTATCAACAAAGGGCTGGTGGAGTTTGACTGCAGCAAGCTAGCTTTGACTCGGTGGCTATCCTGAACTACGACTGCAAGTAACTCCATTGAGGTGGCACACACGAGTCGACATATTCACCAATCAATACACCACTATGGATCCGCTCACGTCTCCCTACGAGAAGACCATCCATAGCACTCACACTTGTCTTGAGCATTTTAGAGTATCCACTTCCACTTGTCTATGTACCACGTAAGCATCCAAGAAGTCCATAACCGCGGACCCGGCTATTCGAATAGATCATGTTAACACTGCAGGGGTGTACTTCTTCACACACGCTCTCGCCACTTACCGCCATGTACACGTTGTGTATCTCGGTAACCTTCAAGCGGAAACCTGGCAAGGGTGTCGGCCACGACCTGACTAACCACACAAGTCTCTAGTCCAGGTTTATCGCCTATTCAGGTTACATCTGTAAGGAGATCCGGCCGGGGTGTCGCTCACGGCCCCAAACGATGTGTACAGGGTTTCCAAGCCCACCAAACGGGCGGCGCTTGGTCCACCCAGCCATTGTGCCTAGTCTGTCCCAAGCCTACTTGTACCGGGTGCCACTTGGTAGACTACTAACACTACCTACAAACACCAAAAACTAGTTGCAACTCCTGGACAGAGATCGAGTTGATTAATAAGTCGAGAGGGGCACTTAAGCATTCCAATGCGTGGTAGTAGCTATGTCATTGGACAACTTACACGTTTCTCAGTTCTTAAGGACGATTCCAGTGAGACAACCCACCATGTAGTCCTACATGGCCTCTCACCGCTACCTTTACCGAAACGTGTTCACACACTTAGCTCTCAACAGTAGGACATGATGACCACATTCCAATTCATCCCCGGTGAATCAGACCTGACACAACTCTAGGCAATAGCAGGCATAACCAGAAAGCATGAATGAGTAGGGACAACATGGCTCAAACAACTCCTACTCATGCTAGTGGGTTTCAACTATTTACTGTGGCAATGACGGGTCATGCACAGGAAAGGGGTTCAGCTACCACAGCAAAAAGCAGTTCAATCGTTGTTGTCCTAATGCAGTAAAGGAGAGTAGGAGCTAGAGAGTGGGATTGTATCGGAATGCTCTATAAGTGCATCTAGTGCCACCCCTAGTTGGTTTTGGAGTATAGAGGACAAACCTGGTTGAGGGACTAATGTGTTTGAGGGAATTGCAGGATAACACAGGTAGTAGTCCCTCATTGATTCGGTTTACCTACCGGTGATGACCCCTAAAAATGTATGAATACATTGACGACAATGGTGGTATATGAAGATATTCATATTGAAGACTATGACGAAAGAAGACATTGTGTGAAGATTATGGAGCGCGAAGACTTAGGCGTTTCGTTGCTTCCTTTTCTTCTTTGTTGAGTCATAGGAACCACCGTACTGTTAAGTGGGGTCCAAGTGAACAAAGTCAGAGTGACTGAAGTGATGCTCAACCAAATCCTATGTCTTCGAGCGAAGACAATGAGAGCAAATCTTGTCTAGAGCTAGATGAGCCAGCTTTACTTGTAGCCCAAGTAAAGTTGTCGCGTGTGTTTGAAATCTGACCGTTGGAACACATGTCAGTTCCTTAGTGACCCAGGGTCACTTCGGACAAATCAGGTGTGATGCCCGAAGACCGACGCCCCAGAAGATTTCCAGATATTCCGGGTTTTGCCGTGTGTTTTATTTTGTGCTTGCTCTATTTATTTTGCATTGCATCATGTCATGATGCCTTCATGTCATTAATCTTTGCATCTCTACTAAATAAATTGCATAGATCGTTTGATCTATTTAAATCGAGGGAAGGATGACTTCTCTTTATAACTTATCCTCCTAATAAATATGGAGCTATATAAATATTCCATTCCTTGGAATCACCTATAACACATCTGCACCGTTCTTCAATTTCCTTTTGTCCAACTCAACTTCATTTCTTCATTTGAGGCATTTTAGCAAAATTGGGTCTCAATTTTACTTTCTCTAGAAATGTTCCAAATCTGCCCATAAATCACATCTAGTGTGTAGGGTCATCTCGTATAGTTTCAATCCTTTTGGAGTTCATTTGAATAGGTTTTGAAATTCAAACATGTCAAGTAAATTCAACATGTATGGATTTTACTTCCTCTAGAAACCCTCACGCCATTTTTTTTTATATTCCTCATATTTTTATGAGTCAAGAAAAATGGCCTTCTGCTCAAATTATTCTTCCAGACACCCCCCTCTCTATTTTTTTATTATACCCTCTGTTTATTTGTTAAGCAGCTAAAAGGAGTTTAATAAAAAAAGAAGAAGAAGGGGCCCAGCCGTAGCTAGGCCTTTGGTTGTTTCCGTCGCCACAGGACCGGGCCGGCCTCTAAGGCCCATCTACCGCAGCCACTGGCCTAGCCTCTCATCTCCCTGGCTTAACCCTAGACCGTTGCCATCCTCTCGATCTCCCCCGTCTCTTTCCCTCTACCGCCGCCACTCATCGCTACCAGGGGAGGAGCCCGAACCCCCTCACTCGATCTGCGCCCCTAGAGCGCCTTCCTGACGCCGAGCCGGCCTCCTCTGCGCCGTCTCCGTCCTGGTCTCCTCGACGCTGCTGCCTCGTGCCGGCAAGCGCCAGCGGAGCCTTGCAGGACCCTGCGCCTCGCGCCTGACCAGCGTCCTCCTCGACGCCTTGTCCAGCGCCGCTCAGGCCGCTGCATTCCGCCTCCGTCCTCGCTCAAGCCCCGCCGCCGCGCTCTGCATCGCCCGCAAGCCACTATGCCACCTGCTCCTCCTTCCCTACCGCAGCCTCGGAGCTCCCTACCGCCGCCATCCCTCCTCCTTCCGCACGCCATGGCCGCCCCAATCACGACTCTCCACCATCGCCAGCTACTCCAACACCGCTGGGGTGGTATGCTCCTCGTCCTCATGTCTCCGTCTCACCGGAGCGGACCACCGCCATCGTCATCCAGCTCCTCCGCGGGCCAGTGCCGCCGGTCGCCGGAGCTCCTTCCCCGCCTCAGAGCTGGCTGGATCCGCTCCTGGTCGGATCCCGCCACCGTGCTGCCGTTCCTTGCCCACCGCACCGCCCAGCTGCCACTGTCCTACTTCTTCCCGGCGAGTGCCACGCCTTTGCCTCGTCCGGTTCGGTCGAACGAGACGACCATCGCTGCAGCTCTGTGTTGACTTCCCATGCATCCCCCCTTGCTGCCGCCCATCGTTTGCCCTTTTGTTGCTCCGTTTGGACCCTCAAAACCGGCAAGATCGACTACATGACCTGCTGTAGTCAAGACCGCAGGACCACCCGGACGACTAACGCACCGAAACGTCAAGTACCTCTGCCAAAGACTCTCGCCGAAGACACGTGTACGACTACTACATGAACGAGTACCACGACGACCCTCGAAGAGTTCGGATTCGTCAAGTTCAACTACATCGTCTACGAACGGCTACCGTCGACATGTACATCTACGAACGGAACGACTACTTCCCACTACGAACGTGTACAACTACTTCCCTCGACGTCTCGGACCACCCCAAAACACACGCTTCAAAGGTATACCGCCGAGTCGATGCCCGTGAACAAATGAATGCTTGTGTTGTATGAGATGAGGTACTTGTTTGCGCCGTGCCCGTTGTGCCCCTCTTTTGTCGTCGACCCGTGGGAAACCGGAAGCCGGGAGCACCCCATCATCTTGTTCGACACGTTCACGCCACCTTTTCTTGTGCATCGGCATCTCGATGCATTGTCGGATCATCGGAACGTTGCCGTGGCACCGTTGCCATTCTCGTCGCCATGACACCCCTTTTCTTTTCCGTCGTGGCGACCAAATGCTTCATCTCTTGTTAATTGTCAACTTTTGCATAAAACTTGAAAATGTCATCCGCATCATGATAACAACATTTAGATGCTTAAAATTGTTGTTGCTTCAATAGTTGCTATATGACATGAGGAGTTTCCAGAATTGTTGTTGTTATTTCCGGCCTCATTTAAATTGACTAGATAGTGTAGTTTTGCTCATGCTTCACCTCTTGCCATGTTTAATAAAAACATTTAATCTTGTCTTGTTAATAAACGAGAGTCAACTAAATAAATAAATTGTTGCGTTTAGTCAATATGCAACTCGTTGCATATTGAGCTCCACTTAACTTGTAGTACTTGTTTGTGCACTTTGCCATGCCATGCATATTTAAATCGGACATGCATCATACTTGTTTGTGCATCATGCCATGGCTATGATATGTGTGTTTACCAAGTGGTTTGCTTCTTTCTGGTTCGCTTCTATCTTTAGCTTTGGTTTTGCTCCGGAGTTGCGAGGAGTTGTTCGACTACTTCTTGGACTCGTTCTCCTTCCTTGCGGGGTCCCAAGCAAGATGATGATTCCCATATATCACTACTATCTTTGCCTATGCTAGATGTTTTGCTCTTTAGATATTGCCTCGATGCCTATGTCTGTTTGTCGGCCTCCTATTGTTGCCATGAAGCATCTGACCATTGACACCTTCCCAGCAAACCGTTGTTTGGCTATGTTACCCGCTTGCTCAGCACCTCTTATAGCGTTGTTAGTTGCAGGTGAAGATGAAGATTGCTCCATGTTGGAACTTGTTGTTGGAATATCACAATATCTCTTAAATATATTAACACACCTATATACATGGCAATGGGTGGAAGGCTTGGCCTTTTGCTCGGTGTTTTGTTCCACTCATGCCACCTTAGGACCCGATAAACCGGTGTTATGTTCCCGGATTTTGCGTTCCTAACACGGTTGGGGTTTATGGACCCTCCTTGATAGCCCGCTTAGCGCTAAAGCTTTTCCAGCAAGGCCCAACTTTGGTTCTACATTTGCCTAACAACTAAAACTTGCATAGTGAGTAATTAACCCTTATCTTAATCAACAACCCGGGCCAGTGCTCCACATGAATGTTGGTCCAAACTGGGGAGTCTGCGGGGCCACCTCGAGGAAACTCAAGGGCTGGTAAAAACCTATAGAATCGCCCATCCAGTCGTGGCCTGAGGCGAGATACACGCGGCTACTATCAGGGTGTTGGCACGCCGGGAGGTCTTGCTGGATTAGTTTTACCTTAGTCGGAATATCTTGAGCATGGGATTCCGAGAATATTCGGGTCTTCCCACCTTGGAGTTGCGACTCCGTAGATCGTGAGCTTGTGATGGGCTAAGTTGGGACACCCCTGTAGGGTTTTGATCTTTCGAAAGCCGTGCCCGCGGTTATGTGGCAGATGGGAATTTGTTAATATCTGGTTGTAGAAAACATGACACTCTATCCTTAAGAATACACTACCTGTGTGAGTTCCGTGATTGTCTCTTCTCGAAGGGCTTTCGAGAAGAAGAACACGGTGGGGTTATGTCTGACGTGAGTAGTTAGGATCACTTCTCGCTCTAAACTTGTAAGCTAGTTGCTTAGTGCTTGCTGCAAACACTTTATTACCCCCTCCTCACCTAAAGGCTTTGTTAGTTTTGATACCCGGGAACGGGATTGCTGAGTACTTTGTGGCTAACAGATTACTACACACACCAGATGTAGGTACATCCGAGAACAGTGCAGGAGGTGGATCAGAACTTCAGTGGGAGTTCGATGAAGAGCGTATCCATTTGTATGTGACGTTTTCGACGATCAGTAGTGGTTCCTACTAGGGGCGATCCGGGCTTGTGTTGCTTTATTTATGGTATCTTTCATTTTGATCTTCGTCCGTAGTCGGACTCTGATGTTGTTGGATGTTGTATGTTAATGTATTACATTGTGTGACGTGGCGAGTGTAAGCCAACTACTCTTTTGCAATTTCATCCCTCTTTTACATGAGTCGTGCAAACATACCATACTTGAGATCATTCTAGTATGAGATTATGCCTTTAAGTCGTCCCTCGACACGTAGGAGGTATAGTCTCATACTGGGCATTACATCAGGTCAGGTTGCCTAGTGGCTATAAATAGCCCATCCCCTACACCAGAAATTGGTGGCTGCTCAGAGTTATTACACGACTTTTGTCGTTTGAGAGCAACTGACCTCTGAAGCATTTCAGAGAGAGATCCTTCCGAGGACAAAGCCCAAACACCCAGAGCCAAAGATTGTTAGGCATCACTGAAGTCTTTCTGTCTGTGTGACCTGAAGACTTGTTACACTTGAGGACTATAATTCCTCCAGCCGGTTAGGCGTCGCGTTCTGAGCATCCAAGAGTCATTGTGGATCGCCGGTGAACGAAGTCAGTGAAGGTTTGGAAGTCTACCTTGAAGACTTACCAGAGTGATTAGGCGAGGACTAGGTGTCCTTATCTCAAGGGGAATAAGGTGAAGACGCGATCTTTTGAGTTAAATCTCAGCCTCCCTAACCAGACGTACAGTTGTCACAGCAACTGGAACTGGTCTAACAAATCACTGTCTTCCCCAAGCTACTGGTTCTATCCCTTCCTTCTCTTTACTCACTGTCTCTCTTTCTGAAGTCATTGCCTGCTTACCATATCTGTTGACTTCACTGTGTGACTACTTGTTCTGATTGGTTTCATACAATCTTCCATCCTGATCCATACTGCCTAGCTGCTATTAGTCTTCATGCTTTCACTTCATTGAATACTTGACTATGGCTTGTCTAGTGTAGTCTACCTTCCGCTCCATATAAATAGGATCGGTTCTATCGTTTGTCTTCGAAACTTTCATGTTTTGAAGACTTCCATAAAAATCGCCTATTCACCCCTCCTCTAGTCAATATACAACACTTTCAATTGGTATCAGAGCAAGGTACTCCCTTGTTCTGTGTGATTCGGTTTAACCACCTGGAGTTTTAGCTATGTCGACTGCAGGAATAGTCAAAGTCTCCGCTGCGTGCCCCGTCTTCGATGGCACTGAATACCCCTCCTGGAAGAACAAGTTGCGCATGCATCTTGAAGCCATTGATGTGGACCTCTGGTTTGTCGTCAAGAACGACATTCCCAAGACTGGTGAAGGTCTTACCCCTGCTGATGTAAAGAAGCTCGTCCAACTAGATTCCATTGCCAAGAATATCATCTGTGGTCATCTGACCGAAGGACAGTATGGTCGTGTGAGTGCTCTGGAAAAGTCGAAGGAAGTCTGGGACTGGCTCTCTAAGGTCAACGAAGGCGACTCAACCCAGAGAGATCAAAGAATCAGTCTCCTTTGCAACCTCTTCAATCGCTTCAAGAGACACGACAATGAGAATGTCCAGCACACATTCGATCGCCTCACTGACATCACAAATGAGCTTCAGGCACTTGGCACCACTGAGATCACCAAGCATGAAATCGTCAAGACACTCCTGAGATCACTTGACAGCTCATTTGACATCCTTGCCCTGATGATTCAAGAATGCCCTGACTTCAAGACTCTCGATCCGTCTGACATACTAGAGAGGCTCAACACACATGAGTTCCACCTATCTGAGAAACATGACATCTATGGTCCCAACTATGGCAGAACTCGCGCTTTGAAGGCAAAGGCCGCTTCCTCATCTGAAGAAGAATCTGCCTGCAGTTTTGATGATCCTAAATACATTGGAAAGGAGCTTGCCATGCTTGTGAAGAAGTTCCAGAAACTCACAAGGAAGAAAGGCTTCAGAAAGTCTTCACGATCCAGCTCAAGAAATGATGAAGCTTCTACCCATGACTACAAGAAAGAACATGTCATAAGTGCAAGAAACCTGGCCACTACATCTCTGAGTGTCCTCAATGGCACAATGAGAAGAAGAAGAAGAAGAGCAAGGAATATGATTCTGATGACAAGAAAAAGAAGAAATCCTCAAAGTTTTCTTCCAAGTCTTCATCGAAGTCTTCATCACACAAGAAGAATTCATCTGGCAAGGCTCGTGTGTTTGTTGGCAAGGCGATGGATTCAGAGGAAGAGTCTGCTTCATAAGAAGTGGAGATGGAGTCTGAGGAGGAGTCCGATTATGGTGTTGCAAGTCTGGCTCTAGCCACATGCTACATTGCCAAGTCCATCTTCAACACTGAAGACAATGGCCCCGTCACCAACACTGATGATTATGAGAACGACGACTCTGATCCCACCTACTACTTCATGGCACGTGGTGCCAAGGTAAAATCACGCGATGCTTACTTTCAAACATCTAGTGAAGATGACTCAGATTGTGAATCCAAACCTAGCTACAAAACACTTGCTAAAATTTCCACTGAACAACAGAAAGTTATGGAACATATTCAAAAACTGTTAGACAAAAGTGATGACCCGTTGGACGCGGAAATGACCCGTTCTCAGTCCTTAATTGAAGACATAAAAAATCTTCATGTTAAGTACGAAGAACTTGAGAGTCTTCATGAATCGCTCTCAAAAACTCATGAAAAGCTTTCCCACGATTATCTTCAAAGGAAGCGAGATATTGAGAAATTGAAAGCAGCTCATGAAGATCTTCAAAAATAAAATGAGTCACTCCACGCTCAACAGATCTACTCCGCTCAGGAAGGATTTGAACCACCATGTCTAAAATGCATTGAGCGTGATAACGCTACATCTGTTTGCTGAATGTTCTACTGCTGCCACTGTTGCAATATCTTCAACTGCTGATGTGGTAACTAACCCCTCTGCTGAGGATACCACTACTATTGGTGATGAAAATGCTAGGTTGAAGACTTTGCTTGAAACAGGGATGTACAAAAGCCTCAAAGGGCATCAGACTTTATGTGATGTCCTCAAAAAGCAGATTCTGAACCGAAACCCTAAGGAAGAGGGTGTAGGGTTCGAGAGGAAAATGGATGTTGATGGTTCATACTGGAAGCCTGAGCCGTACCCCAAAACCACATGGGTTGCTTCAAAGGAAACTTCAGTGGATCCGTCTACCTTATCTGGCTTCACTTGTGCTAATCCTATTATAATTGATGAATCCTTTGATGCAAACTATAAACTGTTTAAGAATCAGAATGGTGAAGTGTTTGCCAGGTATATTGGTACTAACTGCAGGAACGTGCCACCTATGAAGAAGATCTGGGTTCCCAAAGGTTGTCTTGAGAAGCTTCCAGTAAATGTCATCATGACACCTCCTGGGAAGAAGACAAACCCCAGACCAAAGGCTTCATACGGTCCTAAGGCTTCATACAGACAGAGGAATCACCTGAGTCACCCTAACGCCAATGTTTTGCAGGGAAAATATACTCAGACCCATGAATATGAGCGTGTTTCCTCAGACCGCTATATTCACAAAACAAAGAACTTTTCTTCTTATTCTTATGAGTATTATTCTCCTACTGCAAGACTATTTGCTAGGGCTCCAAAGCCAAAATTCTCAGATGCTGCTCTTAGACTCATTGCTTCTAAGCCACCCCTGAAGATGTGGGTGGTTAAGAAAAAATAACTTTCTCTTGCATGGAAATGTCTCCAGACGAAAAACAAAGGCGTCTGATGCTATTGCTGGGGACCTAAACCAACTTGTAGGGCGCAAGATCAAATGCCCAAATGGTCTTACTATGTATTTTGTCCCTAAATCGCTTGCTAATCATCCTATCAGTCCCAACTTGGATCTAAGCTTCCATAATCCGCTTGTTTGTCAAATGTTTATGCTTCACATACTCTTTGGCAAGCCTATCCCCCTAACTCCACTATAGGGTACGACACCAAAGACTGCAAAATGGATTATGGACAGCGGATGCACAAATCATATGACTGGAGATCGAAGTCTTCTTATGGACTCAACCTTACGTCCATCTGACAAGAGTCACATCACATTTGCTGATACTGGTAAAAGCAAGGTGTTGGGTCTAGGTAGAGTTGCAATCTCAAGGGATCAACACATGGATAAAGTCATGCTTGTTAAATCCCTAGGTTTCAACTTAATGTCTGTCTTGATGCTTTGTGACTTAAACATGATTGTGATATTTGGAAAATATCGATGCCTTGTACTAATGGAATCTTACAAGTCTCTAGTCTTTGAAGGATATCGGAAAGGTGATATGTATATGGTAGATTTCTCAGCAGGACCGTAGATGGCCATATGTCTTCTAGTAAAAGCTTCAGACTGCTGGCTCTGGCATCGGCGGCTAGGACATGCCGGCATGAGCAACTTGCACACTCCCGCGAAGAAGAAGCACGTCGTAGGCATCGAGGGCGTCAAGTTCAAGAAAGATCATTTGTGTGGTGCCTGCGAAGCTGGGAAGATGACTAGGGCCAAGCATCCCTCGAAGACAATCGTGACGACATCCAAACCCTTCGAGGTGCTTCACATGAACTTATTTGGCCCTACTCACTACTCCACGTTCACGACCATAGCTTGTCTCTATGGCTTCGTCATTGTTGATGATTATTCAAGATACACACGGGTGCATATAATTCTCTACAAGACTGAAGTGCAAGATGTCTTCAGAAGCTTCGCTAACCGTGCCATGAACAACTATGGCGTCAAGATCAAGCATATCAGAAGTGACAATGGAACTGAGTTCAAGAATACAGACCTTGATCTTTATCTGGATACAATGGGAATCACTCATGAGTTCTCAGCTCCGTTCACACCTCAGCAGAATGGCATCGTAGAGCGCAAGAACAGAACCCTAATTGAGATGGATCAAACGATGCTCGATGAATACAAGACACCAAGAAAGTTCTGGCCCGAAGCTATTGATACTGCATGCCATATCATCAACCGTGTTTATCTACACAAGCTTCTGAAGAAAACGTCCTATGAACTCCTTACTCGCAAGAAGCCAAATGTCAGTTACTTCAAGGTATTTGGAGCTAAGTGCTGGATCAAGGATCCACATCACAAATCAAAGTTTGCACCAAAAGCACATGAAGGTTTCATGCTCGGCTATGGAAAGGACTCCCACTCCTACAGGGTCTTCAACATCTTTCTCTATAAAGTGGTTGAAACTGTGGATGTGCGGTTTGATGAAACAAATGGCTCACAAAGAGAGTTCCTGCCAAATGTGCTGGATGAAGCTACACCTAGTGAATCTATCAAGCTAATGGGAACAGGTGAAATCATGCCTTCTGAAGCACAGCCTGAAGAGGAACTCATCATTTCTGCTCCTAATCAACCTGAAGACAATGCTCAGCCTGAAGACAATCCTCATGATGATGACAATGAATAGCAAGAGAAAAATCTTCGTCCAGTTCATCCTCGTGTTGCAAATGAAGTACAAGTTGAGAAGATAATTGGCAGCATCAATGCACCTGGTCCACTCACTCGTTCAAGAGGAACACAGCTAGCAAATTTCTATGGGCACTTTGCATTTGTTTCGATATCTGAACCCAAGAAAGTTGCTGAAGCCTTCATGGAACCTGAATGGATTCAAGCTATGCAAGAAGAGCTTCAACAGTTTGAGCTGAACAATGTATGGGAACTTGTCAAGCGTCCTGACCCCCGCAAGCACAACATAATAGGCACAAAATGGATATGTCGCAACAAGCAAGATGAGCATGGTCAAGTTTTCAGAAACGAAGCTCGCCTTGTTGCTCGAGGATACACTCAAGTTGAAGAGATTGACTTCGATGAAACGTTTGCTCCTCTGGCTAGGCTTGAAGCTATTCGCATACTTCTAGCCTATGCAAATCATCACAACATCCTTCTGTATCAAATGGATGTGAAGAGTGCCTTTCTCAATGGCAAGATTGAAGAAGAAGTGTATGTTGCACAACCACCTGGCTTTGAAGATCCAAAACATCCTGATATGGTATACAAGCTCAACAAGGCACTATATGGCCTCAAACAAGCCCCTCGTGCTTGGTATGACACCCTCAAAGACTTCCTGAAGAGCAAAGGCTTCAAACCTGGTTCCCTGGATCCCACACTCTTCACAAAGACATATGACGGTGAACTGTTTGTTTGCCAAATCTATGTGGACGACATTATCTTCGGCTGCACTGACAAAAGATACAGTGATGAGTTCGGTCACATGATGCAAGAGCAATATCATATGTCAATGATGGGTGAGCTGAAGTTCTTCCTTGGTCCTCAAATTAGTCTGCAAAGCAACGGTATCTTCATATCTCAAAGATTTCCTGAAGAAGTTTGGTATGCAAGACTTCAAAGGATACACGACGCCTATGCCAACTAAAAGTCATCTGAGTCCCGACGCCAATGGTAAAGATTTCGATTAAAAGGTATACCGCTCCATGATTGGTTCTTTACTTTATTTATGTGCATCTAGGCCAGATATTATGCTTAGTGTTTGCATGTGTGCTCGATTCCAAGCGGCACCAAAGGAATGGCATCACTTAGCTGTGAAGCAAATTCTTCGATATTTGGCTTACACCCCAACACTAGGATTATGGTATCCAAAGGGCTCAGAGTTTGATCTAGTTGTATTCTCAGATGCTGATTATACTGGTGACAAGGTTGATCGCAAGTCTACATCAGGCACATGTCACTTTCTAGGATGATCACTTGTCTGTTGGTCTTCAAAGAAGCAAAACTGTGTATCACTCTCCACTGCTGAATCTGAATACATTGCTGCTGGATCTTGCTGCGCTCAGCTTCTCTAGATGAAACAAACTCTCAAGGACTATCGTGTCCATCTGAAGCAGGTGCCACTCTATTGCGACAATGAGAGCGCCATCAAGATTGCCAACAACCCAGTTCAGCACTCGAAGACAAAGCACATTGAAATTCGTCATCACTTTCTCAGAGATCATGTCATGAAGGAAGATATTGATATCATACACGTCAACACTGAAGAGCAACTGGCAGATATCTTCACAAAGCCCTTGGATGAGAAACGGTTTTGCAAGTTGCGGTGTGAGCTAAATATCTTAGAATCCTCAAATGTCCTGTAATCAGGCACACATCCTAACACTTATGCATGTTGATGACTTAGATGTGCAACACACAAAGTAAAGTATATCTTCAATCAATGAAGACTTACATTCTGAGTGTGAATACGTTAACATGGAATTTGACGTTGGAGCGCCATGATAATTGTGCGCCATGTCTGGGTCTAATACTTCCAATACGGTCGGTAACGCCACCCCCAAATCTTTGTTTGAAGTGTTTCTCTTGGCGTTACATTTGCAAAATCTTCGCATTTGGTTTATCTTCATATAGGACATATATGGACTTGTGTTCTGTCCTCTACATCATTCACTTATAGCTATGTCTTCCTATTTGAATCTTTTGAACTAAGTGAATGTGATTGGACCCTAACCTCTCTATGCTTTCTCACCTCAAACTCTATCTATCCAAATCATATGCATTCTGTTGGAACCGTCGAATGTCTTCTCTGCATCCTTGTCAGCAGAAGATACAGAGACAAACATTAAATCTGTTTTAATGCTCAATCCTTATTGCCTAAAATCCGAAGAAGCCGGAACGACCACCCCGATAGTCCAGGCGTGCGTGGGATCATTGGACAACTCCCAATGTGTTACATGTCCGCCACGTGTCCCTCAGATGTGAACAGCCAGGGGCACCTGCGTAATTGCACTGTGCCGTCTCCCATCCTTATAAATGCCCGTCCCATCACGGTCAAAAACTCTTCTACCACCTCTCCACCTCGACCAACCCTAGCGCCTTCGCTAGCTCTCGACGACGTCGGCGACGAAGCGCTTCGCTGCCGCGACCTCGTCGACGCCGTCTTCACGCCGGCCGCGGACATCGTCTTCTCCGCCGCCGCTGTAGGTGTCCTCCGTCACCAAGTTAGGGCACGGAAGATCGAACTGCTTGGCATCCACTTCTTCTCCGTCTACCAGTTCATCGTGTGGTAAATTAAAACTCTCTTTTTACCTTCTTCTTGATCCAATAAGATTCATCCTTTCTACCATAAGAAGTTTCTGCCTCCACATATTTGGATCTATCCTGTGTGCATCTCATACTTTGCCTAGTATATTCACTTATGCTTCACACATAGTTAAATTCCTCACTTGTACCTATTCTTGGATTCGTACAAATCTGGAACCAACTCTCTGCATATAAGTGAATGTCTTCGCGCTATGAGGTCAATGTCTTCAAAACTGATTTATCTTCAAAATCTTCTGAGAATGCATATGACCTCTTCCCCTTCCCTCGCATATCTAATGCTTTCACAGGTACATCTCTGTGGGAGAATCCCTTGGTTCTCATAGTCTACATTCATTTGCAGAATTCTTGCAGCGTCACATTCACTCTCCCGAAGCAAGTTCCTGTCTGACCAGCAGACGGAAGCCTTTGACTGTGTTGAAGCCTTTCAGTTTGAACCCAATGGCAACTGAAAAATCTATTAGGAAGGGTGGCAGACGGCGCCGTGGAAACACCTCCAGAGATTTGCCTCCTGACCTCCATGAAATGTACAAGACTGATCCGGAGTAGCTCTATAATAAGAGGAAGACTCGAATCCAATGGATTCGAAGATATTGGGCAGAACAGTGGTTCAAGTACAAGTTTGTGACCCAGGAGTATGCTGAGAAGAATGCCATCAAGCGACCATGGGGGGGCATTTTGTACAAAAACCTTCCTCCCAGGACCCAAGCTGAAGCCATTGCGCAAGGCTTCTATCCTTGCATGGTCCGTGGGCCACAACCAGCAGATGCCGACCCATCATCATTGCTATGGTGTCGCGACAACAATCTGTTCAAGCGCAATCTCCAGTATGCCAAGAACTCGGCCAAGGAAAACAAGAAGACTTGGGGACTAGACTTCAATCATGGCCCCTCCGCGCCTGGTGCCGATGGCACACGCGAAGCTGAACCAAACCTTGTTGGGCCCTTCTACAACTTAGAAGGCCTCATCAGTCATATAAGGGTTCAAGGGGCGGATGTGGATCAACCTGCAGACGACGCTGACTCTGATGAAGTGCCTGCATCTCCGAAGCCAAAGAAGAAGAAAAAATCCAAGGCTTCGAAGACCACTCCACCAACAGCTTCGAGAGTGAAGCCTTTGGCCACTGCTCCACCTGCACTAAGTGTGCAATCTGAAGATCACTCTCGCATCTCCAAGCCCAAGAAGCTCAAGAAGAAGCCCATGCACAACTCCAGTCCAGCTCTGACTCCTGATGCTGTTCTGAAGAACGCGAATGAAGCCATTGATCTATCAAGTGATGAAGATCTAGTTGATGACGCTCTTGAGGAATTGATCAAGAGCAAGCAGGATGTAGAAATCTTCAATGATTTGCCCCTCTTTGACGTGCAAGTATTGAAGAACTTCATTGATGAGTGGTTTGACACCCCCAATCTCAGCTTTGACGATCTGCAACTTCCAGTTGGCCTAAGCGTCTCCTTCAATGGCGCCATTGCTTCTGAGCTAGCTCTTGCTCAGAGAATTGTTGAGCTAAAGCAAAAGATTGACTATGAAAAGGCTCAGTTCAAGAAGCATATGGCCAAGCTCAGCGTAGAAGATATCCAGAATTTCAAAGTCATGATGCATGAGCTCAAGGAAGCCTTTCACAAGAGGCGTGAAGAAGCTAAAGGTTCTCGTTAGCACATCAAGGCCTTGGCTGCCAAGTGTGTTCAAGCTTACAATGAAGCAGAAAAGCGCAAGGCCCTTGGGCGTCCTGGCATCGACCCCAGGATGGCTGCCAAGAAGAAGAAGCCAACTGTGGCCCAAGATGAAGAATCAAGGCACGAAGAACCTCACATTGTCTTCCCTGCCAGCATGACAGGCACGAAGCCTAAGGTCCCCACAGTTGCTTCAGAGCTTAAGAAGACAAAGGTGGCTGAAGCTGAAGCGCGCAAGCGTAAAACCAAGAACACCACTGATGAAGCTCCACCCACCAAGAAGCGCAAGATGAAGAAGGTCCGGGCTGCTCCATCAGAGCCCCTTGTCGTTGAGCCAATCTATGTTGCTCATCCTGCATCTGCACACCAAGAACGTTGCATGACTATTCATGAGCCTGCTACCACAGGGGCTCCTGAAGACATTCTAGCTTTTGACCCCATCGCAGCTGAAGACATTGGTCACCATGACAATGTTGAAGATGATGAAGTCCTTCCTCAGATCGAATACAATGTGGTATCATCGCCTGTTCTCACGAACAGCGAATGCATCACCATTGGTCGTCCATTGACGCCAATTGCTCAGGATGACTCATGGGCTGATCACCCACAACAATCACCAGTAACTCCCCCAACTCAAGTCACCAGTTCGGTGCTTGAAGACGAAGAATTTGAGGCCCAACCTACTCCATCTCCACAAGGGTCGCCAGCATTCCGCAGGCTTCGCAAAGGACCAAGGCCTCAAGTCGATCTATCAAGTGT
The DNA here is from genome assembly GCA_902687465.1 of Secale cereale. NCBI lineage: Eukaryota > Viridiplantae > Streptophyta > Magnoliopsida > Poales > Poaceae > Secale > Secale cereale. The sequence goes on from LR738710.1 coordinate 323,605,868, forward strand.
TCTAGAAGGAGATGAGCAACAATCTGTTCCTGAAGCCTCTCCTACTGTGAACCTTCCTGAGTCTGAAGCCAAAGCGGCTGAAGATATTCCGGCTGCATCAGCCGATGAAGAAGCAAGAGAAGAAGAAGAACGTGTTGCCACACCCCCTGTTCTCGAGGAGAACGTGTCCGACCCTCCAGCTCCTGTAGTGGAGGTTACTCATTCTAAGGCTGCCACCAACACCAACACTGAAGCCAATGACGTTGTCATGGCTGAAGCTAATGTGGCGCCTGAAGTCACTGTGGTGCCTGAAGTGATGGCACTTGAAGCCAGTTCTGCACCTGATGCCACTCAGCAGCCAGAAGTCAATGCCACTGCTCCTGTTCCGCCTCCAAGGCCCTATACTATCGAGGAAGCATACGACAAAGATGACCAGCTCATATCTGTCAAATGGCCTATTCTGGTTCCTCCGCCTGCTGCTGGTCCGCCTGCTGCTGGTCCTCAATTTTATTACCACGTCGAGCATAGGCCTCAGGTTCAGAAGCCCAAGCCAAGACTGCCAAGGTTTCCAGGTACTGCCACTTCGCCAGGGTCCTTCAATGCTAATGGCTTCATTGTGCACAACACTTTCTTTGATAGCGCCAAGAACCCCTACTCCAAACCAAGGATTTCATCAGATAGGTTCTGGAGCCATCAACAGCGCAGTTATTATTCACGAGTTATCTATGATCAAGGGCGCATCTTCCTACATATGCGTCTTGACACTGAAGCCATTACTGGATTACCCTGTCTTGAAGAAGCTCTTGATTGCTTCCGTGATGCTGGCCTGCTGAACTTTGTGACTGATAAAGAGCACTGGAATGAAGAGCTGCTTCTGCAATTCTATGCAACCCTCCACATTCGCGACTACAGCAGGGATCCGAAGACATGGGTCCTTGAGTGCATGACAGGAAATGTCCATCATGAAGCCAAAGCCTTTGACCTCATTGAGCTAACTGGCCTGCCCACTCCAGGAGAACTATATGAACCTAGTTGTCAGCGACACTTCAAAGCTTTGGAGAGTATCTTCCAGAAGCCAAAGCCCAACATGAGCCAAATGTTGAGCATGATGAAGCGTTTGCCATTAGATGCTGAGTACCCAAAGGAGTTCTTTGTTGAAGACCTTGAGTATCTGCCTGTAATGCCCCGGATGTAATACATTCCCTTTTGGGCAATATATATATCTTTGGCTCCATCGATTCCATTCCGGGTTCTTTGTCTTTTCGGGTTTTCGTCCTTTTGTCGCGTGCGTGTGTGGCATTCATCCATATCATGTTGTCATGTGCATTGCATTGCATTTGTGTTGTCGTTTGCATCCGGTCCCACTTGTTCATTTCCGTTGTCTGTTTCGAGTTCCGGAGCTCTCTCACGTGTCCGTGGCATCCCCGAGGCCTACTTTGGTGTTTGGCCGTGTAACGTTTCCGGTTTGGCGTGAGACTTGTCGTGCGATGTTGTTTTGGTGTGTGTAACCCGCCTGTCAAATCTCGTCGCGTTTGGAGTTCGTTTGATGCTCCAACAATTATTCTCGTGGGCTGAAAGTACCTCCTCTTTGAGGCCCAAGACACCCCTCCAACAGCCCACCAAACCAACACAAACCCCTCCCTTCATCTAGGCCATCCAATTGTGATCGCGTGGCCGAAAACCTCCCCTCATTTGGACAACCCTAGCTCCTTGTGCCTATATAAACGTCCTCCTTCCCCAAATTTTGCGTCCAGAAACCCTAATGCTTCCACAGTGCGCCGCCGGTGCTTCCACCGTTGACGCACGGTGCTTCCACCGTTGAGCCGCCGTGCTTCCGACGTCCCAGCGAGCCGTGCTTCCACCTCACTGAAATCGTGCTTCCACCGGGCACTCGCCGCGCTTCCACCCGACGCGCGGGCCCGCGGGGCCCGAGGTCGTCTTCTTCCTCTGGATCGCCGCCGGCCGGAGCTTCCCACCGCTGCCGCCGGAGCTTCTTCCTCGCCACCGGCCACCGCCGTTCACCGCCTCCGCGCTGCCGCGCGCCCCTCCGGCCGGAGCGCTGCGCCGCCGCCGCCGGGCCTCCCCGCGCTGGCCTCCGCCGCCCGCCGCCGCCCCGGCCTCGTCCTGCCGGCCACCTCGCCCCCCTGCCCGCCTCCGCGCCGCCAGGCGCCGGCCCGGGCCATCGAAGGGCGCCGCCGCCCGCTGGGGATCGGGAGGATCTCGAGTCAACGCCCGATCCAGTCCGTCCGGGTGGTCCGAAACCCGCGGGCCCGGTAGCCCGTTAACCGCTCCGCGGCCCGTTAGCGATCCGGTCCGCCAGCCGCGTTGACCCGGCCGTTGACCCGCCCCTGGCCCATTTGACCAGATCTGGAGGTAGTCTCCGTTTTTTCACTAAGTCCCTGGTAGTTTAGTTTCTGATGTTGTTTTGTATTGTGGATAACTTTTTGTGTGCTTATCCGTTTTGAGCAAATGATATGTCAAAATGATCGTGGTGACTTGTACTATGTTTTGTTCCATTGCGCCATGCATGTTTGAGGTCATCTAGATGCTCTAATCTTCATGAGAAGAGGGCTACTTGTTATAAACTGCTGTTAGTAGTTGTTTTCATGCCATGTTTGCAATGTGATAACTTGGTGCATGTTTATCCAAATGAAGCAAATGATATGTCCACATGTTCATCATGTAATGCTCTACATGTTGATTGCTTTAGCTTGCATGATAGATTTCATCTTGCCATGTTTATCTCCTTTGCAAAAGTGCTAGTGGCTGTTATGTTGTTAAACTTGTTACGAGATGCCTAGTTGAGGAGCTTGTTGCTATTGATGTTGTTGTCCCCTTGATGCATGCTTAGATGTTTTGGACTCCCCATAATGTGTACTTTGCTGTGGTGCTAACCACTTGTCTTATTTAGTATTGAGGTGACTTAGACTTGCTCACAAACATGCCATGATAAAACTGCTGTTTTAACACTTAGTGAAATTTCACAAAGTCTGGAATCTGTAATTTCCAGATGCCATGCTTGCTTGTTGTTCTAGGCAAATCCATGATAGTTTTGGGGTGACTCTTAATGATTCCTTGTTGTATAAATTGTTGACTATCGATTCATTCTCTCACATGCTTATTTGAGTGGCTGTAGCATATTTAGTTCTTGCTCCCAAGTTGCTATAAATTACTGTTGTCAGGATTTTGTTGTCAAGTTCAAAATGTCCTAGCTTGTTGCTATTGATCCATGCCTCCTTTGGGGATGCTCCAATGGAATTGTTTGCTGTAGGATATGTCTACTTTATGTCCATGCTCCTTGCCATGATGTTTGAGTGCTGTAGACTATTTATCTCATGCTCCGAAGTTGCTATGTGGCTGTTAATTTCAGCTTGTGCATGTTTATTGTTACGGGTGTATCTTTTAGCCCGTTGCTCCGTTTTGAGCAAGTCCTATATGTAACTTGTGTGTTTTTGCATGTAGATTCATAATATCCTCATGTTATCATGTTTTGAAGTATTTTTCTTGTTGCACATTGCTATGCTCCTTTGTGCTATAACACTGTGCTTCCTATGTAGATTTCTGTGCTTCCTAAGTGCATCTGCAGTGCTTCCATAGTGCATCAGCCATGCATCCAGTAGTTTTGTGCATTGCATCTTGTTGATTTCGTGCCTTGTGTGTTTGTGTTGAGTAGAGCCCGAAGCTGAGTACGAGTACGAGAACGAGGTTACTACCGAGGAGCTCTCTTACGATCCCATCGACAACTCTTCAGGAAAGATGACCGAACCCGGATATCATTACTATCTTTGCCTATTGCTAGAAGTCTCGCTCTATAGTTTTGCCTCGATGCCCATGTTTTTCCTGTCAGCCTCCTATTGTAACCATGCACCTGTTTAACCACCCTACCTATGCAAACCTTTGATTGGCTAAGTACGCTTCGCTCAGCCCCTCTTATAGCATTGCTAGTTGCAGGAGAAGGTTGAAGATTCTTGCTTCTTGTTGAAGCTTGTTGGGATATCACACTATATTAATTATTAAATGAAATCATCTATATATTGGTAATGGGTGGAAGGCTAAGCCTTTTGCTTGGTGTTTTGTTCCACTCATGCCGCCCTAGGAACCGTATAAACCGGTGTTGTGTTCCTTGATTATGCGTTCCTCACATGGTTGGGGTTATGGGACCCCCTTGATAAACCGCTAAGTGCTAAGTCTTTTCCAGCAAGTCCCAACATTGGTACTATTTGCCTAATCAACTAAAAACTTACCGAGGGAGTAATTAACCCGAGGATTAATTAATCAACCCCCTTGGGCCAGTGCTCGATTTGAGTGTTGGTACAAACTAGAGCCACTTGCGGTGCCACCCAGTTCGCTGGGGTCTTCGGTATCTGTACGTAGCGCTCATCCGGTCGTGGCCTGAGACTAGATATGCGCGGCTACTATCAGGGTGTCGGCACGCCGGGAGGATTTGCGGGATTAGCCTTACCTTAGTCGGAGTATCTTGAGCACGGGATTCCGAGGATACTCGGGCCTTCCCACCTTGGAGTTGCGACTCCGCGGATCGTGGGCTTGTCATGTGCCAAGTTGGAACACCCCTGTAGGGTTTTGAACTTTCTAAAGCCGTGCCCGCGGTTATGTGGCAGATGGGAATTTGTTAATATCCGGTTGTAGAAAACTTGACACCAATGTTCAGAATACACTACCAGCGTGAGTACCATGACGGTCATTATCCGAAAAGGGATTCGGGAAATGAACACGGTGGGGTTATGTTTGACTTGCTAGTTAGGATCACTTCGTGATCATCTCTCGTCCGATGCACTTCTCTTCTCGCTCTCTTTTACGTAAGCTAGGCTAGTGCTGCTGCAGACTCTTGTTCTTCCTTCAGCCTTGTTCCACACCCAAGGCTTGGATAGTTGTGTTACCCGGGAACGGGATTGCTGAGTCCTCTGTGGCTCACAGTTACTTCACCACACCAGATGCAGGTACTATGGTGAGCTACACAGGCGATGGCACGGAGCTAGACTAGGAGTACGACGAGGAGCGTAGCCGTTACTATGTGAACTATCTGGTTGATCAATAGAGCTTCTACTAGGGGCGATTCAGACATGTGGATCTATGTTATGTTTGGTATCTTTCATTTGTATCTTCACCCTTAGATGGGTTGTGATGTTTATTTGAATGATGTTTGGACATGTAATGATTTGTGTGACGTGGCGAGTGTAAGCCAACTATCTTTTCAGCTTTCATCCCTATTTTTACATGAGATGTGCAAAGGTACCAAACTTGCGATCATTCCAGAATGGGCTTATATCTTTAAGTCTTGCCTCGACACGTAGGAGATATAGTCCCATCCTGGGCATTACAAGTTCGTATCAGAGCCTTCTCCGACCTAGAAGCCCCCACTGATTGATCGAATCGTCGACGGTCGAGTCTAGGCACACACTTAAAATGTTTTGAGTCCTATATTTATATCGGAGAGTAAGATTTCTTTGCTCCTCATCTCTTTTCATTCTGGTGAGGACTCCTGACGACTACTCTTGCCTCTTCTACTCTCAAAATTGCACAAATTTTTTTAGGAATCTCGCAAGTATTGTTTGGATTGTTTCGATGTCTTTGTGACGAGAATATTGTTCTCGATGCCTCCTGACATTAGGGGTTGTGGCAGTGTCCCGGGGAGTTGAGCTTCGGGGTATTGTCGTCACAAACATATCGCGGCAGTTCTAGAATACTTAAGACGGCCGACATCGAAAACTCTCCTATGCGGTTAGTGGCAAGATAACCCCGACACCACCCAGTACAGGGGAGGTAGTTCGGGAGTATTGGCATAGCTTGTATAGTAGATGCGTTTCGAAGGTCCGAGGTAGACGGTTTCCGAGAACAACTGGTTATGTGTTGAAGGATGGATACAGCTGGATGTAGGATTAGAGTTGTGTGCGCGATGCTTCCCCTGTATCCCCAACACCTGATTGCATAACTGGAAGCTTTCGGAAATTAATAGGTGGGTTCCTCTAGTAGATCGTAGGTATTCTTCCAACGAATGCAGGTTACGGAGTTCGGGGTTCTACATTGAGTGAAGTGTTTTTATGGCCGATGTTCCGATCGGGAGTTGCATCTTAAAGGGTCCTTGGCTATGCTGATCCGGGGATTGCAAAACCCTTTCGTAACACGTTCCATAAGCTTTCAGCACAAAGATGTCGAATGAAGCTCCTATCTTGTGTTTGTTCCATCTGTACCTTGTTGTTTTTCTTATTTACCTTTTGTCTCCCAGTGGCTTCTCGTGAAGATTGTTGTTATCATTAAACTGAGAATTTCATTCGTTCCTCTTGTTCGAATGATTCTTGTGAAGACTATGTTGCATTTCTATCCGTTGTTTCAGCTTATATCTTCTTTCAATCAAATTGCTGATTGGTGATCATCTATTTTAGGATGGCTCCGAAACGGGTTCCCAACGCTAACCCTGAGGGTGAAAAGGTTCCAGACCGTCCTCCTTCCCCTCCTCCTCCGGCTGAGGCCTGGAGAGCAATTATGCAGACTACAAACCAGAACACCTAAATGCTTATGCAGATGATGCAGCAGATGCAAGCAAATCAAGCAAATCAGGGTGCTCCAGGGAACCAAGGCAATTTCTTCAACCAACAGCACCATGCTACGCTCAACCAGTTCTTGGCTAATCAACCAAAGGCTTTCAGTTACTGTGTCGACCCTCTCGATGCTGAAGATTGGATTACTAATATCAAGAAGCATTTTGAGTGCAGCAATGTAAGGCCTGCGGACTATGTGAAGTTTTCAGCCTTCCAACTCAAGGACCAAGCAGCTGATTGGTGGCAACAGTACAAAGACTCCAGAGAAGGGCATGTGATCTCTTGGGATGATTTCTGCAAGGACTTTCGCTCTCACCACATTCCAACAAGTGTCATCGAGGGTATGCGTGAGCAATTCCGCAACCTGAAGCAAGGCTCTATGACTGTCTACCAGTATAATATCAAGTTCCAGAACCTTGCCCGCTATGCAAAGCAAGACATCCCAGATGCCAAGAGCAAGATCTATCAGTTCCGTGGAGTTCAGAAGGATGAACGTCAACTTGCTCTCACCTTGTTCGAGCCTGATGAGTTTGACAAATTCTATAACATGGCGCTTAAGCAAGAGGCAGCCCAGCTCAAGATGGAAGCTTCCAAAAAGAGGATCCGAGATGCTGTTCACTCCTCCTCATCTTCTCAAGTGGTCGCGAAGCAACAGAAGTTTTGGCTTTCACCTCCTCCAGTGATCCGAGCTCCCTACAACAACAACAAGAACTCTGGTGGCCGTGGTTTCTCCCACCCACCCAACCCAAGCAACCAGTCTAAGAATCAGTCTCAAGGTTCCAAGTCAAGTGGTTCTCATTTCCGTCCTCTCTCAGAAGTGGTCTGCAACAAGTGTGGCCAGAAGGGTCATTATGCTAACAAGTGCCCCAACCCAAGGCGCCTTCCGCCTCCTCCACCTGTCAGCACAGCTATTGTCAAGCATAATCCAAAGTCTGTAAGGGTGAATCTAATGAATGCAGCGCAAGAGGAGAATTCTTCTGATGTGATATTGGGTAACCTCTCAGTTAACTCTTTTCCTGCAAAAGTATTGTTTGATTCGGGTGCATCGTTGTCCTTCATTTCAAGACCTTTTGTTGCTAAGCATGAATTGGCGTCGGAGAGCATTCCTAGACCTTTGAAGATTATTTCTCCGGGTTTGCAAATGACTTCCAACTCAGTTGCTCCGAATGTATCTATTCGCATGGGTGATTATTGCTTTCTGGCTAATCCGGTGGTTCTCGGCAATTCCGACATTGACCTCATCCTCGGGATGGATTGGCTTTCTCAGCATGATGCTCAAATTGATTGTGCAAATAAGGAAGTAAAGATTACTCATTCCGATGAAGATGTGATTATCTTCGCCTCCAGGGATAACACAATCAGGCTATTCTCTCTCAATGACAAGGGCGAGATGAATGCCATATCTCAAATTCCGGTGGTTAACGAATACGAAGACGTCTTTCCTGAAGAACTTCCAGGCATGCCTCCACATCGTCAAGTGGAATTCGTCATTGAACTCGAGCCTGGTACTGAGCCAGCATGCCGGCGTCCGTACAAGCTCTCTCCTAAAGAGTTGAAGGAGTTGAAGAAACAACTTCATGAACAGGAGCGCATGGGTCTGATCAGGCCTAGTACGTCTCCTTGGGGCCGGGGTGTCTTATTTGTCAAGAAGAAGGATGGCACGGAGCGCCTTTGCGTCGACTACCGGCCATTGAACAAGAAGTCAATAAAGAACAAGTATCCGCTCCCCAACATCAATGAATTGTTCGAGCAGCTCAAAGGAGCTAAAGTGTTCTCAAAGCTCGATCTCGGAATGGGCTATCACCAAATTCGCATTCGTGAAGAAGATATCCCCAAGACTGCCTTCAGAACGAGCTATGGCTCCTATGAGTATACAGTCATGTCTTTTGGTCTCGCTAATGCTCCACCTAGCTTCTCGAGAATGATGCACTACATTTTCAACCCCTACACCGGCGAGTTTGTGCTTGTGTATCTGGATGACATTTTGGTTTTCTCCAAAAATGAAGAAGATCACGAAAAGCACCTCCGTCTGGTTCTCGACAGACTCCGTGAACATAAGTTCTATGCCAAGTTCTCCAAGTGCGAATTCTGGCTCGATAAGGTCTTGTATCTGGGCCATATCATCTCCGCTGACGGTATTACGGTAAACCCCGAGAAAGTTGAAGCAATTGTCAACTGGGAACCTCCTCAGAACGTCAAGCAACTCCGAAGCTTTCTTGGTCTTGCCAGCTATTGCAAAAGGTTCGTTGAGAACTTCTCCAAGATTGCCAAGCCTCTCTCCAACTTGCTGCAGAGGAATGTCAAGTACTACTGGTCTCCAGATTGTGAAGTGGCATTCAAAACTCTCAAAGAAAATCTCATCTCTGCTCCAGTTCTTACTCCTCCAGATGAGTCCAAGCACTATGAAGTATTCTGTGATGCTTCTCTTCAAGGACTTGGTGGTGTGCTTATGCAGGACAAGAGAATTGTGGCATACACTTCTCGTCAACTGAAGCCAAGTGAGAAGAACTATCCCACACATGATCTCGAACTAGCAGCTATGGTACATGCTTTGATTACGTGGAGACACCTTCTGTTGGGCAGAAAAGTCGACATCTTCACCGATCACAAGAGCTTGAAGTACATCTTCACACAGCCGAATCAGAACCTCCGCCAGACTCGTTGGGTCGAGATGATCCAAGAGTATGATCCCAGCATCGAATATACACCTGGCAAGGCGAATGTGATTGCAGATACTTTGAGCAGAAAGGCATATTGCAACAGCCTCCTTATCAAGCCGTTCCAACCTGAGCTTTGTGAAGCATTTAGGAAGCTCAACCTCCAAGTTGTTCCGCAAGGTTTCCTTGCAAATCTTCAAGTTGCTCCTGCCTTGGAAGATCAGATCCGTGAGGCCCAACTCAGTGATGCTATGGTGCAGAAAGTGAAACATGGTATTGCAAAGGGTACTCCTAAATACAAGTGCTATCGCGTTGATGAGAGAGATACCTTGTTCTTTGAGGACAGACTTGTGGTTCCCAAAGGTGATCTCAGGAAGCTCATAATGGAAGAAGCACATGATTCCCTCCTTTCGATTCATCCTGGTAGTTCCAAGATGTACCAACACCTCAAGCAATCTTACTGGTGGACTCGCATGAAAAGGGAGATTGCCCAATTCGTGAATGAATTTGATGTCTGCAGAAGAGTGAAGGCAGAGCATCAACGTCCAGCCAGTCTTCTCCAACCTCTTCCTATTCCCGAGTGGAAATTCGACCACATTGAAATGGATTTCGTGACGGGTTTTCCTAAGTCCAAGAGAGGGAATGATTCTATCTTTGTGGTGATTGACAAGCTTACCAAAGTCGCTCACTTCCTTGCAGTCAAAGAATCCATCAATGCAGCTCAACTGGCAGAATTGTACACTTCCAGAATTGTGTCCTTACATGGCATTCCTCAAGTTATCTCCTCAGACCGTGGAAGTTAGTTCACTTCTAATTTCTGGGACTCCTTTCAGTCTGCCATGGGCACTAAGATTCGTTTCAGCACTGCATTTCACCCTCAGACTAGTGGTCAAGTCGAGCGAGGGAATCAGATTCTAGAAGACATGCTCAGAGCCTGTGTCATATCTTTTGGCATGAAATGGGAAGATTGCCTTCCATTTGCTGAGTTCTCTTACAACAATAGCTTCCAAGCAAGTGCCGGCAAAGCTCCGTTTGAAATCCTCTATGGCAGGAAGTGCCGTACCCCTCTCAACTAGTCCGAGACGGGTGAACGTCAACTTCTTGGCAATGACTTGATCTTAGAAGCCGAAGAAATGTGCAAAGTCATACGTGAGAATCTCAAGGCCGCTCAGTCGCGTCAGAAGAGCTACTATGACGGCAAGCATCGTGATTTGGCATTCAACATTGGGGATCATGTCTATCTCCGTGTTTCTCCTATGAAAGGCACCCAAAGATTCGGTATCAAAGGAAAGCTTGCTCCTAGATACGTCGGGCCTTTCAAGATCCTTGGCAAAAGAGGCGATCTAGCCTATCAACTTGAGCTCCCTTCCAACTTCGCCAATGTTCATGATGTGTTTCATGTGTCTCAACTCCGCAATTGCTTCAAGACACCGGAATGCACCATTCCGTTTGAGGAGATTGATCTTCAACAAGACTTGTCTTACCGAGAGCATCCCGTTGCTATTCTCGAAGAAACCGAGTGCAAGACCCGCAACAAGTCCATCAAATTCTTGAAAGTCAAGTGGTCACACCATACCGACCGAGAAGCTACGTGGGAACGAGAAGATCACCTTCGTTCCGAGTACCCTTCCTTCTTCCAGTCCTAGATCTCGGGACGAGATCTTTTTGTAGTGGAGGGGAGTTTGTAATGCCCCGGATGTAATACTTTCCCTTTTGGGCAATATATATATCTTTGGCTCCATCTATTCCATTCCGGGTTCTTTGTCTTTTCGGGTTTTCGTCCTTTTGTCGTGTGCATGTGTGTCATTCATCCATATCATGTTGTCATGTGCATTGCATTGCATTTGTGTTGTCGTTTGCATCCGGTCCCACTTGTTCCTTTCCATTGTCCGTTCCGAGTTCCGGAGCTCTCTCACGTGTCCGTGGCATCCCCAGGCCTACTTTGGTGTTTGGCCGTGTAACGTTTCCGGTTTGGCGTGAGACTTTTCGTGCGATGTAGTTTTGGTGTGTGTAACCCACCTGTCAAATCTCGTCGCGTTTGGAGTTCGTTTGATGCTCCAACAGTTATTCTCGTGGGCTGAAAGTACCTCCTCTTTGAGGACCAAGACACCCCTCCAACAGCCAACCAAACCAACCCAAACCCCTCCCTTCATCTAGGCCATCCAATTGTGATCGCGTGGCCGAAAACCTCCCCTCATTTGGACAACCCTAGCTCCTTGTGCCTATATAAACGTCCTCCTTCCCCAAATTTTGCATCTAGAAACCCTAATGCTTCCACAGTGCGCCGCCGGTGCTTCCACCATTGATGTGCGGTGCTTCCACCGTTGACGTGCGGTGCTTCCACCGTTGAGCCGCCGTGCTTCCGACGTCCCAGCGAGCCGTGCTTCCACCTCACTGAAATCGTGCTTCCACCGGGCACTCGCCGCGCTTCCACCCGCCGCGCGGGCCCGCGGGGCCCGAGGTCGTCTTCTTCCTCCGGATCGCCGCCGGCCGGAGCTTCTCACCGCCGCCGCCGGAACTTCTTCCCCGCCACCGGCCGCCGCCGTTCACCGCCTCCGCGCCGCCGCGCGCCGCCCCGGCCTTGTCCCGCCGGCCACCTCGCCCCCTGCCCGCCTCCGCGCCGCCAGGCGCCGGCCCGGGCCATCGAAGGGCGCCGCCGCCCGCTGGGGATCGGGAGGATCCCGATTCAACGCCCGATCCAGTCCGTCCGGGTGGGCCGAAACCCGCGGGCCCGGTAGCCCGTTAACCGCTCCACGGCCCGTTAGCGATCCGGTCCACCAGCCGCGTTGACCCGGCCGTTGACCCGCCCCGGGCCCGTTTGACCAGATCTGGAGGTAGTCTCCGTTTTTTTCACTAAGTCCCTGGTAGTTTAGTTTCTGAAGCTGTTTTGTATTGTGGATAACTTTTTGTGCTTATCCGTTTTGAGCAAATGATATGTCAAAATGATCGTGGTGACTTGTACTATGTTTTGTTCCATTGTGCCATGCATGTTTGAGGTCATCTAGATGTCCTAATCTTCATGAGAAGAGTGCTACTTGTTATAAACTGCTGTTAGTAGTTGTTTTCATGCCATGTTTGCAATGTGATAACTTGGTGCATGTTTATCCAAAAGAAGCAAATGATATGTCCACATGTTCATCATGTAATGTTCTACATGTTTATTGCTTTAGCTTGCATGATAGATTTCATCTTGCCATGTTTATCTCCTTTGCAAAAGTGCTAGTGGCTGTTATGTTGGTAAACTTGTTACGAGATGCCTAGTTCAGGAGCTCGTTGCTATTGATGTGGTTGTCCCCCTTATGCATGCTTAGATGTTTTGGACTCCCCATCATGTGTACTTTGCTATGGTGCTAACCACTTGGCTTGTTTAGTATTGAGGTGACTTAGACTTGCTCACAAACATGCCATGATAAAACTGCTGTTTTAACACTTAGTGAAATTTCACTAAGTCTGGAATCTGTAATTTCCAGATGCCATGTTTGCTTGTTGTTCTAGGCAAATCCATGATAGTTTTGGGGTGACTCTTGATGATTCCTTGTTGTATAAGTTGTTGACTATCCATTCATGCTCTCACATGCTTATTTGAGTGGCTGTAGCATATTTAGTTCTTGCTCCCAAGTTGCTATAAATTACTGTTGTCAGGATTTTGTTGTCAAGTTCAAAATGTCCTAGCTTGTTGCTATTGATCCATGCCTCCTTTGGGGATGCTCCAATGGAATTGTTTGCTGTAGGATATGTCTACTTTATGTCCATGCTCCTTTCCATGATGTTTGAGTGCTATAGACTATTTATCTCATGCTCCGAAGTTGCTATGTGGCTGTTAATTTCAGCTTGTGCATGTTTATTGTTTCGGGTGTATCTTTTAGCCCGTTGCTCCGTTTTGAGAAAGTCCTATATGTAACTTGTGTGTTTTTGCATGTAGATTCATAATATCCTCATGTTATCATTTTTTGAAGTATTTTGCTTGTTGCACATTGCTATGCTCCTTTGTGTTGTAACACTGTGCTTCCTATGTAGACTTCCTGTGCTTCCTAAGTGCATCCGCAGTGCTTCCATAGTGCATCAGCCATGCATCCAGTAGTTTTGTGCATTGCATCTTGTTGATTTCGTGCCTTGTGTGTTTGTGTTGAGTAGAGCCGGAAGCTGAGTACGAGTACGAGAACGAGGTTAGTACCGAGGTTGAGAACGAGGAGCTCTCTTACGATCCCATCGACAACTCTTCAGGCAAGATGACCGAACCCGGATATCATTACTATCTTTGCCTATTGCTAGAAGTCTCGCTCTATAGTTTTGCCTCGATGCCCATGTTTTTCCTGTCAGCCTCATATTGTAACCATGAACCTGTTTAACCACCCTACCTATGCAAACCTTTGATTGGCTAAGTACGCTTCGCTCAACCCCTCTTATAGCATTGCTAGTTGTAGGAGAAGATTGAAGATTCTTGCTTCTTGTTGAAGCTTGTTGGGATATCACACTATATTAATTATTTAATGAAATCATCTATATATTGGTAATGGGTGGAAGGCTAAGCCTTTTGCTTGGTGTTTTGTTCCACTCATGCCGCCCTAGGAACCGTATAAACCGGTGTTATGTTCCTTGATTATGCGTTCCTCACATGGTTGGGGTTATGGGACCCCCTCGATAAACCGCTAAGTGCTAACTCTTTTCCAGCAAGTCCCAACATTGGTACTATTTTCCTAATCAACTAAAAACTTACCGAGGGAGTAACTAACCCGAGGATTAATTAATCAACCCACCTGGGCCAGTGCTCGATTTGAGTGTTGGTCCAAACTAGAGCCACTTGCGGTGCCACCCAGTTCGCTTGGGTCTTCGGTATCTGTATGTAGCGCTCATCCGGTCGTGGCCTGAGACTAGATACGCGCGGCTACTATCAGGGTGTCGGCACGCCGGGAGGATTTGCTGGATTAGCCTTACCTTAGTCGGAGTATCTTGAGCACGGGATTCCGAGGATACTCGGGCCTTCCCACCTTGGAGTTGCGACTCCGCAGATCGTGGGCTTGTCATGGGTCAAGTTGGAACACCCCTGCAGGGTTTTGAACTTTCGAAAGCCGTGCCCGCGGTTATGTGGCAGCTGGGAATTTGTTAATATCCGGTTGTAGAAAACTTGACACCAATGTTTAGAATACACTACCAGCGTGAGTACCGTGACGGTCATTTTCCGAAAAGGGATTCGGGAAATGAACATGGTGGGGTTATGTTTGACTTGCTAGTTAGGATCACTTCGTGATCATCTCTCGTCCGAGGCACTTCTCTTCTCGCTCTCTTTTACGTAAGCTAGGCTAGTGCTGCTGCAGACTCTTGTTCTTCCTTCAGCCTTGTTCCACACCCAAGGCTTGGATAGGTTTTTTACCCGAGAACGGGATTGCTGAGTCCTCTGTGGCTCACAGTTACTTCACCACACTAGATGCAGGTACTATGGTTAGCTACACAGGAGATGGCACCGAGCTAGACTGGGAGTACGACTAGGAGCGTAGCCGTTACTATGTGAACTATCCGGTTGATCAGTAGAGCTTCTACTAGGGGCGATTCTGACCTGTGGATCTATGTTATGTTTGGTATCTTTCATCTGGATCTTCACCCTTAGATGGGTTGTGATGTTTATTTGAATGATGTTTGTACATGTAATGATTTGTGTGACGTGGTGAGTGTAAGCCAACTATCTTTTCAGCTTTCATCCCTATTTTTACATGAGATGTGCAAAGGTACCAAACTTGCGATCATTCCAGAATGGGCTTATATCTTTAAGTCTTGCCTCGACACGTAGGAGATATAGTCCCATCCTGGGCATTACACTGCCACACACCATATATCATATCGTCAGGCGAACTCTATGGTCTGTCAAAGGACGCTCTTCATCAGCCAAGCTTGAAGGAACAATGAAGACATTGGTCTTCTATATATTCAATGGCATCAGCTTCAACGCTCAAGACTTCCTTATCAGGCAGTTGGCTGTATCAGGCTCTGATCTATTTGGACTTAAGTTCTACGCTCCATGGATCATGCGCCTCATCAAGCTTCATTCTGCTATCAACTATCAGCCTTCTGTTCGCAACCATCACATATTCTTGCCAGAGGTTGATATGTCAGCCGAAGCCATATACCAAGAGCCTGCCAAAGAGCCGATTTGTCTTCACAATGCTGATCACCAAAGCTTCACTCAACCCATTGAAGGAGTTCCAGCAGTCACTCGTGTTTATCCTATGGCTGGCCATACTCGCTTACCTCGCCATGCAGAGACTGAAGCTACTGAGAGCACCATTACTCAAAGGCCTCGGAAGCGATCTCGTGTTCTCAATGACCGAGAGCTTCACGTTGCCTTACATCAGAAACATGATAAGCATCACTACTGGATGAAGCGTCAGATGCAAAGCCTGTTGGTGGATGTCAATCGTATTCGCAACCTTGCCACCAAGAATGCCTTTGTTGCTGATGAAACCTGTCGGAGGTCATGGAAGAGTTTGACTTTGCTGAGTGCTGAAGCAGATCTTCAAGACGATGGCTTCACCGAAAGATTCAAGTTTGACCACACTCCCCAAGGAATGATGTTTTGCGTTGAACTCCATCTCTTGAAGACTCTGACTATTCCTCCTCCGCTGCAACGATGGATGCCAGGGAGATAGATGATCAAGATGATGCAACCTCACCACCTCCACCTTCAGCACGTGTCGACACTGCACCAACTACTTCTGCACCGCCAAACACCAACGCCGACCCTGCATCTTCTCCTTCTCCAACAGGGAACGAGTAGAGGCTCTATGTCTTCAAACCTTTTTGGTCCTTACTTACAAAAGGGGGAGAATCATATGAGTTGATAGTCTTCAAGCGGGTCCATATGGGCGGGTGCTTTATATTTTGCCTAGTGTTTACTACTCTCGCTTTTACTACATTTGGTTCTTTGAGTTGTAACACTTAAACTTGATGGTCGTCTTCTACGTTTTCTGGTACTCTGTAATGCGATGATAAATTCCGCATGTGCTACGATATATTCCGCACTTAGTCATTTTGCAGACGTCCATTTCTCATTATGCATATCTTTATATTCGAAATATCAATTGTGCATGATGAATTGTCTTCATAAGTTGAAGAGGATCTCCACAAGTATAACCTTCCATTTGCATTTGCATTCAAAAGCAAATTAATTATATGCACATCTTCAGGGGGAGCCTTTTGCTACTTATGATGACAATACCTTTATCCTTTACAATTTCACATACTTTTATCCCCGTTAAAAACTTCAACCAGTTTGTCATCAATCACCAAAAAGGGGGAGATTGTAAGTGCATCTAGTGCCTCCCCTAGTTGGTTTTGGAGTATTGACGACAAACCTGGTTGAGGGACTAATGTGTTTGTGAGAATTGCAGGATAACACATGTAGTAGTCCCTCATTGATTCGGTTTACCTACCGGTGATGACCCCTAAAAATGTATGAAGACATTGACGACAATGGTGGTATATGAAGATATTCATATTGAAGACTATGACGAAAGAAGACATTGTGTGAAGATTATGGAGCGCAATGACTTAGACGTTTCGTTGTTTCCTTTTCTTCTTTGTTGAGTCATAGGAACCACCGTACTGTTAAATGGGGTCCAAGTGAAGAAAGTCAGAGTGACTGAAGTGATGCTCAACCAAATCCTATGTCTTCGAGCGAAGACAATGTGAGCAAATCGTATCCAGAGCTGGATGAGTCAGCTTTATTTGTAGCCCAAGTGAAGTTGCCGCGTGTGTTTGAAATCTGACTGTTGTAACACGTGTCAGTTCCTTAGTGACCCAGGGTCACTTCAGACAAATCAGGTCAGGTTGCCTAGTGGCAATTAATAGCCCACCCCCTACACCATAAATTGGTGGCTGCTCAGAGATATTACACGACTTTTGTTGTTTGAGAGCAATCCACCTCCGAAGCATTTGAGAGAGAGATCCTTCCGAGGACAAAGCCCAAACACCCAGAGCCAAAGAGTGTTAGGCATCACTGAAGTCTTTCTGTCTGTGTGACCTGAAGACTTGTTACACTTGAGGAATGTGCTTCCTCCAGCCGGTTAGGCGTCGTATTCGGAGCATCCAAGAGTCATTGTGGATCACTGGTGAACGAAGTCGGTGAAGGTTTGGAAATCTACCTTGAAGACGTACCAGATTGATTGGGCGAGGACTAGGTGTCCTTAGATCAAGGGGAATAAGGTGAAGACGCAATTTTCTGAGTTAAATCTCAGCCTCCCTAACCAGACGTACAGTTGTCACAGCAAATGGAACTGGTCTAACAAATCACTGTCTTCCCCAAGCTACTGGTTCTATCCCTTCCTTCTCTTTACTTACTGTCTCTCTTTGTGAAGTCATTGCCTGCTTACCTTATCTGTTGACTTCACTGTGTGACTACTTGTTCTGATTGGCTTCCTACAATCTTCCATCCTGATCCATACTGCCTAGCTGCTATTAGTCTTCATGCTTTCACTTCATTGAATACTTGAATAGGGCTTGTCTAGTGTAGTCTACCTTCCGCTGCATATAAATAGGACCGGTTCTATCGTTTGTCTTCGAAACTTCATGTTTTGAAGACTTTCATAAAAATCGCCTATTCACCCCCCTCTAGTCGAGATACAGAACTTTCATGCCCAAAGTGGGTTTGCTTGCCTGGCACAGCCGAAGATAGTAATACTCTTCATCGGTGTCATCAAACTCATCATCGGATCTACGTCCACTGAGAGGGGGCAAAACTGGCTAACAGAGAAAGAACACAATCAATGCAATGCGACAATATGATGCATGATCATGACATGGCAATATGCTGTTGATTGAGCTAATGCAACTAGCAACCATATTAAATGAGGTTGATTTGGACCAAGGGTTCAAATTCAAACTCCACATGTGGTTATTTAAATGTCATTTAATTGATTTGACCCAATCAGCAGGTTTAACTTGTTCAAACATGCATGAAAATGCCATAAACAGATTCCTTGAATTTTTCTGATCATTTTTCATATATAAATTATTTTCATTGGAGTTATAGATTATTTTCTATGATTTTTAGAAGTTTTAAACATTTTTTGGAATTTCTAAACCTTTTTTGATTTATTTTAATTCCAGAAAGTCTTTACTGCATCAACACTACGTCATCATGACATCAGCGAGTCAACAGGGCGCGGTCCAGGACAAAATTGACGTGTGGGGTCCACACGTCAGTGACACGGGTACTAATCCCGGTCAAAACCTGCGCTGACTGGGTTTTAACCAGGGCTAGGGCCCACTGTCAGTGGCTGTGAGGTGGCTAACTACGGGGGTTTAATACTAATGACGTTGCCACATCAGATGTCGTCGGAGTTTGGCCGGCGGCGACCAAACTCCGCGGCGGCAACTCGCCGGACTTGCGTTAGGGACGGCCGTTGGTCGCGCTGCTGGCACTAGGAAGGAGCTCTTGCTCGTGCGCATCCAATGGGCCAGGCAGGGGGTCGCGGGGTGGCCGGAATCTCGCCGGTGACGAGGTTCAGCGGCGACTGAGCCACGGCGACTTTCGAAACGAGTCTACAGGGCACCATTTTCACCATTGGTCGGTGCTGCGGGCTCCTGCGAGCTTAACTAACACTACTTCATGCTCAAAAGCGGGCGGCAACAGCTGTGGCCACAACAGCGATGTGGCAGGGCGGCGGCGAGCTCGGCTACGGCGGTGGAGCTAACTACGGGACAAGGTAGAAGACGGGGCAAGGGGGGTTTCGAACAGGGGCTCACCGCAGTTCGAAAGAAGCATACGGGGAGCTCGGGGAGGCACCAGAGGTGGCAAATCGACTGTGAGGTTGCCAGCGGCCGGAGGTTGAAGAAGAGGTCAGGGACGATGTTGTAGGGCTCCCGCGGTCGCGTGGGCCGATGGAGTGGACGAGGGAGGCACGGCGGAGCTTGGGGCGCGTCGGAGAGGCGAGGGGGAGGCTGTGGCCGCGGTGGCTTCGGGCGGTGGCGACGGCGCGTTCGGGTGGGTGCGTGCGAGAGAGATAGAGGAGGGGAGAGAGAGCAGCAGCGACGGAGAGGAGAAAGGGGGTCCGGGGGGGGGGGGGGGTAGCGTGGCATTCGTGGAGGCCTCCAAGCCCTCAGCGGCAAGCAGGAGCTGGCGAGGCTCGGCTGTGCGCCGGCCACGCAACTGCTTCTCCTCCTGGCAGGAGGAAGAAGACAGCGCTGCCGCTGGTGGGCTAGGTCGCTACAGTGTTGGGCCAGCTGGGCGCCAGGTAAGCTGGCCCAG
>LR738710.1:323625310-323723289 GCA_902687465.1 Secale cereale
AGAGGCGAGGGGGAGGCTGTGGCCGCGGTGGCTTCGGGCGGTGGCGACGGCGCGTTCGGGTGGGTGCGTGCGAGAGAGATAGAGGAGGGGAGAGAGAGCAGCAGCGACGGAGAGGAGAAAGGGGGTCCGGGTGGGGGGGGGGGTAGCGTGGCATTCGTGGAGGCCTCCAAGCCCTCAGCGGCAAGCAGGAGCTGGCGAGGCTCGGCTGTGCGCCGGCCACGCAACTGCTTCTCCTCCTGGCAGGAGGAAGAAGACAGCGCTGCCGCTGGTGGGCTAGGTCGCTACAGTGTTGGGCCAGCTGGGCGCCAGGTAAGCTGGCCCAGGTGTGCTTCCTCTCTCTCTTTTCTATTTTTCCTTTTCTATTTATTTCTTCTTTTTTGTTTTAGTTAGAGCGCTAAACCATTTTGGATAATGTTGAAACCTTTTGTGGACTCACTCTGAAGTATTCCCAAGGCCCTCTGCGAGTTTCAAATTATTTGGAGCCATTTTAAAATATATAGCATTTAAATGGCCCCAATTCAAATACTTATTGATTTAATTCAAAGCCAAAATAATTCCCTAAAAGTGTTCACTATTTTTGGTTTGGATAAAAACCCTTGCCAAAATTATCAAACATTGATGAAAGCATTTTTTGGGTTTATTGAAAAAGATTTTTATTTGAACCTAGTTGAGTTCATTTGGTGCTAGGGTTTGAACAATCCCCATTTCAACCTTCAAAAGAAAGTAGTCATGATGCATGATGCACTCAAGTGCAACTAACTACAAGCAAAGACAAGAAGGGCTGATCTAGGGCTGTGACACCGGCCATCCATGTTGCTGCCGCTGGACACCGAGACCTGGAGGCCCTTTAGCTGTTGCACGCTTGTAGTGCCTCCTCCCGAGCAGGAGCAGCTTGAACCGATGCCTCCGCGAACCCCGAGTGTGAATTTTGTGCACCGAATACGACAAGACCGTCCCAGACATACAAGTACCACGACGCCAGAAGCCCTCGGATACGTCAAGTTCAACTACCTTCATGTGTACCATTACCGTCGACCCTCGAAGACCCCATGGACGTCAAGTTCCTCACCGTGTCCCCGAACATCTATGACCCATGTATCACTACTTCAACTACGAACCCGATCCGCTCCGAAAACTCTCTCTTTGAAGGTATACCGCCGAGACGGCGCCCGTGACCGAATGCATGTGTGGTGTATGAGATGCACCCTATGTTTCCCTTGAGTCTGAATTGTCGGTTCACATTGCCCCTCTTTTGCCTTGTCACCACCGCGTGGGAACCCGGTAATCAGGATCAGCCCACATCTTTGCATGACATGCTCACGCCGCCCTTCTTTTGCATTGGCATCTCAATGAGTTGTTGGAACCGGATTGTTGCCGTGGCACCGTTTTTGGATTCGCTGCCGTGGCAACCCTTTCCTTCCACGACGGTGATGAAATACTCCATATCATGTTCATGTCAACTTTTAACAAAAATTGCATAAAACTTGCATATGTCATCTGCATCATGGTAACAACATTTAAAATGGTTTAAATTGTTGTTTGCTTAAAAATGCTAAATGACATGTGGGTATTTTCCAGAATTGTTGTTTGTTGTTTCCCGCCCTTTTTCAATTGCTTAGATAGTGTAGTTTATTCATGTTACACCTCTTGCCATGTTAACCAACATTTAAACACGCTGGGTGTATAAACGACATCAAACTAAATATGTGAATGTGGTCTTCCGTTAATATGCAACTCGTTGCATATTGAGCTCCCCTTAACTTGTAGTATTGTTTGTGAACTTTGCCATGACATTCTTATTTAAAACGGATATGGATCATCCTTGGTTGTGCATCATGCCATGCTTATGCTTGTGTGTTTACCATGTTGTTTGCTTCCTTCCGGGTTGCTTCTCTCGTTAGCTTCGGTTTCGTTCTGGAGTTGTGAGGATTTGTTCGCCTACTTCCGTTTATCTTCTTCATGGACTCCTTCTTCTTCCTTGCGAGATCTCGGGCAAGATGATCGTTCCTTGATATCACCTCTATCTTTGCTTTGCTAGTTGTCTCACTATATCGCTATGTCGTGCTACCTATCTATTTGATTGTCGGCCTCGTACATTGCCATGAAACCTCTAACCACCCTCCTAGCAAACCGTCGATTGGCTAAGATACTCTTTTGCTCACCCCCCCTCTTATAGCGTTGTTTGTTGCAGGTGAACTTGAAGATGTTCCATGTTGGTACATGGATTCTTTGGGATAACATAATATATATCTTATTTGATTAATGCACATATATAGTTGGTAATGGGTGGAAGGCTTGGCCTTTTGCTTGGTGTTTTATTCCACTCATGCCGTCTTAGGATCCGATAACCAGTGCTATGTTCCTTTATATTGCGTTCCTAACACGGTTGGGGTTTATGGCCCCCCTCGATAATTCGCTCTGTTTAATGATTTTCTTGCAAGGCCCAACATTGGCTTTACCATTTGCCTAATAACAAAAAACTTGCATAGGGAGTAATTCAACCTAGGATTCTTAATCTACAACCCGGGCCAGTGCTCCTTATGAGTGTTGATACAAACTAGAGCACTTTGCGGGGCCCCCACTTGCCAACATGGGGTATTTTGGCTCCCGTACATGTTGCTCATCCGACCGTGGCCTGAGACGAGATACGCACGGCTCTTATCAGGGTGTCGGCACGTCGGGAGGTGTTGCAGGATTAGTTTTACCATTGTCAAAATATCTTGTGCATGGGATTCTGAGAACACTCGGGTCTTCCCAATTTGGAGTTGTTACACCGCTGATCGTGAGAGCTTGTGATGGCCTAAGTTGGGACACCCCTACAGGGTTATGATCTTTCGAAAGCCGTGCCCACGGTTGTGTGGCTGATTGGAGTTTGGTAATATCCGGTTGTAGATAGCTTGACACCATAACTCAATAAGAAACGCTACCTATGTGAGTAACCATAATGGTATCTTTTCGAAGGGCTTCGGAAAGTGAAAATGGTGGAGTTATGTATGAATGTATGTAAGTAATTAGGATCACTTCTTGATCACTACTAGTTGCGACCGTTGGCACATATTCTCATCTCGCTCTCACTTTGTAAGCTAGCGTCATACAATGCGTAGTGCTACTACAAACACTTTATAACCTCTCCACACCTAAAAGCCTTGTTGAGTCCTCGTGACTGACAGTTTACTAGACCAACTGATGCAGGTACATCAGAGTTTGACTCAGAAGATGTGAAAGAGCTTCAGTGGGAATTCGATGCAGAGTGTGGGCGTATGTAAGTGACGTACCCCGACGATTAGTAGTGGTTCCTACTAGGGCAGATCGGGATTATCTTGTGTGGTATCTTTTTCTTTGTTTGATTTCATCCGTAGTCGGACTGTGTGTTCTCTGTATGAATGTACGTTTATTGTATTAATTGTGTGACTTGGCGAGTGTAAGCCAACTACTAAAATCTCTTTCATCATGTTCATTACATGGGTTGTGTAAGGATACCATGCTTGAGACCATTCAAGAATGCGATCATGACTCTAACTCGTGCCTCGACACGTAGGAGCTATAGCCGCATCTTGGGCGTTACAAGTTGGTATCAGAGCCTTCCCCAACCTAGGAGCCCCTATTTGATCGAACCACTTCTGATGTTGAGTCTAGACACAAAAAACTGTTTTGAGTCTTAGGAATATATATATATATATATATATATATATATATATATATATATATATATATATATATATATATATATATATATATATATATATCAGATAGTAGGAATTATTTTCACTCCTTATCCCCTTCGTCGCTCTGGTGAGGACTCCTAACGTAGATGTTTTGAATTCACTCCCCTCCTTTTTCACGATTTTTTTAGGATTAGGCAGGTATTGTTGGGATCGTTCCGATATCTTTGTGATGAGAACATTGTTCTTGGTGCCTCCTGTCATTTAGGGGGTGTGGCAGTGTCCCGGGGAGTTGAGCTCCGAGATGTTGTCGTTACATTTGGATTGTCACACTTCCGGAATACCAAAGTTCACCGACATCAAAAACTCTTCTATGCATGTCTGGTGGTGAGATAACCCCGATGTCACCTAGTACTGGGGGGATAGTTCGGGAGTATTGCCACAACTAGTATAGCGGATGCTTTTCAAAGGTCTGAGCTACACGGTTTCTAATGGTGCCTGGTTATGTATTGATGGATGGATACAGCTGGATGTAGGGATTGTTAGTTGGGTGAGATATTTGTGCTTCCTCTGTATCCCCAACACCAGATTGCATAACCAAAAAGTTTCGGGAGTTTGTAGGTGGGAATTCAAGTAGCTCTAGGTAATCTTCCAATGAATACATGATATCATGTTATGATCCAACGTCTAGTGATTCGCTTGTCATGGTCGATTTTACACTGGTTATGTTGCGTCTAAAAGAATCCTTCCCTATGCTGATTCGGGGATGGAATGTCCTTTGTAACGTCATGCCCAGGGGGCCTCATCACGAAAACTTTGGATGGAATATCTATCATATGTTTGTTTCGGCTTTTTTTGCGAGCCAAATCCTTTGTTTTGTTTTGAGTTGTGGTATTTGAGTTTCTTCAATGTCAAGTGTTGATTCCATACCTTTCCTAAGCGGTGTTCTCATATTTCTATGGAGTGCTAATCCTTCTTGATCATCGAGATTGTTATATTAAATTCTTTTCAATCGCGGGCTTCTCTTCAAGTTAACCCGGTCCTTTCAATATGTGCAAGAACAATTCTTGGTTTTTCTCAACAGTGTCTGTTTCATTCATCCCAAGTTGTCTTTGTTTTTCCCACACTCCCAACCCTTTTTCTTTATGGAGCCAGAATTCTTTAATCAAGTGTCCATTATATTCATGTGATATCTATTCATCCTTTTCTTTCACGTTTCGATCCAGTGATTATCATGAAGACGCTAAGGAAGCATCAAGTCTATCCCTCTCCGTTCTCGTTTCTTCTCCGGTGGACTAAATTCAAGCTTCGGTGTTAATCATATATTTTCCTCTTGTTTCACTTGTTTTCCCATGTTGAATTTTGTTATCCAAAGTCTCTCTTATTTATTAAACTCCCACTAAATCTTCTCCGGAGTGTTCAAGATATCCCAGAAGATTCGTGTTTTCATTCTTAATCTGTTGAAACTGTTTTGAGGTTGTCAACTAATGCATGCCATTTAACTCAACCAGCGCAATCTCTTTTTCAAGCAATCGTTCCACCGGTTTTTCCTTTGAGTGGGCCCTACCCTACATGTATTTTCCTAGGATCTTACGTGACTCTCATAATTTTTTCCAGAGTTATTCCCAAATTCTTTGCAATGTTTGACGTAGGAATGATTTTCATCAGTGAGATGCCCTCTCCAAGATCGCTTTTAAATTCTTTTCATCGTTGCTTCAACCTTTTAATTATTCATTCTTCCGGAGTATCTCACAAATTCTTCATGGTATTTATCATTCTCAATCTCTCCTGTAAGACTGAAGAAGATTTTCTCCTAAATCTTGGTCTGTTCTCTTTAAGATTCATGGTTCTAGATTCATGCTATTATCTCGAATTATTCTATTTGTCATGAATTCTTTCTTACCCATCCGGAGCTTTTCAGGAGTATTTTTATTTGGATTCTACGGAGATCATCCTTTTCAGAAGGATAATTTATTTTTTTAGTTTTGATCCCGCCCTCTAATTGTTACTGGTGGATCGTTCAGGTATTCTGTAGTCTGTTCGTGATCTCTTCGTTCTCTTGTATCTAAATCCCCTCAAGTGCTTTCGTTCGTGTTCTAATTCTTTTCGGTGATCCCTTCTCTTCTCTTCGTTCATATTCAAATTCTCACGGTGGTTCGTAGATTTCAACTTCCGTTCTTATAATATCAATTCATTCGTTTTTCGAATCCTATCGGTGATTCGTTGTATACTTTTCTCAAGTTTGCGCCACATCTCTCTTTAATCATTTTCAACGCGAATAAGTAGTATGCCAAATCCAATGCTTCTTATCAATTTAAATTGGTGAAGGATACACATAACATAATTCTTATTCTTGTTTCATCCAAGTGATTAATCCCTTCCTTCGAAGTTTGTTCAGGAGGAATAAATTCTTAGTTTCAAGTTGTTTGCCTTGTCTTCCGGTGTTCTAGGCTCTCTGAATTTTCTCATCGCGAAGATCCATCTAAAGCATTGCAAGGCTTCAATCTTATTATTTTCATCCTTCACTTCTCATCCTTTTGTTACCGGAATTCTTCATGGTGGTTCATCATGATTTAATTCATTCTTCAAGTGTTCATCAAGATTCTTGTAGGAGAAGCTCAAGTATTCTTCTTCTTGCATTCCGAAGTGCAATTCTTTCTACTCCCTCCATTCACTTTTATAAGTCCTTTCAGACATAAGAAAATGAACTGTTTTACACACTGTCTGAAATGTCTTCAAGGACATATAAAAGTGAACAGAGGGAGTACCTTTTCTTTTGAGATGGTGTTATGTCATTCTTAACAATTTCCATCTTGTTTCATGATCCACAAGTTATCAAGAATGAGATATTTAAACCCATCATTGTCTTTGTTCATGAGATCTTTTCAACCTCAGTTTATTCGTTGGAGTAATCTTGGGTTGTATATCACCTAAAAACTTTCCCTAAGGATTGCTGCTATATGTGGTAATTATAAATGACCCAAGCTCTCCATTTATCCTCTCGGTGAAATAAGTTTTTCCTCTCCTTGTTGATCGCAATCCAAACAATTATTTTTCATTAGTGGCCGGTTCTCACCTCATAATTTTGCGATATTTTCCATAAGCCCACAACAAGCTTATTCTTATTATCGTTGATGTTTCAACAACTCCATTCAATCCATCCTTGTAAGGATGCTTCTCAAATTCAATTATAGCAGACGATGTCATTTTCTTCTCCGTTCTTTTCTTCTAACCATCTAGCTTATATTTTTTCTTCCGGAGGCATTATGTTGTTGCTCTCATCAAGTATCATCCCATCTAGCTAAGTTCATGTTAAATTCCTTCCATTTTCAGTCGGAGTGTTGTCCGAATTATTTCATTCTTATTCCTTCTCTATCTTGTTTCAATCGGATTGGTCTTTAAATTCTTTCGACATTCGTGAGGTCTTGTTCATGTCTTTCAACCTAAAAGGTTCTTGTAATGTTCCTGTTCCTCTTTGCTAACAGAGCTTCTCAATCTCGTTCACCTTTGTTGTACCCTTTTTTCCAAGTTTTTTTCAACCTATCAAGGTTCGTGGTTTCACTCGTTTGTCAAGAAGAAACTTTGTTTTATCTCTTCCTTTTACGTTTCTTTCCGGTGCCATCTCTAGGATCTCGGGTTGAGATCGTTTGTTAGTCTGGGAGAGTTGTGACACCCCAAGCGCTCCGGAGGACTTCCATATATTTCCTGATCGCCGGTGTTTTATTTGCTTGCTCTATTTTATTTTTTTACATTGCATCATGTCATCATGCCATCATGTCATTTAATTTTTAAAACTCAACTAAATAAATTGCATAAATTGTTTGATCTATTTAAATCGAGGGAAGAGTGACTTCTCTTTATAACATATCCTCCCAATATTATGGAGCTATTATAAATATTCCATTAATTTGGAATCACCAAACACACTTGCATATATTCAAAAATTCTTTCATCACTTTCCCGAGCTCCACCTTAAACCTCAACATTTTTTGGACACTTTGAATTTAATTCCTACAATCATGCTGTCGGCATTCTGGGAATGGGGGTACCCAGACTTGCCTACCTGCGGCCCAGGGCGTGGCTCATCAGGCGGCCTGGTACGGCCCAACATCTTCATCGACCACTCAATACCCTCGTGAGTGGCCAAACCTCGCGAGGCGGACGACACAAGGCATCCCCAGGGGCGGCCTCACTAGGCCGGCTCGTGAGGATCGAAGATATTGAGTCAAGAGGCACCTCACAAGGTCCTCGTGACATGAGCAGTGATGACCAAGGCCAGCCGGGCGCCAGCGGGCGTAGAAGTGTCAGTTTCCTCTTTGGTGCTAAAGGAGCAGGTGCAGACGAAGAGTTACGAGGCATCAGGCAAAGGTTTCCATATAGTTGCAAGGAGACCAAGACCAGCAGGACGGGGAGGTCATTGCGGAGCCCATGGCGGCATCACCACATGAGCCTTTGGCAGGCGAAGACCACCTTTTGTCAGGATAGCTTGTACTAGCTGTCCCTCTTCAAATTTGGCTGTTGTGGGATTCCTTCCCGCTCAATATTTGGGAAGAGGACCCAGGCCACTATAAATAGGACTAGCCACCATCTTAGAAAGGAATTGGATGGTCGAGATCACCCGCACACCCACAAGCTTGCCATAACTCAAGAACACCACTCCTCAGTTGGCAGTTCATCCATGTACTAGTTCTTCCTCAGCCACCAGGGCAATCCACCACACCACACTGGATTAGGGTGTTACACCACAACGGTGGCCCGAACCAGTGTAAACCTTGTGTCACTTGTTCTTCGGATCTGACGAGCTAGGCCTAGGGTTGTTGAGTAGACGAGCTAGGGCTGAAGGAGAGATCTTCGTGCACACCCCAGAGTTCAAACCTTAAGGGTTTTTCCGGAACCCTAGATCCGACATTTGGCGCGCTAGGTAGGGGTGTGCCAAAACTTCCCTTCCGTAGATCAGTGTTCTGTCGTTCCAGTAGTTCCATGGCCGACGCTCGCAGAGCCCGTGCTGAGCAGCAGGCTGCCCTTGCTGCCCGCGTCGCTCAGACTACTCCTGCCGACGGACCACCATGCCGTTTTCCATCACCTGCCGCCAACGCCGCCACCGGTCCGGCGTGGCATGAACAACATGCATCGTCCCTGCACCCCTCCGTGCGACGTGATGGATGCACCGCTACTCCGTCGCTGACTCCGGCGGTCTCTTCGTCCCATGCTCGCCGCGGACCCGCGGACGCGCGTTGCTCATGGGACGCGAGCTCCTGCGCTACCGCCCCATCGACGACTTCTACGAAGAATGGCACGAACGCTTCGCCGAGCTCGTCAGCGCTGCTGGGGGCTCTCCTGTGCCATCCCTCTCACTGCCTCGTCCGCCTCTCCACGAGGACGACGAGGCCCAAGAAGCTCCACTTCTACCCCCGCATCAAGGCGTCGTCCAAGACCCAAGGCACGTGGCCCCGCGGCGTGATCGCCCACGCGCAGCGCCAGTGCACGAAGAAGGAAGTTGCCATGAGATCGAGCGGCACCGCGGAGGAACACCCGCGCTCCCTCCACCGCCACGCCAAGACCGCGCGCCTCCCGCCGTGGTAGCGAGCGAGGACCAAGATCAAGTTCCACCTCCCCAACAAGCTCCGGTGTCGACAGCAGGCTGCAAGGCCCTCGCCCGAGATCTATGCAACGTCAACTGGCCTGGGAAGTTCAAGCCCGACCAGCCTCCACGCTATGATGGCACCCCCGACCCTGTGGAGTTCCTGCAGCTCTACGAGCTGAGTATCGAAGCGTTCGGGGGCAACGAGAAGATCATGGCAAACTGGTTCCCCATGGCCCTCAAGGATGGCACGCGCTCATGGCTCTTGAACCTACCCGCAGGATCGATCTCCACCTAGAGTGAGATGCGCGAGCGGTTCATCGCCAACTTCCTGGGCACCTGAGACCGTCCCCCAGCCGCGGGTGACCTGTGGTGTATCAAGCAACGACCATGAGAAACCCTACAGAAGTTCATCCAACGCTTCAACAGTGTCCGCGTCAAGATCCCCAAGGTCACGGATGAGGCCGTCATTTCGGCGTTCTCAGACGGTGTCCGCGACGTTAAGATGAAAGAGGAGCTCGCCATCCACGAAGATTTGCGCACGCCCTTGGAGTTGTTCAACCTCTCACTCGTCAAACTCCCCGCTGCAGAACCCGAAGACAGGAAGGCCAAAAGCAAGGACGTAAAGCGCATAGGAGCGCCAGTGCTCACAGCCAAACCAGAAACAAAGCACGGCCGCGACTACTCAGAGCCACCCAAGACCGGCCGAGCACTTTGCGCCTTCCACAACGTGCACAAGCACAACACTCATGAATGTCAAGAGCTCAGGGCCCTCCACGAAGGACGCGTCATCCAACGCCCCGAGCGCAGCAAACACGACTACGGCCGCGGGGGCAGTCGGACCGGGGGACGCTGGGAAGACCGCGACCCTCGCCAGGAGTGGCATGATCAGCCTCAGGAGGACCGTTGGCGCGGCCAGCCCCGCGAGGACGCCTGGAGGGAGCACCCCTGGGAGGACCGTCCTCTGGGCAGGGCCAGCCTACCACCTCTGCCACCGCCAAGGAGAAACGACGACCAGGACAAGGGGGCTGTGGGCTTCTAGGAGCCGCGTGCCATCGCTTGCATCTTGGGAGGAGCACAGTCCCCGGCTTCTTAGCGCCTCTTCAAGCAATTCGCCCGTGAAGTGAACGTGGCTCTTCCCAAGCTCGAGGCTACTCACCCACTCAGGTGGTCCATGTCGGCGTCCTGGGAACCAGGGTACCCAGACTTGCCTGTCTGCGGGCCGGGACGGGCTCCTTCAAGCAGGCCTGGTACGGCCCAGCTGATCGACCAGCTGCTCAAGACCCTCGCGAGGGGCCAAGCCTCGCGAGGAGAACAACGCCAAGAACCCGTCGGGAGCAGCCTCGGTAAGGCGTTCCGGAGGGGCAGAGAATCCAAGGCCAAGCCTGCCTCGGGAGGAGGCAGTGATGTCAGTAGTGACGCACCGCGCCAGTTAGTGCCAGCGTCCGCCAGTGGCACGGTTGCCATTTCGGTGCAAAGGAGACAGCGCAGCCGTTGGTTCCCAAGGAGCGGGGCAAAGGTTTCCTCTTTGGTGCAACAAGACTGAAGAGCGCAAGGACGATGAGGAGGATGTCACCTTCGAGCCCACCACCGTGTCACCGCCTGATCCTTTTGCAGGAGAAGACTGCTTTTGTCAGGGTAGGAACGTCCTTGTGTTCCCGCTCAAAAATGGCCGTTGTGGAATCCCTTCCCGCCTAAACATTTCGGGGGAAGAGGACCATGGCCGCCTATATAAGTATCTAGGATTCCCACTGAGAAGCATCATCGACTCACATACTTGACCACCACACAAGGAGCAAGAACACTAGCCTCCTGACCCCCCCTGAGATCACTTCCTGAGCTCAGGAAACCTTGTACCAGTTCATATTCTAGCTCGCCCGGAGCCAATTACCAGAGCAGGAAGTAGGGTCTTACACCTCGCGGTGGCCCGAACCTGGATAAACTCTTGTGTGCTTGTTCGTTGTTTGCTTGAATCCTTCCACCGTGACGAGAACGAGACGCTAGGTAGACATGAGTGGGAGAGATCTTCGTTCACGCTCCTGTGTTCGAAGTTAATGGGTTTTGCGGAGCCCTAAATCCGACATTTGGCGCGCCAGGTAGGGGGCATGTCGAAATCTCTCCTCTCCGATGACCTCGTCGCGTTCTCGTCGCCGACCCTGCTCCGCAGCCATGGTGGACACACGCCAAGCCCGCGCCGCCCGCCGCGCTGCGAATGTCGCTCAGACGGCGCCCGCGGGCAATGGCGCACTGCTCCGCCCCAACTCGTCGGTCGCTAACGCCGTCACCGACCCGGCTGTCCATGAGTAGCATGACTCCTTGCTGCCGCTGTCCATGCGGCGGGATGGCCGCAAGGCGACACCTTCACCCTCGCCGGCCGCAGCGTCGTCCTTACTGGACCGCCGCGGGCCGGTCTACCAGCAGCCTGCGCTACTGATGGCGCGGGAGCTCTTGCGCTACCGCCCGGTGGATGATCTCTACGACGAGTGGCTCTATCGCATCACCGAGCTCGTCAACGCAGCTGGGGAAGCGTCTGCGCCAACGCACTCTTCGCGTCCTCCGTCGCCCCCGGCGGCGAACGAGGGATGTGGGGTCCCGGCTCCACCTCACCTTCACCCCGCCGGCCAAGAGGGCCGGCACGAGGCTCCTCGACGTGAACAACCCAGCAGAGCCCACACCCGTGATGAGGAGAGCTGCCAGGTGATCCCGCACCCACATGCAGGGGCTCGTGGGCCCCCTGGCCCACAACGCCCAGACCGCACGCCATAGGAGGCGGTGGTGCCAGACCTCAAGAACCAGCGTCACAGGTGCAGGGGCGACTGTGATCATCAGCGTACGCGGGTGTGGCGCCCTGGCTCCCGAGCTACGGCGCCTCGTCTGGCCCGACAAGTTCAAGCCGGACCTGCCTCCGCGCTACGACGGCACTACCGACCCCATGGAGTTCCTCCAACTCTACGAGCTGAGCATCGAGACGGCCAACGGCACTGAGCGGGTCATGGCGAACTGGTTTCCCATGGCTATGAAGGACGAGACGCGCTCCTGGCTCCTGAACCTCCCGGTGGGATCCATCTCCTCCTGGGGAGAGCTTCACGAGCGCTTCGTCGCCAACTTCCAAGGCACCCACGACCGAGCTCCGGCAGCTGCTGACCTGCGTCGCGTGAAGCAGCATCCGTGAGAAACCTTGCAAAAGTACATCCAACGCTTCAACACCATGAGCCTCCGTATCCCCAGGGTCTCAAACGAGGCCATCATCTCCGCGTTCTCCGATGGCATCCGCGGCGTCAAGATGAGGGAAGAGCTCGCCATCCACGAAGACCTGTGCACGGCCCTCGAGATGTTCAAGCTCGCGGCGAAGTGCGCCAGGGGGGAGGAAGGCCGCCTCTCCCTTCAGGAGCTGCCTGAGGAGGAGGCGGACGACAAGAAAACCAAGGCCAAGGAGTCAAAGCGCAAGGGACCCGCTGTGCTGGCTGCTGAGCCAGAAGTGAAGTGTGGCTGCGGCTACGATGACCTCCCCAGAGACAACCGACCATACTGCGTCTTCCACAACGTCCACAGCCACAACACCAACGACTGTCAGGAGCTCAGCGCAATGCACGGCGGGCGCATCGGGCAGCACCCTGAGCATGACAACTGCGGCTACGGCCGTGGAGGAGGCCGAGGAGGAGGACGTTGGGACGGCAGGAACTCGCGCCAAGGGTGGCGTGAGCAATCTCGTGAAGACCACTGGGAGGAGCAGCCTCGTGACGCCCCCTGGCGCGACCAGCCTCGTGAGGGTCGCCCTCAGGGCCACGGAGGCCTGCCTCCGCTGCCACCACCACCAAGAAGGAACGACGACGACTGCCAAGGAGATGGGTCAGGGGGCTTCCAGGAACCGCGTGCAGTCGCGTGCATTCTGGGAGGAGCTCATGCCCCGGCTTCTCACCGCATCTTCAAGCAGTTCGCCTATGAGGTAAACGCGATGCTTCCCAGGCCTGACGCCGCGCGCAACCTCAGGTGGACCAAGCAAGTCATCGCCTTCGACCCCAAAGACCAACTGAAGTGCATTGCGGCCCCAGGCGCACTCCCGATGCTTTGCACCCCGACCATCAGCAACGTCCTCGTGACCAAGACCCTCATCGACGGCGGAGCAGGGCTCAACGTCCTCTCTGTCCAAACCTTCGAGACACTGCAGGTTCCCTACGATAAGCTGCACCCCACAAAGCCATTCAACGGAGTAACGGATGGCTCCACGCTACCGATGGGGCAAGTCCGCCTCCCCGTCTCCTTCAGAGACCGTGACAACTACCACATCGAGCTCATCGACTTCGACGTCACCAACATCCACCTCCCGTACAACGCCATCCTGGGGTATCCTGCCCTTGCCAAGTTCATGGCAGCGACCCATCACGGCTACAACGTCCTCCAGATGCCCGGAAGTGGCGGAGTCATCACGATCGCCTCCGACGAGAAGGAAGCGGTGCGTTCCCTGGAGCGTGCCTACCAGACCGCGGTGATTGAATACCCCGATGAGGACGACGCCGTCCTCGCCCTGCAGACCGCCCCCAAGAAGAAGAAGGACCGACCCGTCAACGGACCTCAGGACGCGGGGGCTCCCAACGACCTGGCTTCAGGACTCGCGCCTGCTAACGAGGCACCTTCCACCCTCGCGTAGGGAGGCGCGCTCGACGCCCCTCTCATGACGGGCTCGGGGGCTCTCCTCTGGAGTGTCCCTGAGCTGACCCGTGCCCCGAGGGAGGTGTTTGAGCACCACCTGCAAGCGTATCTTGATGCGCGTTTTTTGTGAGCCCAGCGCGAGCCGTCCAGCGCTAGGGGCTCAGGACTTCATCGACCAAGTTACAGAGGAACTTCAGTATGCAAGACTCATCCACGGTGGGCGTAACCGCACAACCCCAAGTCCACCTGCTCACAGCCCGAGCGACTGCTTCCGCGTCTGCGTCGACATTGCGGGCCTCAACCGACCCGCTTCTCAGGAGCCCTTCTGGCCGACGGCTGTTGGCCGGAGGAGGGCCTTCCCCTGCAGCTACGTCTGCACACTCTTCGGCTTCCGCAATGCAGCTGCCATGTTCTAGCATCTCGCGTAGCAGGCCTTGGGGGCTCGGGAGGCTCAGTGGCAGGCGGTCCGGACGGAGTGGGAGCCGGACCCGCGCGACCACTCAAAGCCTCAGGAGCCCCTGGGCCTCTGGAGCCCAATGACCCTCAGGAGCGGCCCGCATAGCTCGCGTCTTCAACTACCCCAACTCTCCTTCGGCAAGTATCAGGTGACACTTCAGGTATCTAAACGAGGGCGCCTCTCGGGCTGCATCATCCTCGGGCCGTTGGGGGCTGCTCCCCCGCGGCTGTCTCCCTTTTTGCATGATCAAGGCCCGATATTTATTTCCATTCGCACTTTCTATATGCTTGGCGTCCTCACCGCCACTAAGGTCATGAGCCCTTGTGAGCCCACTCATGACCGCCCCATGATTAAGGGCTGGCATGATGTCTGCGCTCGAGTCCGTCCCTGCAGCGTCGATAAACCCAAGGGCTAAGCTCTGCCTAGCGAGCCATTTCCGTGACGGCACCTCCCATGGTCCTTGGTGCCTTGTTCTCACATGGGCTAATCGTGGATGGGTAAGTAGGGGCCCGTGGCATGTGCCTCGCTCATGCGGGAACCGTGCGCCGGCTGTTTTTCCTTTCGATCATGGCACGAGAAGACTGGGCACGACGTCTGTGCTCGGGTCCATCCCTTCAACGTCGAGCATCTTCAGCTACACCAACACTACTTCATCAACTATGCCAGGTGACATCTTCCAATTTTTCTTCAACTAGGAGCGCCCCTCGGGCTGCATTATCCCCAGGCCGTGCAGGTTCGTCCTAGTGGCATGTATCTCCCTTGCATTTTACCTAAGCTAGTGCTGCCATCTCTGTCATGTTGCATTTGAATTACTTGACTGACCATCATCCCTTCCGGTCTCCTTCGCCACCTAACGGACTTCTGCTCATCTCGCAACAGGGCTGCATTTGCACTACGCTTGTGCTCGGGTCCGTCCCTGCAACACCGACAAACCCGAGGGACCGAGCTCTGGCCAGCGGCCCGCTCTGCAAGCGTCACCTCACCAGGTCCTCGGTGACTCCGTCTCCCTGCGTAATTATTGTATGCCTGACGCGGGCGAGGCCCTAAGTCGTTCTGCTGCAGGCTAACCCACCGGAGTCTCAGGAGCACGGTGACAAGCAGTCCGGCCGGTCTCCCCTCCTCGTGTATTTCGCTTGCGCGTTAAAGGGGGGTCCCTGAGCATCGCGTCTCAGGGGCTCTTACTAATTCTCCAGCCCTCACCCCTTTGCCTTGATCATGGCATCGCGACCTAGCACACCTACGGCGGCTGAGTTTCCCTTGAGGATCGGGACCCGAGGATGCAGAGCATCGGGAAGGATGAGGGGAGGAGGAGCCGGTTCATAGAGCTTGGGCATGTTCGTACATCAAGGGGGACCCTTGGGCATCGCGACCCGAGGGCCTAACTGGCTCCATAGCCCCTCACTCCCTGGTCTTGTCCTAGTTTTTGGTCAAGGCCAGCGGCGGATGAGGTACGCGCGGGGCCGGGCCCTGCCGACGCAGAACATCAAGGCTTGAGTCCAGCATTCCCTTCCTCCAGGTCCGTTCGTACGTCAAGGGGGACCCTTGCGCATCGCGACCCAAGGGCCTAACTGGTCACGTAGCCCCTCACTCCCTGGTCTTGTCCTCGTTTCCATTCAAGGCCAACAGCGGTTGAGGCACGCACGGGGCCGGGCCCTGCCTACGCAGAACTCTGAGGGCCGGCAGGAGGGAATCACAAAATCTCAGCCTCATGAACAAACCAGGCACGCCGCTTGGGGAACCACCCCACGATCGTCAAGATAAGTCGCTAATTCCTTGAGGCCCCATCCTTGCTCGCTCAGCGGGATTCTGTAGTCACACTTCAGAAATGCCGCCTCGCTTTCTTAGCCTCCGGAAGCCGTTTGCACGCCAAGGGGGTCCTCTTGAGCGTCGCACCTCAGGAGATCTTACCGGACCTTGGGCCTCTCACCTCCTGGCCTTGACCACGGCATCGCGACCTGTCATACTAGCAACGGTTGCAGCTTGCCTTGGGACTGGGGCCTGCCGGCGTAGAGCACTATGCTACCGAAAGGGTAAAAAAGGGGGCGATATTGCTGAAATGAGGCTCACGAGTAGAGTGTGCTAGCAAAATAGCAAGATAGAAGCAAAAGCATTACAAGTTCTTTACACACCCCCGTGGGGCTGGCTTTGAATCGTCGTAGGGAACGCCGCAAAAGGCCTTCAGGGGATCCTAACTACGGTTGCCATCATCATCAACAGTGGTCCGCGATGGCCCACCTTCGACCCTGGGCAGGTCACCACCAGCGACGTGCCTGCAAGCCCGACGAGTTTCTGGGGCGCCGCGAGCTCGGGGGCGCATAGCTGTCGTCGCTCGTCTCCGGGGTCTCGGCAGACTCAGAAGAGCTGCTAGACCTCCGGAGGCCATCGCCGCCGCTGGATGAGCAAGTGGCGGGATTGTCGTCTGGCGCAGCGCCAGCTGAAGCATCCCCCTGGTGGACTCCTCCAGGGTAACATTCCAGGCGGCATCCCTCCTCGTCAAACACCTTGAAGCACAGCATGGAGACGCCATCAAACTCGAAGTGGATGGTGAGGGTGCCTTCTAAGCTGCAGGCGCGGGCGACCTCGCCCCATCCGCGAGTAATGAAGACCTTGCCTAGGGAGACGACCTCAACCTCCGCCCTCGTCGCTGGGGCCCAGCGCTCGGCGTGTCGCAAACACAACCCAAGCGGCCCCCTCGGAGGCACCTCCGCGACGAAGAATGGCGGGAAGTGATTCCAAGATCTAGGAGGCATCGCCGCCCACACCACGAACTCACGCGAGGAGCCTCTGGCGTGTGCTCGCGGGACAGCAGCATGCACCACAATGGCGCGGTCGGTACGGCCATGGCGCGGGCGGCGCCGAGTGCTAACTCCCTCACCATGGCCCGGTGCCCTAGCGTAAATGGGCAATGGATAGCCAGGGGGAGGCTGCTCGTGCCAAGGACTCGTCACTTCTGGTCTCATGACGGCGCCATGAGGACGGAGTGGTCTTTTCTTCGGAGGGAGTACCTCAGGCTCCTCGCAAGGGGTCTTCCCCTTCTCGGCGGCGGAAAATCGTTGGATCGGCGCCATGAGCAGCTCGGCCGAGCATAGGGAAAGGAAGAAGAGGAAAGAGGAAAAAAGGAAGAAGATGTGCAGCGGAGGCTCCACTCGCTGCCTTATTTATAGCCAGGAGAAGACTAACCACCGGCCTCCGTAATCGCAGGTAATGATGATTTGCTATGCATGCAGGGACTTGTCAAGTCGCGCAGCCACCGAGGCTGCGTGGGGAAGTGGAGACGCCCACGTCCCGTCAACCGCCACGCGGCAAACAAGGCCGCAGGCTTTGAGGGCCCGTGGCGCTCCGCGCTTAGACCTTGGCTTCACCGCATTGCCAAGCCCGAGCGCACCTTGGGCCCGGGAGCTACTGTCGTTGTTCTTGGAATGGGGGTACCCAGACTTGCATGCCTGCAGCCCAAGGCGTGGCTCATCAGGCGGTCTGGTACGGTCCAGCATCTTCATAGACCACTCAAGACACTCGTGAGGGGCCAAGCCTCGCGAGGCGGATGACACAAGGCATCCCCTTGGGCGGCCTCACCAAGTCGGCTCAAGAGGATCGGAGATACCGAGGCAAGGGGCACCTCGTCAGGACCTCATGACGTGAGCAGTGATGACCAAGGAGAGGCGGGCGCCAGCGGGCGTAGAATTGCCAGTTTCCTCTTTGGTGCTAAAGGAACAGTGGCAGACAAAGAGTCCCGAGGCGTCAGGCAAAGATTTCCATATCGGTACAACAAGACCAAGACCAGCAGGACGGCAGGACGAAGTTCATCACGGAGCCCACATCAGCATCACCACCAAAGCCTTTGGCAGGCGAAGACCGCCTTTTGTGAGGATAGCTTGTACTAGCTGTCCCCCTTCAGATTTGGCTGTTGTGCGATTCCTTCCCGCTCAATATGTGGGAAGAGGACCCATGCTACCATAAATAGGACTAGCCACCATCTTAGAAAGGGATCAGATGGTCGAGATCACCCACACCCACAAGATTGCCCGAGCTCAAGAACACCACTCCTCAGGAGGCAGTTCATCCATGTACTAGTTCTTCCTCAGCCACCAAGGCAATCCACCACCCCACACTGATGAGCTAGGCCTAGGGTTGTTGAGTAGACGAGCTAGGGCGGAAGGAGAGATCTTCGTGCGCACCCCAGAGTTTGAACCTTAAGGGTTTTGCCGGAACCCTAGATCTGACACATGCCACTTCTATTTTTCTTGGATTACACTCATTTTTATGAGTCCGGAAAAATTAACTGCATGCCTGAATTCTTCCTCTAACCTTCTCTTCTCTCTTTTCCTTTTCTTCTAGTTCTCTGCTAATGGAAAGAATAGAGAGATATGGATAAGAGCCCAGCAGACCAGGACTCTAGCCAGTTTCCCTCTCAACTGGGCCGACCTCCCAAGGCCTGGTCGCCCTGTCCTAACTCTAGTTGATCATAACCCCATCTCCCATTGACCTCATCTCCCCTTGCTCCGTCCCTCGCACCTGCTCAGCGTCGCCACCTCTCTTCTTCCCCTCGATCCCCATCTCTCGCCTCGTCCTCCTCCCGCTTCTCCTCCTAGCCTCGACCCCGTGCCCGATCCCTTCCACCATATGAGCCCTGCAGTGCTTTTTCATGCGCCTCCGCATCGCCATCGACC
The DNA here is from genome assembly GCA_902687465.1 of Secale cereale. Classification (NCBI taxonomy): domain Eukaryota; kingdom Viridiplantae; phylum Streptophyta; class Magnoliopsida; order Poales; family Poaceae; genus Secale; species Secale cereale. The sequence continues at coordinate 323,644,328 of LR738710.1, forward strand.
TCTGCCACCTATGCCTCCCCATCGCCATTGACGCCCCACGCCTCTCCACCCCGAACCAACCGGAGCCCCGCACCACGCTGCTCCGCCCATCCTCGACCTCCACCGCCCGCTCCTTCCTCGACCGCGCCGGTGAAAGGAGCCCGTCGACAGGAGTCGCCTCCTTGCCGTCCCTGTCGACCGAAGCCACATGCTTCCTCTGCTTTGAACACACGTGTGCCTGCCTTCCTCGCCTTGCATGCCTCATCACGGGTCAACCGCCGTCGACCTCACCGCTTCCCTCGGCCTCCCACAACTGCATGTTGCCGGCCATCCCCATGGCTCGAGCAGCCCGAGCCTCCATCTGGTCCTCTCGCCTTGAGGCTCCCCGTATCTGACCGGCCAACCGCATGTCCGTCCGTCTATATTGCTGCCGCTGGACACTAAGACATGGAGGCTCTTTAGCTATTGCATGCTTGTAGTGCCACCTCATGAGCAGGAGCAGCTTCAACCGATGCCTCCGTAAAGCCTGAGTGTCAATTTTGTGCACCAAATAGGACAAGACCGTCCTGGACTGACAAGTACCACGACGCTTGGAGCCCTCAGATACGTCAAGTTCGACTACCTTCATGTGTACCATTCCCGTCGGCCCTAGAAGACCCCATGGACGTCAAGTTCCTCGTCGTGACCCTGAACATCTATGACCCGTGTACCACTACTTCCACTACGAACTCAATCCACTCTGAAAACTCACGCTTCGAAGGTATACTGCCGAGACGACGCCCGTGAACAAATGCATGAATGTTGTATGAGATGCACCCTATGTTTGCCTTGAGTCTGAATTGTCAGTGCACGGTGCCCCTCTTTTGCCTTGTCGCCACCGTGTGGGAACCCAGTAATTGGGATCACCCCACAACTTTGCATGACATGCTCATGCCGCCCTTCTTTTGCATCGGCATGTCAATGAGTTGTTGGAACCGGAACGTTGCCGTGGCACCGTTTTGGGATTCTCCGCCGTGGCACCCCTTTCCTTCCACCACGGCGATGAAATACTCCATATCATGTTCGTGTCAACTTTTAACAAAAAATGCATAAAACTTGCAGATGTCATCCCCTTCATGGTAACAACATTTAAAATGGTTTAAATTGTCATTTTCTTAAAATTGCTAAATGACATGTGCGGATTTTCTGGAATTGTTGTTTGTTGTTTTTGGCCCTTTTTTAATTGCTTAGGTAGTGTAGTTTATTTGTGTTGCACCTCTTGCCCTGTTAACCAACATTTAAACGTGTTGGGTGCATAAACGAGATCAAACTAAATATGTGAATGTGGTGGTCCGTCAATATGCAACTCATTGCATATAGAGCTCTGATACGTCTCCAACGTATCTACTTTTGCAAACCCTTTTGCCCTTGTTTTGAACTCTAACTTGCATGAATTGAATGGAACTAACCCGGACTGACATTGTTTTCAGCAGAACTCCCATGGTGTTTTTTTTGTGCAGAATAAAAGTTCTCATAATCGCCTGAAAATCAACAGAGAATTATTTTGGAAAATATAAAAAATAGCTGCAAGAAGATCCACACCAGTTGGCCTTGGGCCTGTCCACGAGGGTGGGGGGCGCGCCCCCTGCCTCGTGGGCCCCCTGGTGAACCACCGACGAACCCCCAGTTCCTATATCTTCACTTTCGGGGAGAAAAAAATCAGAGAGAAGGAATTATCACGTTTCACGAGACAGAGCCGCCGCCAAGCCCTAATATATCTCGGGAGGGCTGATCTGGAGTCCGTTCGGGGCTATGAAGAGTGGACATCGTCGCCACTGTCATCATCAACCTCCCTCCATCACCAATTCCATGATGCTCACCGCCGTGTGTGAGTAATTCCATCGTAGGCTTGCTGGATGGTGATGGGTTTGATGGGATCTATCATGTAACCGAGTTAGTTTTGTTAGGGTTTGATCCCTAGTATCGACTATGTTCTAAGATTGATGTTGCTATGACTTTGCTATGCTTAATGCTTGTCACTAGGGCCTGGGTGCCATGATTTCAGATCTGAACCTATTATGTTTCCATGAATATATGTGTGTTCTTGATTCTATCTTTTAAGTCTATAGTCACATACTATGTGTTATGATCCGGCAACCCCGAAGTGACAATAATAAGGACCACTCCCGGTGATGACCGTAGTTTGAGGAGTTCATGTATTCACTATGTGTTAATGCTTTGGTCCGATAGTCTATTAAAAGGAGGCCTTAATATCCCTTAGTTTCCAATAGGAACCCGCTGCCACGGGAGGGTAGGACAAAAGATGTGATGCAAGTTCTTTTCCATAAGAACGTATTACTATATTCGGAATACATGCCTACATTGCATTGATGAACTAGAGCTAGTTCCGTGTCACCCTAGGTTATAACTTCTACATGATGAATTGCGTCCGACATAATTTCCCATCACCGATCCAATGCCTACGAGCGTTACCTATATTGCTTGTTGCTTATTTACCTTTCCGTTGCTACTATCACAAAAACTACAAAAACACTATCCTTACTTTTATTATTGCTACCGCCACTATCATGTTACTTTGCTACTAAACTATCTTGCTGCAGATACTAAATTTCCAGGTGTGGTTGAATTGACAACTCAGCTGCTAATACTTAAGAGTATTCTTTGGCTCCCCTTGTGTCGAATCAAAAAATTTGGGTTGAATACTTTACCCTCGAAAACTGTTGCGATCCCCTACACTTGTGGGTTATCAAGACTATTTTCTGGCGCCGTTGCCGGGGAGCATAGCTCTATTCTTTAAGTCACTTGGGATTTATATCTGTTGATCACTATGAAGAATTTGAAGGACTCAAAAACCAAGATCTTACCCTCAACTATTAGGGGAGGTAAGGAACTGCCATCTAGCTTTGCACTTGATTCTCCTTTTGTTATGAGTAAACTTGTGATACCTACTCCTGCTATTGAATCTGATATGTCGTATGTTCTTGATTCTCGTATGTTATGGGTAAAATGACTCAGGAACCTCTGTATCCTGATGGCCACCCTAAGAGAATTGAGCAAGATTCTCAGAGAGCTAACTTAGATGCACCTAGTTCTTCTAAGAAGAAGAAAAAGAAAAATGATAGGATCTTGCATGCCTCTAGTGAACCTGTAGCTGATACACCTAAGAATCCCAATGATATATCTATTTCTGATGCTGAGACACAATCTGGTAATGAACATGAACCTAGTGACAATATTAATGATGATTTTCATGATGATGCTCAACCTAGCAATGATAATGATGTAGAGATTGAACCTGCTGTTGATTTTGATAACCCACAATCAAAGAATCAACGTTATGATAAGAGAGACTTTGTTGCTAGGAAGCACGGTAGGTAAAGAGAACCATGGGTTCAGAAACCCATGCCTTTTCCTCCGAAACCATCCAAGAAAAAGGATGATGAGGATTTTGAGCGCTTTGCTGAAATGATTAGACCTATCTTTTTGCGTATGCGTTTGACTGATGTGCTTAAAACAAATCCTTATGCTAAGTATATGAAATATATTATTACCAACAAAAGAAAGATACCTGAAGTAGAAATTTCCACCATGCTTGCTAATTAAACTTTTGAGGATGGAATGCCTAAGTAATTAGGACATCCAGGAGTACCTACTATACCTTGCTCCATTAAGAGAAACTATGTTAAAACTGCTTTGTGTGATCTTGGAGCCGGTGTTAGTGTTATGCCTCTCTCTTTATATCGTAGACTTGACTTGAGTAAGCTGACACCTACTAAAATAACTTTGCAAATGGCTGATAAATCAACTGCTATACCTGTCGATATTTGTGAGGATGTGCCTGCTGTAGTTGCAAATGTTACTATTCTAACAAATTTTGTTATACTTGATATTCCCGAGGACGATAGTATATCTATTATTCTTGGAAGACCCTTTTTGAATACTGCAGGTGTCGGGGAAACTGATCGCCCATGAACACCTATGGGACCGGAGCCCCTTTTCGGTACGGCAAGGGGGTGGAGGATGCACAAAGAGCATATCGGGGCAAACACGCGAGCAGTTTACCCAGGTTCGGGCTGCACGGGGGCGTAAAACCCTACTCCTGCCTTGGTTTGTATTGCGTTCTTGGCTCGGGAGCGAGAAGAGCTACAGTGCTGATCGCTAGGACCGAGCGTGAGAGTGATCGATGATCGGAACCTCTTCTACGTTGCGCATGGGCCTCCTTTTATAGGTCAAAGGGGTCATCGACAGGTGGCAACATAGTCGAGGGTAAAAATGTAAAATGGGTGGTAGTTGGAACAGTGTATGCATAGTGCTCTATACCTAACTCTGACGGCAGGGGACAAAGGCATTAAATGCCCGTCGCCGTCACTCCAAACAGTGCGAAAAGCGTCCGTCAGGGCGCCACCGTCCGCCACGACGGTGGCCTTGTCATCGCAGCTTGCCACCGTGTACCTCAGGCTGCACAGCCTTCTGCCACGCGTGCCTGGAAGGGTCCCAGGGCGACGCGTGGGCGGATGAGCTGGACCGCGGGCACTTAGTGGAAGTTTGCCGCGGCAAGCGCCTTGCCGCGGCTGCTATCTTGTCGCGCCCGGAAGCTTCTCTCTCTCCGGGCCTTGCCGGGACGCGTGGCGCGTCGCGGCAAGTCTCTTGAAATGCCATGTTTGGCCTTCCTGGCAAGTTCTTCTTGTCAGGGTCTTGCGCCTTGAGTGGCCTTGCTCCTTGAGTGGCCTTCCCGGCAAGCTGCTCTTGCCGGGGCCTTGTTTCCTTAACTTGAATACTTTGTTCTTGAATGGCTCCAAAGAGAACCATAGTGGACCTTGGCGGCCGCACGGCAAGCCCTGCCACGGGACGCTGCGACTGCCCGTGCACTAGTTCGGGATACTAAGGTACCCCTACTTTAGTACACCGACAGGAGCCCCCGGGCCTGGGCCATACACGGTGCCGAGCGCTGTTGGGCCAGGCCCAAAACAGTGCACGGGCACGCGCGGCCCGCGGCACACCGTATCCAACTCCGTATCCACCGCGCCCCTCCCTAACGGCACACATCAATCGCGGCGTCGTGGGAGAGATCGTGGCATGTTTCTTTAATGGGGAAATGCGGAACGTCCCCCTCTTCCCCTTAAAAGCAGGGGAAACAGGGGCAGTCCCTTCCATTCGCCCGTTGCTTCTTCATCCTCCAGAAACCCCCGCCACTCCGCTCCTCCCCGAAGGTCGAAAGAGAGCAGCGCTCCGCCCCCTCCCTCCGCCGCCGCCAGCATCACCAGCGCCGTCGACTTCCCCCATCGTCCCCGCCATGGCCCCGAAGGGCGAGAAGGCGAAGGCCGCGAAGTCTGCCAAGGGGCTGCGGCTAGTAGCAATGCGGAAGAAGATGGCGGTCTTCCCGCCGAGGCTCAGTGCGGAGGAGCTGAAAGACGCCTTCTACCTCTTCTGGTCGAGGGAGACGAAAGCGCACCCGCGCACCAAGGTACTCCTCGCCGTGGCCTGCGAGATGTACCCGAATGGCTATGCCTTCTTCGCTCTGTTCTTCTACTGCGGGCTCTGCCCGCCCTTTTTGGAGTTCTTCTGCGACGTCATGAATACCTACGGGTTTCATCTCCTTGACTTCACCGCAAACGCCATCTTGACCATGGCCATTTTCGCACATCTGTGCGAAAATTTCGTCGGAGTTTACCCCAATGTAGCTCTCTTCCGCCATTACTTCATACCTCGAGTCGAGTCAGGGTCACCTCTGTCTGGCGGAATCTCTTGGATTTTTAGGCTCCATAAGAAAGAGGCTTACTTGACGGGGGAGCTCCGCGGCAAGTGGGATGAGTAGAGGGCCCACTGGTGTTGGATTATAGAGGATGACCCGCAGCCATTCACTTCCCGGTGTCAGGTAGCAGCAGTACGCGGCAACGACTGGAGTGACCTGGCCCCTGAGGACGACAAGCTGAAGATAGCCATCACTCGGATCCTTCGCCTCCGGCAAGCCAGGCTCACTGTAGGTGCTGTCGGGGCAGACTTCCTCCGCCGCCGCATCGCTCCCTTGCAGGAGAGGAAGAGGGCTGCCTGGGAGTTCAAGAACGCGGCAGACAACATGAGACTGCGCCCGGGCCTCAATTACAACTTCACTGTCCTGGCGCGCCAAAGATGTCGGGGAAACTGATCGCCCACGAACACCTATGGGACCGGAGCCCCTTTTCGGTATGGCAAGGGGGCGGAGGATGCACAAAGAGCAGATCGGGGCAAACACGCGAGTAGTTTACCCAGGTTCGGGCCGCACGGGGGCGTAAAACCCTACTCCTGCCTTGGTTTGTATTGCGTTCTTGGCTCGGGAGCGAGAAGAGCTACAGTGCTGATCACTAGGACCGAGCGTGAGAGTGATCGATGATCGGAACCTCTTCTACGTTGCGCATGGGCCTCCTTTTATAGGTCAAAGGGGTCACCGACAGGTGGCAACGCAGTCGAGGGTAAAAATGTAAAATGGGTGGTAGTTGGAACAGTGTATGCATAGTGCTCTATACCTAACTCTGACGGCAGGGGACAAAGGCATTAAATGCCCGTCGCCGTCGCTCCAAACAGTGCGAAAAGCGTCCGTCAGGGCGCCACCGTCCGCCACGACGGTGGCCTTGTCATCGCAGCTTGCCACCGTGTGCCTCAGGCTGCACAGCCTTCCGCCACGCGTGCCTGGAAGGGTCCCAGGGCGACGCATGGGCGGATGAGCTGGAGCGCGGGCACTTAGTGGAAGTTTGCCGCGGCAAGGCTGCTATCTTGTCGCGCCCGGAAGCTTGTCGCTCTCCGGGCCTTGCCGGGACACGTGGCGCGTCGCGGCAAGTCTCTTGAAATGCCATGTTTGGCCTTCCTGGCAAGTTCTTCTTGTCAGGGTCTTGCGTCTTGAGTGGCCTTGCGCCTTGAGTGGCCTTCCCGGAAAGCTCCTCTTGCCGGGGCCTTGTTTCCTTAACTTGAATACTTTGTTCTTGAATGGCTCCAAAGAGAACCACAGTGGACCTTGGCGGCCGCACGGCAAGCCCTGCCACGGGACGCTGCGACTGCCCGTGCACTAGTTCGGGATACTAAGGTACCCCTACTTTAGTACATCGACAGCAGGGGCTGTTATTGATTGCAACAAAGGCAATGTCAGTTTTCATGTCAATGGTAATGAGCATATGGTACACTTTCCGAGGAAACAACCTGAGGTCTACAGTATCAATTATATTGGAAAAACTTCAACTATCACTATTGGAGGTTTTGAGTTTCCTATTCCTACTATCAAGAAGGCATATGACATTCTTATTGTTGGGGACATACATATCCCCATTGCGGTAACCTAGTGTTATTCGAAAATTCTCTAGTTTCATGTTACTCGGAAAGAGTTTATTAACAAGACCTGATCAACCTTGTTAATGGATTCCTTTTGATTGGCACGGGATAGGTGAATCTAGATATCACAACCTTCTGTACTCCCCTTTTACTTTCTGTTAATTAGGATAAATAAAGCAAAAATAATATTTTATATCTGTCTCTACACTTATCCGGGCAATAAAAAAATATCTCGAAAATAAAAGTTCTCCAAATGCCATGAAAATGAAATATGATTTTTTTTCTAGAATATTTGAGGAAATATGGCACTGAACACACAGCGAGGGCAGCCAGCGCGTGGCCACGAGGGTCCAGGGCACGCCCCCTGCCTCGTGGGTCCCACGCGGCCCCCTCCACTTATTCCTACACCCATTCTCTTCTTGTTCCTCCCAAAAAAATCCCCAACCAGCTCAAACCCGAGTTCTAGCTCATCTTGCTGCCATTTTCGATCTCCTTGCTGAAAGCACCATTCGCAAAACTGTTTGGGGAGATTGTTGCATGGTATGTGACTCCTCCATTGGTCCAATTAGTTTTTGTTCTAGTGCTTTATTTTTTGCAAATTTATGCTGCTGTGGTGACCTTGTTCTTGAGCTTGCATGTCAAATTTTCTTGGTCCCATGTAGTTTTAATGCATGATATAGCCTCTAGGCACTTATAGGAGTTGCTGCTATCAATCTTGTTGAGTTTGGTTAACTTTTATTTTGAAGTTACTAAAAAATTCAGAAATTTTCAGAAAAGGAAAATGTTAAAGAGATTGCTGAGGGGCTCCTCCAGCAAGAGCTCAGAGGAGAAGAAGAAAGAAGAAAATAAGAAGCCCAAGTATAATCTTCCTTGCATGGCGGAAGTTCGACCGTGTGAATGGCCTTGTAATGATTTCATGATGTCTGCCGGTATTTACGAAGACTTTTATTGGTTGGCAAATAATGCAGGCCTCACCGACTTCCTCAATGACCAGAAAGAACAGTATCTCTTACTCACCAATATTTTCACGCAAAGCTTCCATTTTCATTCTAGGAAAACACCACCTACGGTGTAGTTTCGTTTATACGATGTGATTAAGGAGATATCACTCTTAGACTTTTGTGAAATATGCAAAGTACCCTTTGGAGGTAGACTTGATGAACCACGTCGTGAAGACATAGAAGGGCGTATTGACATGATAGCCGTAAGGGAAACGAGACAAGTTTCAGGGGCAATGATCACTAGTATACACTTCCCTGTTCTGCACTACTTTGCCTTATTCGCTAGTAGATGTTTAATTGGTCGCGGGAATAGTGGGAATCTCAGTGCCCCTGATATTATCATTTTACGCCATGCTTTGTTTCAAGACACAACTTTTAGCTTGGGCGCCGTCGTAGCCAAACGATTGAGTCTTAACCGCTCAAAGGGGCCCGTGTTTGGAGGCATCTTTGCTTCTCGCCTTGCTGAATATTTTAATATACCTATTAAGCATCATGAGAAGGAAGAAAAATTGCTTGCCCCTGTTTATCTAGACTATAAGAGCATGGTAGCTCATGATTTTATTGTTGAAGACAAGAATATGCAGCTTAATTATAAATTAAGGTTTGATGAAATATATTATGAAATTGTTACCTTCCCTGCACCATCTTTGTTTGATTTGTCTACATGCGTATTCCTCATCACATCAGATGCCTTCTAGAAGTACCAAGGCCAGGCACAAGCTTCAGAGCCTGAGCCAGGACCACCACTTGATCCTTCCCGTCAATCTGTTTATGGGTGGGAGCTAGATGAGCTCGCCAACCAGTGGCACCCAGAGGATGCATCTCAGTACACTGGAGGGAGTGGCTTTGATCTGTGGCCATATACCAACTTAGGCCAAAAGCCTAAGCTTGGGGGAGTACGTGTTTCTCACCGACTTACATTCATGTTCACACTTATTCCAGTTGTCGGTGCTCACACTCTTGCACTATACCATCCATGCTTAGTTTCAATTTCTTTTTCTTAGTCTTTTTCATGTGTGCTAGAAAAACCCAGAAAAACAAAAATATATTAGTTGTAGCTTCTAGATAGTTTACTTTCTTTGCTTGTAGTTGTAGTTAAAAAATGAAAACCCAAAAAGATTTCCCCTTCTTGTTTTTCTTGTTGGGAGCTTTCCCGTGTAAATAGTTTCTTTTCTTTTCTTTGGGGGTTAAGAGTAGAAGATCATGATTGAAAATGCTTAGTGGCTCTCACATGCTTTGTTGTTGATTTAACCTTGAGCCATATTACCTTGTCTTCTCTCTTGTATTAAATGTCTACAGATTCCAGCTTAGTCCAATGCACGTGCACTATTATTATTATACACACCGTTCAGTCGTGCGAGTGAAAGGAAATAAGGATGATATATGATGAACTAATTGAGATGAGAAAAGCTGGTGTGAAGTCGACCTCTCTTGTTTTTGTAAATATGATGGCTCATCGTTCCTGATTCAGCTTATTATGAATGAAACATGCTTGCAATGACAATTAGAGATCATAGGTGCTTATGCCATGCTTAATTAGCTGAGAGTTTATAATGGTCTATCTTGCGTGCCAACATGACATCAAAATGGTTGTGATGTGGTATGATGGGTGGTATCCTCCTTTGAACGATTTAAGTTATCTGACTTGGCACATGTTCACGCATGTAGTTGAAACAAATCAACATAGCCTTCACGATATTTATGTTCATGGTGATTTATATCCTACTCATGCTTGCATTCATTGTTGATTAACTTTAATGCATGTTCATTACCGTTGTTGCTCTCTAGCTGGTCGCTTCCCAGTCTCTTTCTAGCCTTCACCTGTACTAAGCGGGAATACTGCTTGTGCATCCACTTCCATAAACCCTAAAGTTATTCCACATGAGTCCACTATACCTTCCTATATGCGGTATTTACCTGCTGTTGCAAGTAAATTTGTGTGAGCCAAACTCTAAACCTTCAAATGAAATTTTGTTTTGTCTGCTCGAACAGCTCATGTATCAACTAGGGTTGTCTATATATTCCATGGTAGGTGGGTTATTCTCACGATGAGTGGACTCCGCTCATCATGCATGAGAAAATGGCTGGTAATCGGGATGCCTAGTCCCATGCTCAAAATCATAATAATTAAACAAAACTCCCCCAGGGCTGTTGCTAGTTTGGACGGTACCCGTTGTTTCGGGCTAGCCGTGAAGTGTGCTTGTTGGTGGTTGGGGGAGTATAAACTTTACCATTCTGTTTGGGAACCGCCTATAATGTGCGTAGCATGGGAGATATCGAGATTCTTGGTTGTTATGTTGACAATGAAAGTATACCGATCAAAATGTTATTCATCTCTATTTAAAAATCGAGCTCTAGCACCTATACAAATCCCTGCTTCCCTCTGCGAAGGGCCTATCTATTTACTTTTATGCAAAGTCATCATCCTCTTATCAAAGAGAACCATTAGGAGAGCACCTCTGTCGTTGCATGTATTACTATTAATTTGCAATGAGTATGATCATGACTGGATCTCTTTTACCATGAATTACAATGTCTAGCCAGTCCTTGATCTTTAAAGGTGCTCTGCATTTATGTTTTGCGGTCTCAGAATAGGCTAGTGAGATACCATCTTGTTATATCATATCATGATTGTTTTGAGAAAGTGTTGTCATCCGAGGTTTGTTATTATTGCTCGCTAGTTGATTATGCCATTGATGTGAGTAGTCTTGAGACCTGAAAGTTATTGTGAATATGGTTAGTTCATGATTTTGTTGAAAACATGAATGCTAGCTTACGTATTTACAACATCAAGAGCAAACAGAGTTTGCCAAAGTTTTTCTTTATCACTTTCAGTTTATCAACTGAATTGCTTGAGGACAAGCAAAGGTTTAAGCTTGCGGGAGTTGATACGTCTCCAACGTATCTACTTTTCCAATCCCTTTTGCCCTTGTTTTGGACTCTAACTTGCATGATTTGAATGGAACTAACCCGGACTGACGTTGTTTTAAGCAGAACTGCCATGGTGTTGTTTTTGTGCAGAATAAAAGTTCTCGGAATCGCCTAAAAATCAACAGAGAATTATTTCGGAAAATATAAAAAAATACCTGTAAGAAGATCCACACCAAGGGGCCTTGGGCCTGTCCACGAGGGTGGGGGGCGCCCCCCTGCCCAGGGCGCGCCCCCTGCCTCGTGGGCCCCCTGGTGCTCCACCGATGTACCCCCAGATCCTATATTTTCACATTCGGGCAGAAAAAAATCAGAGCGAAGGAATTATCGCATTTCACGAGACGGAGCCGCTGCCAAGCCCTAATCTCTCTCGGGAGGGCTGATCTGGAGTCCGTTCGGGGATCCGGAGAGTGGAGATCATCGCCATCGTCATCATCAACCTCCCTCCATCACCAATTCCATGATGCTTACCGCCGTGTGTGTGTAATTCCATCATAGGCTTGCTGGACGGTGATGGGTTGGATGGGATCTATCATGTAATCGAGTTAGTTTTGTTAGGGTTTGATCCCTAGTATCCAGTATGTTCTAAGATTGATGTTGCTATGACTTTGCTATGCTTAATGCTTGTCACTAGGGCCCGAGTGCCATGATTTCAGATCTGGACCTATTATGTTTCCATGAATATATTTGTGTTGTTGGTCCTATCTTGCAAGTCTATAGTCACCTACTATGTGTTATGATCCGGCAACCCCGAAGTGACAATAATCGGGACCACTCCCGTTGATGACCGTAGTTTGAGGAGTTCATGTATTCACTATGTGTTAATGCTTTGGTCCGGTACTCTATTAAAAGAGGCCTTAATATCCCTTAGTTTCCAATAGGACCCCGCTGCCACGGGAGGGTAGGACAAAAGATGTCATGCAAGTTCTTAACCATAAGCACGTATGACTATATTCGGAATACATGCCTACATTGCATTGATGAACTGGAGCTAGTTTTGTGTCACCCTAGGTTATAACTTCTACATGATGAATTGCATCCGACATAATTTCCCATCACCGATCCAATGCCTACGAGCTTTACCTATATTGCTTGTTGCTTATTTACTTTTCTGTTGCTATTATCACAAAAACTACAAAAACACTATCGTTACTTTTATTGCTGCTACCGCCACTATCATATTACTTTGCTACTAAACTATCTTGCTGCAGATACTAAGTTTCCAGGTTTGGTTGAATTGACAACTCAGCTGGTAATACTTAAGAGCATTCTTTGGCTCCCCTTGTGTCGAATTAACAAATTTGGGTTGAATACTTTACCCTCGAAAACTGTTGCGATCCCCTACACTTGTGGGTTATCAAGCTCCACTTAAATTGTAGTATTGTTTCTGCACTTTGCCATGCCATGCTTATTTAAACCAAACATGCATCATCCATGGTTGTGCATCATGCCATGCTTATGCTTGTGTGTTTACCATGTTGTTTGCTTCTTTCCGGTTTGCTTCTCTCGTTAGCTTCGATTTCGTTTCGGGTTGTTAGGATTCGTTCGACTACGTCCGCTTGTCTTCTTCATGGTCTCGTTCTTCTTCCTTGCGGGATCTCAGGCAAGATGACCGTTCCTTAATATCACCTCTATCTTTGCTTTGCTAGTTGTCTTGCTCTATCGCTATATCGCGCTACCTATATATTTGATTGTCAGCCGCCTACATTGCCATTAAACCTCTAACCACCCTCCTAGAAAACCGTTAATTGGCTAAGATACGTTTTTACTCAGCACCCTCTTATAGCATTGTTAGTTGCAGGTGCAGTTGAAGATGTTCCTTGTTGGAACATAGATTCTTTGGGATAACACAATATATATCTTATTAAATTAATGCACATATATACTTGGTAATGGGTGGAAGGCTTGGCCTTTTGATTGGTTTTTTGTTCCACTCATGTCGCCTTAGGATTTGACAAATCGGTGTTATGTTCCTTGATATTGCGTTCCTAACACAGTTGGGTTTTATGCCCCCCTCCCCGATAATTCTCTCTATTTAAAGCTTTTCCAGCAAGGCCCAACATTGGTTTTACCATTTGCCTAATAACTAAAAACTTGCATAAGGAGTAATTAACCCGAGGATTCTTAATCTACAACCCGGGCGAGTGCTCCTCATGAGTGTTGGTCCAAAGTAGAGCACTTTGCGGGGGCCATCCCTTGGCAACTTGGGGTATTTTGTCTCCCGTACGTGACGCTCATCCGACCGTGGCCTGAGACGAGATACGCGTGGGTCTTATCAGGGTGTCGGCACGTCAGGGAGGTCTTGCTAGATTAGTTTTACCATTGTGAAAATATCTTGTGCACAGGATTCTGAGAACACTCGGGTCTTCCCAATTTGGAGTTGTTACTCCGCTGATCGTGAGATCTTGTGATGGGCTAAGTTGGGACACCCCTGCAGGGTTATGATCTTTCGAATGCCATGCCCGCGGTTATGTGGCGGATTGGAGTTTGATAATATCCGGTTGTAGATAACTTGACACCATAACTCAATAAGAAACACTACCTGTGTGACTAACCATAATGGTCTCTTTTCGAAGGGGTTTGGAAAGTGTACACGGTGGGGTTATGTATGAACGTAAGTAGTTAGGATCACTTCTTGATCACTACTAGTTGCGACCGTTGGCACATATTCTCATCTCGCTCTGACTTCGTAAGCTAGCCTCATACAATGCTTAGTGCTGCTGCACCCACTTTATAACCTCTCCACACCTAAAATCCTTGATAGTTTTGATACCCGGGAACAAGATTCTTGAGTCCTCGTGACTCACAGTTTACTACACAAACAGATGCACGTACATCAGAGTTTGACTCAGGATACGTGCAAGAGCTTCAATGGGAGTTTGATGCAGAGTGTGGGCATATGTACGTGACGTACCCCGATGATCATTAGTGGTTCCTACTAGGGCCGATCGGGATTAGCTTGTGTGGTATCTTTTTCTTCATTTGATTTCGTCCGTAGTCAGACTATGTGTTCTATGGATGATTGTATGTTTATTGTATTAATTATGTGACTTGGCGAGTGTAAGCCAACTACTAAACTCTCTTTCATCATGTTAATTACATGGGTTGTGTAAAGATACCATGCTTGAGACTACTCCTGAATGCGGTTATGACTCTAAGTCGTGCCTCGACACGTAGGAGCTATAGCCGCATCCTAGGCGTTACATCTATGCATAGGGTTGATGCACGTTCTTGTCTTTGTTTCTCTGGTAGAAGTCTTGGGGCACTCTTTGAGGTTCTATGTGTTGGATTGAGTATTATAAATCTGAACCTGTTTTGGTGTTATTCTAGTACGAACTCTTGATAGATCAATCAGAAAGAATAACTTGTGTTATTCTAGTACGAACTCTTGGATAGATCGATTGGGAAGAATAGCTACAAACAATTATTCTCATGTTCTCTGCTAGATAGGAACTTTGGAGTGATTCTTCATCGCACGTTGAGGGATGGTTATGTGATCCAATTATATTAGCATTGTTGAGAGTTTGTACTGGCGAAAGTATGGACCCTAGGCCTCATTTTCTAGCATCGCAATACCGTTCGTGCTCAATTTTATCAATTGCTACATTGCAATTTTTTATTGTTCCTATTTAAAAAACCAATATCTACTATCATTTCTACACTTGTATCACCATCTCTTCGCCGAACTAGTGCACCTATACAATTTACCATTGTATCTGGTGTGTTGTGGACACAAGAGACTTTTTATTATTTGGTTGCAGGGTTGTTTGAGAGAGACTATCTTCATCCTACACCTCCCATGGATTGATAAACCTTAGGTCATCCACTTGAGGAAAATTTGCTACTGTCCTACAAAACTGTCCGCTTGGAGGCCCAACACGAGTCTACAAGAACAAGTTGTGTAGTAGACATCATGCTCTTTTCTGGCGCCGTTGCCGGGATGTGAGTGCTTTAAGGTATATCTTTAGATCTTCCAATCGAATATTTTAGTTTCTTGTTTTATCACTAGTTTGGTTTTGTAAAAGAAAACTACAAAAAATGGAATTGAGGTTGAATCATATTATTCATCTTTATAAAATCTTTCATGAAAATGATGGAAAGGAAAATTGTGCTCAATTGATAGAAGAAGAATTCTATAAAATGTTTGGCATAAAATATTTGAATGATGAGCATGATTGCAATGTTGTTAGTATGAATTCTCTGAATATCCATGATGCTAAACATATCCAAAGCCATAAGCTTGGGGATGTTATGTTTGATGAAGATGATATTTTTAGTCCGCCAAGATTTGATGTGGAAATTTGTTATAATGGTAGCATGACTTCTATTTATGATGATTATATTGATAAAAGTGGATTTGGAGAGGTCATGACTTTATTTAGTGATGAACCCACTACTTTGGAGGATGTTTCAATTGACTATGATAAGAAAGTTCCTATCTATGATGGTTATGGTGATGTCATATATGATATATTGAAAAATGATAACCAAGAAACTTTTCATCATGACTTTAATTTTCAATCTCATGATAGTTATTTTCTTGAGTTTGCTCCCACCACTATTCATGATAATAAATTTTCTTATGTGGAGAGTAGCAAAATTTCTATGCTTTTCTATCATGAAAAGAATGATTTACGTGATGGATATATTGTTGAATTCATTCATGATGCTACTGAAAATTACTATGAGAGAGGAACATATGCTTGTAGGTACTGCAATAAAATCAATTTTCCTCTCTATGTGTTGAAAATCTTGAAGTTTTTCTTGTTTTGCCTTCCTATGCTAGTTGATTCTTGCTCCCAAAATTTGTTTGCTCACAAAATCCCTATGCATAGGAAGTGAGTTAGACTTAAATGTGCTAGTCATATTCTTCATGATGCTCTCTTTGTGTTTCTATATTTATCTTTTATGTGAGCATCAGTGAAATCATCATGCCTAGCTAAAAGGCATTAAAGAAAAGCGCTTGTTGGGAGACAACCCAACATTTACCACTAATGTTTTTGTGTGTTCACATGGTTAAGCTACTGTAGTAATCATGTTTTACATGTTTTGATTCAATGAAGTGCCAAGTAAAGCCTTTGGGATAGTGTGGATGATAGTTTATTTGATTATGTGCAAAAACATAAAGTTTTGCGTCCAGTGCAGAAAATTCAATAGATCATTGGAACGTGATAATTAGCTAAAATTTTGACACATGATTGAAATACAAATTTCCTACATTTTCTGATTTTTTTTCAGAATTTTAAGAGTTGAATAGTATGGTGGTTGTATTTTTGTGTTTTTGATTTTTTAGATCGAAAGCAATATGATAAAAGATAAACCCGGGGGCCATAGTTTTCACTAGATTACTATTGAGCAATTTATAGAAGATCACATTGTTCTGACGATATCCAAGGCAATGATCATGTATATAGGCATCACATCCGAGACAAGTGGACTGACTCCTTCCTGCATCTATTAGTATTACTCCACACATTGACTGATATCCGGCATGCATCTAGTGTATTAAGTTAACAAGAACGGAGTAATGCCTTAAGCAAGATGGCATGATGTAGAGGGATAGATCAAATAAATATGAACAAACCCCATATTTTTATCCTTAATGGCAACTATACCAATACGGTTCATGTACCTTTGTGTCACTGGGATTTAGCATCGCAAGATTGAACCCATTACAAAACACCTCTTCCATTGCAAGAAAAATTAATCTAGTTGGCCAAACGAAATCAATCGGAGAGAAATACAAAGCTGTAATAATCATGCATAAAAGAATTCACAGAATACTCCAATAATATTCATAGATAATCCAATCATAAACCCACAATTCGTCATATCTCAATAAACACACCGCAAAAGAAGATTACATCGAACATTGTATTGATGATCAAAGGGAGATAAGAAGCCATCTAGCTACTAGCTATGGACTCGTAGGTTTGTGGAAACTACCCACACATCATTGGAAGGGCAACAAGGTTGATGAAGAAACCTTCCATGACTGAACCCCCCTCTCGCGGAGCACTAGAAAAGGTCCCCTGACGGGATCTATCGAAGACAGAAACTTGCGGGGGTGTATCTGAATACTAAAATATCTCTCTAAGCGAGGGGCATAAATACCACCATGGATTTTTGCCCTTAGCTCTATTATTGTGCAGACGACGTGCAATAATAGCCCATAGGTTAAAGGTGTGATCATTGTGATGTGAACAACGTAAAATGGCGAGGTCAGGGACACTGAGTATAATGCCCTTCTCTCTAGCAGTCAAACACTTCACGGCAAATAAGGCAAAGTAATGCACAGAAGGAAATTGCAGACTAGTGGCTGTGGCTTTACACACCCCCTCCCCCCCACTGTCAAAGTGAGGACGAAGTCCTCAAACTCTACCGGTTTAGGCTCTCTTAAATCCCCATCAGAGGGAATTAAACAAATCCCACAAAATCCAGTGAGCGGTATCTGACGGGTTTCAAAATATAAATTGAACCGCACTACAGGAGGTTCATGCCTATTCAGAAAATGAAAGTTTCGCATGAAGGAGTTCATGAGGGTATGGTGTTGGTCACACTCATCTGCGAGAAAGTTGGTATGTCCAACATTTGAAAATTGTACGAACTCTTGGTGGAATCTGGCTTCTTCCATGAAGGCATTGTCCGTCCATTTGCACTGTCGGACCTCCGCCCATCGCGGAGTGTTGATGTCACCAGCTGATGATTCACAAGTGACTCCCTTGGCATTTTTCTCAGATGAACTCCTTCGAAAAAGGTCCATCTCCCTAAGAAAAAAATTCTGAAATTTTTGGGTCACAAAATAAAGTTAACAAAACTTCACAAGCTTGATAGCAACTACTCATATGGATGTCTAGAGACAATATCAAGCATTCAAACTACTTGGAACTCCAATAATTCGACATGCAATATCATTTTCTATAGCACAAAGAGTAGTTAATTACTCAAAATATAAACCACTAAAATAAAAACTAATTGGAGCAATGGAGGAGTCACATACCAAGGAACAATCCCCCAAAACAGTTTCGGAAATGGAGCTTCGAGCAAAGATATTGAAATCCGCGGGTTTGAGAGCAATAATATGAGAGAGAGAGAGCTACGGAGATTTTTTTCTGGAGGTAGGTGATGAAGTAGGCTAAAGTGATAAGTGAGTGGGAGTCGTGGGGCCCACTACCCACCTGGGCGCGCCTGGTGGGGGTGGCGTGCCCTAGTGGCTTGTGGCCACCTAGGACACCCCCTGTGATGTTTTCAGTGCCACAAATTCTTAAATATTAAGAAAAAATTCATGTCCAAATTTTAGGTCATTCTGAGCACTTTTATATTTGGGCACTTTTTTATTGCACGGATAATTTAGAACACATGGTATTCATGGCATTTTATTATATTTAAGTAAAAACATTAGAAAATATAAAATGGGTACAGAAGGTTGTGTCTACTAAATTCGGCGACCACATGCCTCTAAAAAATGATCCATTAATAAGGTTGATCAAGTATTATTAACAACCACTTTCAATTAGCATGAACCCGAATAATTTCCGTAATACAATAAGTTACCTCAACAGGGATGTGCATATCCCCAACAATAAGTATTTCATATTTCCTTTTGGCAGTAGGTATAGGCAGTTGAAAACCTGCAATAGTGACTGTTGGAGTCTTTTCAATAACGATAATACCATTTACTTGCAATTGCTTCTTCGTAAAATGAACCGTATGCTTGTTACCATTTATTTGAAAAGTGACATTGCTTTTGTTGCAAGCTTTAACATCCACTGCTGTGTTCAAAAATGGTCTACCAAGGATAATCAACATGTCGTGGTCCCCAGGCATATCAAGTATAACAAAGTGTGTTAAGATAGTAAGATTTGCAACCACAACAAGAACATCCTCACAAACACCGATAGGTATGGCAGTTGATTTGTCACCCATTTGCAATGATATTTTAGTGGGTGTGAGTTTATTCGAATAAAGTCTTTTTTATATAGAGAAGGGCATAACACTAACACCAGCTCCTAAATCATATAAAGCAGTTTTCACATAATTTCTGTTATTGGAGCAAGGTATAGTTGGCATTCTAGGATCTTCTAATTTTTTTGGTACTCCATCCTTAAAACAATAATTTGCTAGCTTGGTGGAGATTTCAACTTCTGGTATTTTTTTATTAGTGAAAATATCCTTCATGTATTTAGCATAAGGGGCCATGTTTAAAATGCCAGTCAAACGAGTACGCAAAAGACTGGCCTAAGCATTTCAGCAAAGCATTCAAATTCTTTATCATCCTTTTTTAGATGGTATACGTGGAAAGGGCATGGGTTTCTAAACAAATGGCTCTCTCTCCTTACCATGTTTGCTAGTAAGAAAGTCTCTCTTGTAGTAACGTTTATTTTTAGGTTATGGGTTATCAAGATCAACAACAGGTTCTATTCCAACATAATTGTATGGTTCTTTATCATTATCTGGTTGAGCATCTAGATGAACGTCATCATTGTCATTATCATTATCATTGTGTGAATGTTCTTAACCATATTGAGTTTCTACATCAGAGATACACTTGGACTCGTCGGTGCTATACACACGGTTTTTAACCCGTTTTCGTGACGACATTTGGAACCCTCGCCAAGTGAGTGTGGGCGATGGGGCGTCCTTCCCACATGACCCAGAAACCGTCGGGGATATGGAGCCATGATCCAGAGGCCTTGCAAGATGTAATCGTGTGCGATGCAACACACACTAAATTACATTGCACATGTGGGATCGACAATTAAACGTTTCTAATGATGAAGTGAAACCAAACGGTGTGTCGTAATGAACCGATTGGGAAACAGTATGTAAGGCACATGGGCCAACATATGAACTGTGTGCGATATGTGCTCCATCGCACACGAGTTTTTTGCAGAACCCGTCTGCCATGCAAGACTCCATCGCACATGTTTCCCAACAATTACTGTGTGCGATAATGTTCTATCACAAACAGTTCGGGAACCCCTTTGCACACATACAAGTGCTGCAGACCACTTGTGATTTGTCGTGTATTACCGACGGTTGCGGCAAGAGTGACGTGTGCTTTTCATTTGGGATCCCACACGTTTCCTGAAAAAATTACGACTGGGATTGTATTTTACATTGGGAACGGTTTAGTCCGAGCTCTCGTGTGTGATACTGTGATATCACAATTGGTTCCGGAGACCTACGCACACGTAGTAGCGTTGCTACTCGTTTGCGATCTGCTATGTATCACCAACGGTTCCGCTACGATTGATGTATGCCTTCCGATGTGGATCACACTTACTCATTAAGTTAAACCGTGTGCGAAGCAATTGCCAGGTTAAAACGAAAATATCCCTTTTTGAATCAGCATACAAAAAGCAAATTCGCCACAATATTCAATTGGAAAAATAGTGTCCACATGAAGAACATTCATCAAATATCGCAACAATTGCAATTGAACATATGGTAGCTAAATTCCAATTATTTGTCGACACATATATGCATTACATAATTAATCATAGTGTAGGAAATACGAAGACCTCATCAGATGGAAAACAATGGATCCATGCGTATATGTTTAGCGGCTAACTCTTAACCAATGTTTCAGGAGAACATAGGTTGACATTTTCATTGTCACTAGTGGGATTGATGTAGTGATTCACGAAGAAGTCGCTGATAAATCTCTAAACCATCAGCAATTCACCAGCCGGGAGCGGTTCAGTGGTGTCCCATATGAGTGGAGTAGAAGATATTAATTAAGATAGACTTACTCGTACTAATTCGCGAGGATCTTCACAACTATCAGCAGATTTACAGATGGAGATCAGGTGTCTGCGAACATAGTATCCACAAAGGTTGGTCCCTGCTTGTTGCTGAGGACACATAATTTTTTTCTACAAAATTAGTCATGTATTTTTCCTGTTAGGAACAACCTAACCGGTGTTAGATGCATTATTTTTTCTTTGGACAGAAATATAAAGAGGTTTATTTGTGTTTGGTAGGGTGTATGAAGGGTGCATGAGAGCAAAAGTTCCCTTCTCGACCCATGTTTGGGTGTTTGGTTTAGTGTAAGAAGGGTGCATGAATCCACATTAGCTTAACACAAATACACTAGGAGCATGCATGAGGAGAGCATGCAAGAAAAGGGGTGCTGAGATGAGCATGCACGAAGAAGGAAGAACTATGCTGAGATGACTTTGCAACCAAACACACAAAAGCTTGAACATTTGACTAGCGTAAGAAAAGGTATTTGCAGACTATTGGAATAATTTTCCGAAAATAACGGATTTTAGTGTGTTACCAGAGAAACGATCTCGTGCTGCAGAGGCATTTCCCTCTTGAGCAGGTTCCCTGGTTTAGTTTTCCACAATGCGAGCACACTGCAAATGAAGATGAATTTTCACAACATCAATTATTGAACCAGATATACACTATTGCAGGGTGCTGCTAACGTGACACTACGATAAGAGACCCTTCGACGAAATTGTGTGTGATGCCATTATCACAAACTTTGGTGTAAAAAACCCGTCAAAAAAGGTCCAAAACATTTGCGATGGAGGATGCATCAAGCACAGATTAGAATTTAGTTGCGTGTGCGATGCAGGGCATATGGTTTAGTTCAATTAACTGTTTGCGATGAGCCTGAACAAAAGAAACAGACAACCAGATGAAGGTGTGAGCGATACACAACATATGGTTCACTCGGATGAACTGTTTGTGATTAGGCAACATAGAAGAAATGATCAGCTAGATCAAGGTGTGTGTGATATACCGCATGCGGTTCACTCGGATGAACTGTTTGCATTGAGACATGAGAACATAAACGGTTCAACTTAACAAGATGTGTGTGATACGCGGCAAACAGGTCTTTAATCGGAAACGTGTGCGAAGACCGATAACAACACAGACGATTACTGCTAACAAGCCGTGTGTGTTGTGAGCAAATGACTGCTGGTATACAATTGTGAGTGATTGATGAAAACATCACCAATGGGTTCCATTGTTTAGTCCGTGTGCGATGTGATTTTCTTTGTCCGCACAACATCTATGCTCTGTCTACAGAGCATCAACATATATACTTAAAAAGGCAGCATTGCATAACAAAATTAAGCATACAGTTACACAAGTGACTACACACATAACATTTCTACACACCAAAGTAAGCAATTACATGCATACTAATGCAGGAGAAATGAGGATCTAATCATCTACTTATTGTTGCGACGACGCTTACTATTGCTCTGCTTCCGGCTCGATCCCTGGCCGTTTTGGGGAAGGAGGCACTTCCTCATTTCAATGATCCTCCTGTACATGTCGTAGCTCGTGTACGCCTCCTCGGCCGCGTACACGACCTGAGCTTTGGTGAGTTTCTCAATCCAGGCCAAGTGCCAGGCACGCTTGTCCTTATTGCATCAATCATTCATGTCTCTATAGTAGGGGGTCGATGATGGCCTCTGCGAGGTGAACCAGTGAGTCCTTCTCATGCTCCTTGCTGCCTCAGATCTTGTATTGGACCTGGATGTCGCCACGATTCTAGCAGGCGATGCCCGAATTCTAGAGAGCCTTTACATCGTTCGTGATGTCCACCGTAGCGAACATGTAGTGGTGGATGTTGACAAACCTAGCGAAACGCTTGCAAGGTCTTGTGGACAGGCAGTAGTGGTAGATGAGGACATGGTGGCGCACACACATTTGGGCGACGACGACCTTTGGATGAGACCCGACACAAGCGTGGGTGTACTCGAGGTCGAACCCGACCACCTTCTACTTCTCCTCAGCAAGCAACAACTCCATGATGTGGATGTAGTGCTCCACCCAGACCGGGTCGTTTGTGTACACCTCCGAGAGGTCCATGAACCTTTTGTGGGTGTCCACCACGTCACGCATGGTGAACTGCTGCTCATCATCGGCAGCCGCTCGGAGCGCCATTGGAGCCGCGCGGGATACCCTCTAAGAATTTCTAATGGTGGGTGTTCTTCTTGTAATGGTGGGGCGTGATCGAAAGGTTGTCCTCTGTAATAAATGGGGGCCAGCTGGCCTGTAATCGCCACGTCTTGTCACGGTGTTCATAGCGGAGGATTCCAGTGCACGCTTGACAACACCGCATCACATGCGTGGGCACGAAGAGACGCGAAATGTATCGTCGGTGACCCTGTTCCCGCGCTACCTCACAGTTTACCGTGCAAGCTTCCCGCTCGGCTAGTTTGGCCATGCTTCGGCTAGAAGAGGGACGAATCATGGGCGTTTATTGGCAAAAAGCTTTGTAAAAACAAAGTGTGTGGAATAACTTAGGTCAAAAGTTTACCCGTGGGTGATAAGGTCGAAGTTACACAGAAGAGTGATGATGGACACTGGAGTGCGATAATTAATTCTACGCTCTACAGGGCACACGGTGGAAGAAACCAATTGTGTGCAATAATGTCGAAGATCACAGTCAAGTGAGCTATACAGATCGTGTGCTGTGAGATCGACAAGGTAAATAGATTCAAGAATGGTTAATGAAATCTAAGACCATTGCATATTAAGGTCAAAATAGTGCTACTAATATAGGAGTCTCATACGATGCCGTTTCAACGATTGTACCACAAAAGCTTGAAATATTACAGGGTTCAAATTCCAGAGTTATATGGCTCAAATTCAAAGATTAAAAGGTTCAAACTGATATTAGAAATGAAATTCAGCTCCTCAGCTACAAATGCTCGCGCTGATCCATTGAACATGGATATCAGAGAGTTTCAAACTAATATTACCACTTCTTAGTCTGGTTTCGAAACCTCAGAATTTTTGCAAAGGGTTCAGCCACTGAGAAGTCATGTATGGGGTTGACACGATGACTTCTGATTACTCTGTCATCTGATGTTCCAAAATGAAATTCAGTATTTTTGGAGCCTATTCCATTCTGCCGCAGGCGCCGGTGCTAATCAACAAACCATTCATTTTTGCATAATAAATGTAGGGCAAACCTCATTTCCTTCAGCACCCTTGCTCTGAGAACAAAGAACTTGGTGAATATAATCTGAAGTAAGGTCCTTCGGTATGAGTTCAAAGTAATTTCTGAGAGATGTCGATCAAGCATTTGACGTGATTGTTATATTGTGTCACATTATCCACCACTGGGCCTAATATTATCTTCAAAAGAAGAAAATGTGTTATTGCCTACATGCAGTTTTGAACATTACTATAGGCCTATTTGGTTTGCAGGATTTGTAAAATGCACTAACATGCCATGTTCGATCTCACATGATTAACATGGGCATTTGATTACATTCTAGAAAAATGTATCCTTCTTCACAGTAGGTCGGAGTGTATGAAAAGTTCCCTAAGAAAAGTAGTATAGATGAATCCAAAGGAGAAATGCTTATTGATTGTAACCATATGGATCAAGCAACCAGTATGGGGGTGGAACATGTATGTACTAGAATCCTCCAAAAGAATCCTTCAGAAATCGTTGTACATTGTCATTGTAAACTTGGAAAAAGGTGTCGCAAATTGAACTCCCTTATGGTTAACATTTAAAAGGAAAGGAACATGACCTCGATATATAGCTTCTCGAGGCACGGAAAGCATCCACTACAGGAATCAGGCATTTTGCCGTCAGTACGCTACAGACGGCAAAGAAAGGATTACAGACGGCAAAAATTTTGCCGTCAGCCCATGATGGCAAAATATGTCGGCAATCTCAAAATCGACAAAGGCTCATTTTGCCATCAGCCCAATGACGAGATGATGGCAAAAGTTTTGCCGTCAGTGAACACCTTTTGCCGTCAGCCAAAATGCCTACACGGCAAAAAAAAGCAAATAGACGGAACGCCCGTCTACCGGACGGCGTGAGTTCTTTTTGCCGTCAGCCCAATGATAGCCCAGACGGCAAAACTACGAACATTTTTGCCGTCAACTGCGGGACTACAAGACGGCAAAATCGCCCATCTTTTTTGCTGTCAGCTCATATTGTACCAGACAGCAAATTTTAGCAGAACTTCATTTTAGCAGTTCAATAGACCATATATATTACAAATATAACAGCAATGTTCCATAGAAACGAAACAAACCATAGCAAATGTCCATATATATATATATATATATCATAGGGTATCACAAAGTGTTGCATATGAGATCACAAAGTAGACTAAACCATCAGAAAGTATCACATCTAGCTGGGCATCTTCAAGTCATGTACTACTTCAGGAGTTAGCCTCACGACCATCAGCTTCTACACACACATGCGAAACTCCAACTATGCTACTTGAAAGGAAACCACACACAACTACTCGCTAGGTCGAGGAGATTAAAACACCACATCAGGTTGACTGTAGCCCCGTGCGACCAATCATCGTTGCTGCTCCATCCCTTCTTCACATGTCCACTGCAATTAATCAAACAATAATAAAGAGGTTCAGACTTAGATTCATATTATCAAATAGATTCAGACTCGAGTGCATCATTTCATACTAAAGGCATTTTTTGTCAATCAAATAAACTTGTCAAGCATATAACATCATCCTAATAGACAAGAACCTATTGACACCAAATCTGAACTAGCCTGGTACAGGAATAAATATGACATGTGCAACAACTCCTCTTAGTACAGCAATAACATGTCCTAGTACACATCATTTAGCAGTAGCAAACATGACATGCAAAACAGGAGCAAATATTTACATGCAGAGCGGCAGGAGTAAATTAAATATTCGTTAGAACCAAATCTGAACTAGCCACATACATGTACAACAGCTCATCAGGAAAAAGAGCAACATGAGAGGAACCTAGTGGCCTCATATGATTCAATCAAGCAGTATATCAACCCCAAGAATAGAAACCAGAGCAGAGCATGCATAAGTTGGGGAAATAAAACATAGTCGAGAGGGAGGGATCAACCTTCCTTGGTGGTTGTTCGTTGGCTCGGCCGTCGGGTCGTGTACTGCTCTTCGTCCTTGTCTATTTTGTACATGGATAGCGCCCACCCGCAACAATTGACTATAAAGGAAAAAAGGTTCAGATTTAGAAATTCATCGTATCAAATAGTTAATACTATCTTCTATTATTATTTCACTCAACTAGAGAAGTGGCCCGCTCGATGCGCGGGCTAGAATTTTGTTTTATAGTTATTATTTATTGAGTATCGGGTGATAGATATTTTAGTTATGAGATGAGTAACAAATGATCCAACTACCTTTGCATAAAACTTTGGCCTCAACTATGTTGAGAAGTTGAAATGAAGGCACCAAACAAACCGTAAATCAAATTATCTTGTTGTACATTATTCTTTGATAGAACAAATAAATGTAAAATTGGAACACTAATAACATTAGTGTCTTTTTGACCTCCCTCCATATAGAACATAGATACTATATCAAGATGACAAATTAAGCCAGCTATTGAAACTCTAGCACATCAAGCTACATAGAATTGTAAATAGAATTAATATCATTTTCTGTAGCACTTTACTGCTGGAATAGATTTTGTTTTTTGCATCAAACACAACTAAAGAGCATCCCTTTATATTCCGGTACATATTAATACGGCTCGATGTTTTTATAGTTGTTCACTATAACATACTCCAATCAACAATAGAAATTCAGTTGTCTTAATTAGGAAAAAGGAATTAAGATGGTGAATACATTAGTTAATTTAGGGAGAGGGGACATGGTTTTCTGTAATGGGATCGTTGGGCAATGGTTTTCAACTTATGTCACACATGCACGATCTATCGGGTTGGTTTATTAGTTTACAGAAACAATGTGTGATGCTTTGCTTCGTTGTGGGAGTCTTAAAATATGCAGAGGCAACCATCTTAATACGTCTATTATTTATTTATGATCAAACATAATTTAGGAAGTCCTCTATTGGGTAATATAAGGTGATAACTATCCGCTTGGTCACTATTTATAAAACCTTGACCACTAACTATATGTGAAAGTATATTTGTCAATCACAAATGATATTATTGTATTTATCTTGCAAAATTCTTTAAATGTTATACTTTTGACTATTTTGTTTGAATATTTGAAGCAAATAAAATTATGTAAATATCATTGAGGTATACAACCTTTCATCCTAGAATTAAAATTTATTTGAACAAAGGGGTTACATCGTTAGCAAAACTTTATTAGTAAAGGACAATTCTGCGTTGAATGGGTAGACTATGAGAGAAACAGAAGGAATAAGAAAGCACCTTGTCTGTTTGTTCTGTACGTTCATGTTTTCATCCGGCTACAAGAATCAACCAAGCAATCTTCGTGTACTTGTGCGCCTCGACGGATCAATCGAGTCTGAACCGGCCTGTGCGTCTTGTACACACGTGTGGCCGTGGTCAAAAGCACCTGCCAGTAAACATGTCGAGAGAGCACTTCGGCGAGAAGCATCCGAGGTTTCTTACGTTAGCATCAGCGCATCCAACAATGAGAGACGTGAAGTATTCCCACAACCAAAGGCTTCCTAGTGATGTCTTCATCATGGGCAGCGTCAGGACGGCGTCGTAGACATACTGAAATAATAATACTCAAGGTTTGAGAGTCTGAGATCAGGAGTAAGTCTCACATGTGAGTACACCCGTTCGTTCTACCTATGCACCATCGGTGTTATTTTTGTTTATGCCTTCTATCAGTAGTTGTAGAAAACATAATCCGCGAGCTTATTTCTACCAAATTCAAGAAATACAGAAAGAGAATACTGCACCTAAAAAATAAACGATCATCCATAGCAGAATAGATCATAAAAAAAATGCGAGCACTGAATAATCCTAACACGTTGTGACTTAGATGGGCTACTGTAGTTTCATTAAGAGAATAGACTCGGAAGAGAGAGCAAGAGAAATTGCCTAAATGAAGTAAAGAAGACCATTCATACTGAGTTGCAGTGTACTTCTGCAATTGTACTTGATATGCTGCCAGAATATCTCAGTTATTTATAGTGTCAAATTAACTGATAGATGAGCAAGAACAATTCTAGTAACAGATGCCAAACTTTAAATAAAGAATACTGAACATTGTTGAGCAAAACTATTAACAACCAAACCAAGAGCTGCACGCGGGCGGGGGCCACGACGCCGGACGGACGATGAGGGGCACGGAGTCCGGCAGCTCGGGGACGGGCGTGTGCGGCGCTGGACGAACGGCGAGGGGCGTGGAGTCCGGGCGCTGGGGGGCGCTGGACGAACGCGCGTTGGCTCGGGGGCGCCGGACGGGAGAGCGGGCGGGCGCAGGCCAGCGGCGTGCGGCTGCTCGAGGTCACCGGACAGGCGAGCGCTGGCCAGCGGCGCTCGGGAGCTCGGGTTCGCCGCACGGGCGGGCGTGCGGGCGCTGACCAGCGCGCGCGACTGCGCGAGGGCACCGGACGGGCGGGCTAGCGGTGGCCGGCGGCGCGCGGCTGCTCGAGGTCGCCGGACAGGCGAGCGCTGGCCAGCGGCGCTCGGGAGCTCGGGGTTGCCGCACGGGCGGGCGTGCGGGCGCTGACCAGCGCGCGCGACTGCGCGAGGGCACTGGACGGGCGGGCTAGCGGTGGCCGGCGGCGCGTGGCTGCTCGAGGTCGCCCGACGGGGCCTGCGGCAGTTGGCTGCTCGGGAGAGGATAGAGGAGGGCGCTGCGATCTGATCTGCTCGGTAGGAGAGAAAGGAGGCAGTTCGAGACGGACGTCCGTTCGGGAGAGATGGAGAGGAGACAGGCGTGCGAGGGTGGGGCCAGGTCATGGGTGGGTGGGAGGCATGCGTGGTCTGACGGGCGCGGTAGCTAGGTGGGATGTGTGGTTTAGATCTTGCCATGTCAGCGATCCGCGTGATTTGTGTTTTCTCTTTGCCGTCTGCCAAATAATATACAGACGGCAAATAGCCTATTTTGCCGTCTGTATTTTTTTTGCAGACGGCAAAGCCTATTTTGCCGTCAGTATATTTTTAGCAGACGACAAAGTGAGTTGCTTGCCGTCTGTATTTTTTCTGGCAGACGGCAAAGCCTATTTTGCCGTCAGTATATTTTTAGAAGACGGCAAAGTTAGCTATTTGCCATCAGTATTTCTTTGCCGTCTGCAGTTGACGGCAAAATTGCTCTTTGCCGTCATGCCCGACGAAAAAATGACGGCAAATACAGCCACAGACGGCAAATTAGCTGATTCCCGTAGTGATATCTCATGAAACAGACGACTTGCTCCAGGTTCGGGTCGACAGATTCTAGTGCCAAGACCTTCACTATGCGCAGTTTCAGGGTCAAGCTTGTCGGAATCATTTTCTGAATGACAGATGAACAAACATCTTCAAATTAGAAATAATATTAATTTTTAGAAGGAGAGGTAGAACACGGCTGTTCTACCTGAACGGGTGTGGATGCAATAACAAGTTCGTAGTATTTGTCAGACGAGTAGCCCACCACTGTAAATTTCGGCGCAGAAATGACATTGATTCTTGTTGGACCTTCTTGATCAACTACAAATAATCTCTCATGTGAAGGTGTGTCCTCAATGACCATACCGTGGTACACATCTTGTGATGTCTTCCAGCCGCACCAGCAACACACATATATAGTCCGAAGAGTCATGGAGGTGATGTGGAAGATACTCAACCCATTGACCGCTTGAAGATGTAGGTACTCGAGTGCAGTATAGCCACGGAGCAGACGCTCCATTTCACCGTTTGAGTGCCAGACGGCGACGAGTTCGAGGTGCTTTACTCATGGTAGAATAAGAGCGGGCGCGTCATTAAGGGGGGATGGCAGTTCTTGAACTTGGCGATGCACAACATCGACGCGATGCGGAGTGCGGACGTTGGCACCTACCACATATGCGCATCATCAAAAGTGAGTTCTTCGAGCTGATCTAGGGCGGGGGATCGAAACCAGTCGTCAAGCTTGGCTAGGTCCTTGCCGTTGGAACGGAACTTGCCCATTCTAAGGCCTCTGGTTGGGCCAAGGTGATTGCTGAGGATCTTGGAGAATGCATCCAAGCTTTTGCGATAGCAATGGCAGAGCTCGTGGGTGTCGATGAGGTCGAGAGCGCTGGAGTTCTATTGGGGGCGCCACCTGTCACGCCCAAGATGTGATTATATCCGGATCACGTGATGACTCGTGATTGGGGCACAACCGCATTTCGGGCGCTTAGCCAGATGGATATCATTACATCGTACCATTACATAAATAGATGGGGATACATACAAGTCATACAATTTCCACATGATAACAACACATTATACACAAGACATCTGACTACGGATGAAAACATGAAAAGCACAACGACATCCATCCTGCTATCCCAGGCTGCCGACTAGGAACCTATCCCCAGACTGATGAAAAAGAAGAAGAAATAACTCCAACATAAGTAAACATCGCTCTAACGTCAAGTCATCGGAAACCTACACCTGCAACTGTTGTTGTAGTATCTGTGAGCCACGAGGACTCTGCAATCCCATAACCATGGGTATCAAGACTAGCAAAGCTTAATGGGTATGGAGAGGTTAAGTGGTGAGGTTACAGCAGAGGCTAAGCATTATATTGTCACGCCCAAGATGCGATTCTATCCCGATCACGTGATAACTTCGTGACTGGGGCACAACCGCATTTCAGGCGCTTAGCAAGATGGATATCATTACATCGTACCATTACATAAATAGATGGGGACACATACAAGTCATACAATATCCACATGAATACAACAACATGATACACAAGACATCTGACTACGGATGAAAACACATGAAAAGCACACGACATCCAGCCTGCTATCCCAGGCTGATGACCAGGAACCTAGCCCAAGACCGACGAAGAAGAAGAAGAACTCCAACACAAGTAAACATCGCTCTCACGTCAAGTCATCAGAATCCTGCACCTGCAACTGTTGTTGTAGTATCTGTGAGCCACGAGGAATTAGCAATCCCATAACCATGGGTATCAAGACTAGCAAAGCTTAATGGGTAAGGAGAGGTGAAGTGGTGAGGTTGCAGCAGCGACTAAGCATTTGTATGGTGGCTAACTTACGAGTACAAGAATAAGATGAGCATCTACGCGACACTCGCAAATTAGTAATGATCGCTAACTGATCCTGGACTACCTACGAGTCAAACATAACCTCACCATATTCTCTTCTCAAATCGAAAAGAGACGGTCACCGTTACTCACGTGGTTGTGTATTTTATTTCGGATCCTCTGTCAAGTTTTCTACAACCGGATATAAACAAATTCCAATCTACCACATAACCGCGGGCACGGATTTCGAAAGATCATAACCCTAGAGGGGTGTCCCAACTTACCCGATCACAAGCACTCGCGATCAGCAGAGGTAAAAACCCCAAATCTTAGGGACAATCCAATCAAACTCGGAATCCCGGTGCACAAAACATTTCGACAATGGTAAAATAAGTCAATCATGACCTCCCGGCGAGCCGTCACCATGATAGTAGCCGCGCGTATCTCGTCTCAGGCCATGTCCGGATAAGCACTATGTACAACTACCGAAGACCCCAGATCACTGGGTGGCGCCGCAAGTGGCTCTAGTTTGAGACCAACACCATCAGCACTGCCCCCCCTATAATATGTCATACGAACCTCGGGTAGCGCTAACGCCATATGCGGCAAATTTATTTAAGTTTATTATGTGGGGAAAATGGTAAAACCAAAGTTGGGCCTTGCTGAAGGAGTTTTATTCAAATCGAACTGTCAAGGGGGTCCCATACCCCCAACTGTGTTAGGAACGCAAAATCAAGAAAAATAACACCGGTTTATCTGTTCTTAAGGCGGCATGAGTGGAACAAAACACCGAGCAAAAGGCCGAGCCTTCCACGCATTGCCAAGTAAATAGGTGCATTAAATACAATAATAGATATTATGATATTCCCAAAATATCCAAGTTCCGACATGGATGAAACTTCATCTTCACGTGCAACTAACAATGCTATAAGAGGGGCTGAGCGAGCGGTGACATAGCTAAACAACGGTTTGCTGGGATGGTGTCAAAGGTTAGAGGTTTCATGGCAACAATGAGAGGCTGACAACAAAAGATAGGAAGCCCGACATATAGCGGTAGCATCGAGACAACTAGCATAGCAATGATAGTAATGAGATCCAAGGTGACGCTCTTCTTCCTTGAGATCCCGTGATGAATAAGAACGAGTCCATGAAGAAGATGAATCCACATACGAAAACCAAGCGTAATCGAACGAATCCTCACGTTCACAACGAAACAGGAACTACCGAGAAGAAGCAAACAACATGGTAAACACACCACACATAAACAAGACAAGATGCTCATCCAAGTATGATGCATGACAAGGCTACATTATGCTAAACATGGCAAGAGATGATGCGTACAAGAACAACACAACCAAGCAAGTTTAAATGGGGTCGGAAACAACTTATAACAATTCCGGTAAGTCCCCATATGTAAATTTGGAAATTGGTCCAGATCTGAACAAAACTTATCCTAAAGTTGTTAAACAGAAATTTAACAGGCACCACGATGATTCACACGAAATTCTAGTCAAGTTACATATAAAGTTCATTTAATTCAGAGCTACGGCCTAGAAGATATGAGCAAAACAAGTCAAGCATGGCATTGATGCAAAAGGCATTCAAACATCAAGCACACATACTCAAAACATGGATGAAACATGACATGATGCATCTACATGGAAAATCAAGCAAGTTCAATATAGGACATGATCAAAATGGAGCAACGGGTCAACACATACACACAAAATAGAATATAGCAACAATCTGTCCCAAAACGGTAAATAAGCACTTTGCAATCATCAAAACAACATGTACATGAACATTTCATGACATCAAACGGAATGGCAAGCATGTACATGTCAAGCACTACAAACATGATCACTGAGATACTGCCCAACACCACAAGAACATTTTCAAACATCATGGCAAGATTGCAAATGATAACAGTTTCACAGACTTGGTGAAATAAACTGAACATGGCAGCAACAACGACAAGTAGGCATGTTTGCAAGCTTGTGCAACTCATAT
The DNA here is from genome assembly GCA_902687465.1 of Secale cereale. Lineage (NCBI taxonomy): Eukaryota > Viridiplantae > Streptophyta > Magnoliopsida > Poales > Poaceae > Secale > Secale cereale. The sequence continues at coordinate 323,677,470 of LR738710.1, forward strand.
CAATGCATATCATGGCAGGTGAATATAACCAACAACAAGAAGACATGTTCATGTAGCTGCTCATGGCAAGAGCATGGTCATAGGATGCATAGAGCACTAGCTAAACACATGGCAAAACTGAACTTACTGATAACAGCCTGACAGAAACATTATATAGCAATTTGAGAGCAAGAAAGAGACAAGCTACAACAACCTATAATTGCAAACAAGGGCATGGATGGATAGAGCATAACATGGAATTCAAGACATGCCCATCGGACATTCCAAAACATGCATTGATATGACTGTAGCATCAAGCAAACATGACATCACAATATAACAGCTCCAAATTTAGCAGCTTTCAACAAGTCTCAGAAATCAGCAAACAATGAGTAGGTCACTTAATAAGCTTGTTGCACTCACCACAAGGCACAACATTAAAAGTGGATTGCACCACAACAAAGATGACATGATTGTGCTTCTAACACATGATGACATGATGCTCAAACAAATATCACACAAAAAGATATGAAAAAGACAAATCAGCAAGTTATACCAAGTTTCAGTAGTTAACAACACTTAGCACTTTTGCAACAGAGATAACAACATCAAGATGCACCCTAACATGCATGAAAATGCAACCATCATGTAGAGCACAGAGAGACGAACATTTTGACATATCAAACACTCCAAATGGATAAACATGCACATAGATATGATCACTCGAACATGCACACATGATGCTGGAATATAGGGGCTTAGTCATTTTTCGAGAAAAAAACTGAGTGAGCGTGATGAAGCTATAAGATGCATGGGAAACAATAAAAAAGGGGAAAGGCAGTGGGCTGCTCACCGATGGGCTCGGCCCGACTTCTCAAGGAGGCAGTAGGCCGGCGAAGATGGGCCCTGGGGAGGTCGGCGGCCCAGGGACGAATGAGCGGTGGAGATGCATCGTCCTCCAGCTCGAGGACGAGGCCGGCGGTGCCAATGGGGCTCCGGCGAGACCTCGTGGACAATGGGAAGGGCGGGGATAGGCGGAGGATAGGGCGATGCGCGACGAGGAGGAGAGGAGGCGGATCCGATTGGGAGATCCGTTCCCGACGTCTACGCGGCCCGATAGCGTGAGGACGGCGAGATCCTGTGAGCTCGGTTGTTGGCGTCTAAGGCGGTGGTGGGGTACCTGCGTGAGAGAGAGGGTGAGGGATAGAGGGATAAGAAGGGAAACGGGAGGAGGAGAGCAGGGGCGGCGGGATCTGGCCTGGGCGAGGTCCGGCGGCATGCTCGCCGGCGTCGGTTCACCGGCCAGCACGGCGGCGGGCTGCGGGCTTCGAGGCATGGATCCGTGCAGCGAGGTGGCACAGGGAGGCGCAGGGCGCTCAGGCCTGCGACGATGGGGATTCCGTCCCGGGCGGGCCCCGGATGGACTCCGCGGGCCTCAGGTGGAGGGAGGCGGCTGAGGGGGAAGTGGCGGCACCGGATTGGTCCAGGCCGGCGGTGTGGACGTGTCCGGCGGCTATGCGGACATTTCCGATGGTGCGAAGGAGCTGTGGAGGGTGTGGAAAACTAGGAAATTGTCTAGGGTTTCCAGATTTGGACGGGGGAGGTGTTTAAATAGGCATACAGAGCTAGGAGAATGCTATGGAGGTGTGGTTTTCGCCCACACGATCCTGATCCGACGGCGAAGAGCATGGAGGGGGTTTAGATGGGCTAGTGGGCTGTTACGAAGGGGGTGTTGGGCTGCAAAGAGAGAGGGTTTCGGCTAATGCGGATAACCGTTGGGGCATCAAATGACCAACAAATGGAACGAAATTTGACACGCGGTCTACCTCTACACTATAATAAGACCGCATGCCAACTTTCATTCCATTCCGAGAACATTTTTCAGTCATGAATGAATAAATATTCGGAGGTGCCGCGAGCGCGTGCGAGTGTGTCTGAGCTCAAAACAGACAATGGAAAGGACAAGGGGGCTCGGAAACTATGAACGGATGCAAGTTTCGAAAACATGCTGGTGAAATGCACATGATGACATGGCAAAATGCAACACGCAAGCATATGACATGGCAACGGCAATAAATAAGAGGAAGACACCCGACGATTCAGTCTTGGGGCATCACAACACTCCCCTACTAACAAGAGATCTCGTCCCGAGATCTTAGTGACGAGACTAAAGAGGAATAGGAAGAACAAGGTTCTTCTTGGAGAAAAGAGTGAAACCAAAGAACCTTGAGCGGTTGAACAACATGAAGAAAGTACACAACGGAGAAGAATGAGATTGAGAAGCTCAGGTACAACAGAGGAACGTGGAAAAAAGAACCTTGATGGTTGAAAGACATCAAACAAGAGCTGAAGGAACAAGAATGAATTCAAAACCACTCCGGTTAATAAGAGATAGAAAGGAATAAGAAGAATAAAAATTTAGATAGAGTACCGGTTGAATATGTATGGAAAGAAGAAGAACTTGAGGGATGGAATAATATTTGACGACAGGAACAACACAATGCCTCCGGAAAGAATTAAAGAGTGGGATGAAAAGGACGGATAAGACAAGAATAACTTAAGCCATGAATGAATTTGAAAGAGTATGTTCAAGAGAAAGGCTTGAACGGAGTTGTTGAGAAAAGCAACAACAAAAGAATAAGCTTGATGTGGATAATGGAAATCATCCCAAAACTTGAGGTGAATTATGCCACGACCAAAAGATTGAATAGATGAGCAGAAGGAAGAGATGCAAAAGTCCACTTCAAAAGAATAGGGAGAATTATTTGCACTCGAGAGGCAAAAGAATAATGCTTGAGGTTCTCCACAAGGATTATGAAGAGCGCTTGAAGAAAGAATTAAATCATGATGAGCCAGCATGAAGAACTCTGGTAAGAAAATGACGATGAGATAGAAATGAAGATGAAAAGAATATGATTAAAGCCCTGTAATGATTTAGATGGGGGTTCTGACGAGATAGCCGAGAAAACTTTGAACTCCGGAAAAGAAAAGATGAAAACACTGGGGATTAGGATTTCTTCATCTTGAACAAATTCCGACGGAAGGGATTAATCAAGTTGATGAAAATGAATAAGAATTATGTTATGCTTATACTCCACCAATTAAATTGACGAGAAGCAATGGATTTGCATAACACTTATTCTCGTTCAAATTGATTAAAGAGGGATATGGTGCAAAAATCGAGATAGTCTTCTTGAACCGCCGGTAGGATTGGAAAGAACGAATGAGTTGATATAATAACATAGGTAAATACCTCTTGAGAGAACCACCATAAAAATTAAAGCCGAGTGAATAAAAGAACGATCCACCAGGAAGAATTGAAATTGAGCGAATACAAGAGAATGAATCACCAGAAGAATTCGAAAACGAATAGAGAACTCGGTGGAATTTAGATGCAAGAGAACGAAGAGATCGCAAATTGAATAAGGAATACTTGGACGAAGAACCGGAAAAATACGGAGATAACGAAGAGGCATCAATAAGAATAGTTGGAGGACGAAGTTGAAAACTGAGAACGAAGAAATCTTCTGAAATGATGGCCTTCGGAGGATCAGAATGGAAAGAATTCATGAAGTACTCCGGACGGTTAAAGAAAAGAATTTTTGACAAAAGGAATAATTTGAGAGGATAACATGAATCTAGAATCACGAATCTTCGAGAAGATGGACAAGATTTAGAGGAAAACTCTTCTTCGGTCTTCAAATGATGACAAAAAAACACCACCATAACTATTGAGATACTCTGGAAGAATGAAAGGAGGAAATGTTCAACCAAGCATGAAAAGTATTTGAAAACGATCTGGGTGAAGGCATATGACTGATGGAATCCATACTTATGTCACACTTGAAAATAATTTGGGAATAGCTCCGGAAATATTAGAAGAGTCACGTAAGATCATGGGAATAAAATCGTGGGTTATGAGCCCACTGAAGAGAAAACATCGTTGGAAAGGATTTAAAAGGAGATAATGCACCGGAACGATTAAAGACTCGAAGGAGGTGACAACCTCGAATTAATTCGAATGCAAAAATGAATCTTCTGAGATGACTTCGGAACTCCAGAAAAATATAAATGGCGGGAGGCGAACGAGTAATTGGAATCATTTTAGCCGAGGGAAAGAATATCATGAGTACCGAATACAAATTGAATTGGAATCATCGGAAAAGAAAAGAGATGAATAATATCGAATGAGAGGAGAATTCATCGGAGAAGAAAAGAGAAGAAGGGTGACGAGCTAGATGAGAATTCACCAGTTGAAATAATTGAGGAAAGAAAGCAAAGGCTTCGCACGAGTAGGATGGATATTCGATTAAGGATTTTGGCTTCAAGAAGAAAAAGGATAGGCGGGTGGGAAAAAGAAACACCACTCCGAATGGGGAAAATAACGCCGGTTGGAAAGAACCGAGGATTGAACTTGCAAAAGACGAAGAGAATCTAATCAACTCGAAGAGAAGTGCACCAGATGAAAAGAGCTGACATCGCAACGAACAAAACTAACTTTGTGATCCTAACAAAAAATTGAAGGGGAAGAGGAGTAATTCAAAACACCTACATCATGATTCCTCACTAGAGCAACGAAGGGGCTGAGGAGTAAAAATAATTTCTACTCTCCGTTATAACTAGACTCCGAAAAAGTTTTGCTAGACTCGACAACAGCCAAACTACGATCAATCAAGGGGGCTCCTATGGTCGTCGAGGCTTTGATACCAACTTATCACGCCCAAGATGCGATTATATCCCGATCACGTGACAACTTCGTGACTGGGGCACAACCGCATTTCCGGCGCTTTAGCAAGATGGATATCATTACATCGTATCATTACATAAATAGATGGGGATACATACAAGTCATACAATATCCACATGAATACAACAACATCAATTCCAAGACATCTGACTACGGATGAAAACACATGAAAAGCACACGACATCTATCCTGCTATCCCAGGCTGCCGACCAGGAACCTAGCCCAAGACTAACGAAGAAGAAGAACTCCAACACAAGTAAACATCGCTCTCACGTCAAGTCATCGGAAACATGCACCAGCAACTGTTGTTGTAGTATCTGTGAGCCACGAGGACTTAGCAATCCCATAACCATGGGTATCAAGACTAGCAAAGCTTAATGGGTATGGAGAGGATAAGTGGTGAGGTTGCAGCAGCGACTAAGCATTTGTATGGTGGCTAACTTATGAGTACAAGAAAAAGATGAGCATCTACGCAACGGTCGCAAACTAGTAATGATACCTAAGTGATCCTGAACTACCTGCGAGTAATACATAACCTCACCGTGTTCTCTTCTCAAATTGAAAAGAGACGGTCACGATTACTCACGCGGTTGTGTATTTTATTTCGGATCCTCTATCAAGTTTTCTACAACCGGATATTAACAAATTCCAACCTGCCACATAACCATGGGAACGGCTTTTGAAAGATCATAACCCAGCAGGGGTGTCCCAACTTAGCCCATCACAAGCTCTCACGATCAGCAGAGGTAAAAAACCCTTATCTTAGGGACAACCCAATCAGACTCGGAATCCCGGTGCACACGACATTTCGACAATGGTAAAACGAGTCCATTAAGACCTCCCGGCTTGTCGACACCCTGATAGTAACCGCGCGTATCTCGTCTCAGGCCACGTCCGAATGAGCACTACATAGAGCTACCGAAGACCCCAGATCACTGGGTGGCGCCGCAAGTGCCTCTAGCTTGGGACCAACACCCACCGCACTGCCCCCCTGTAATATGTGGTACGAACCTCGGGTAGCGCTAACTCCCTATGCGTAAAATTTAAGTAAGTTTATTATGTGGGGCAAATGGTAAAATCAAAGTTGGGCCTTGCTGGAGGAGTTTTATTCAAAGCGAACTGTCAAGGGGGTCCCATACCCCCAACCGTGTTAAGAACGCAAAATCAAGGAACATAACACGGGTTAATCAGTTCCTAAGGCGGCATGCGTGGAACAAAATACCGAGCAAAAGGACAAGCCTTCCACCCATTGCCAAGTATATAAGTGCATTAATTATAGTAATAGATATTGTGATATTCCCATGATATCCAAGTTCCAACATGGAGCAAACTTCATCTTCAGCTGCAACTAGCAACGCTATAAGAGGGGCTAAGCAAGCGGTGACATAGCCAAACAACAGTATGCTCGGATGGTTTCAAAGGTTAGAGGTTTCATGGCGACAATGAGAGGCTGACAAAAAAAGATAGGCAATGCGACATATAGCGTTAGCATCGAGACAACTAACATAGCAATGATAGTAATGAGATCCAAGGTGACGGTCATCTTGCCTGAGATCCCACGACGAAGAAGAACGAGTCCATGAAGAAGACGAAGCCACGTAGGCGAACCAAGCGTAGTCGAACGAATACTCACGATCGCAACGAAAAAGGAACTACCGAGAACAAGCAAACAACATGGTAAACACACCACACATAAACAAGACAAGATGCTCATCCAAGTATGATGCATGACAAGGCTACAAGATGCTAAACATTGCAAGAGATGATGCATGAAAGAACAGCACAACCAATCAAGTTTCAATGAGGCCGGAAACAACTTATAACAATTCCGGTATGTCCTCATATGCAAATTTCGAAATTGGTCCAGATCAGAGCAAAACTTATGTTAAAGTTGTTAAACAGAAAGTTAACATGCACCATGATGATCTACACAAAATTCAAGTCAAGTTACATATAAAGTTCATTTAATTCGGAGCTACGGCCTAGAAGATATGAACAAAACAAGTCAAGCATTGCATTGATGCAAAATGCATTCAAACATCAAGCACACATACTCAAAACATGGATACAACATGACATGATGCATCTACATGCAAAACCAAGCAAGTTTCATATAGAAAATGCTCAAAACGGAGCAACGTGTCAACACATACACACAAAACAAGATATAACAACAATATGTCCCAAAACAGCAACTAAACACTTTGTAATCACCAAAACAACATGCTACAGGAACATTTCATGGCATCAAAGGGCATGGCAAGCAATAACATGTCAAGAAATACAAACATGATGACTGAGCTACTGCCCAACACCACTAGAACATGCTCAATACATCATGGCAAGATTGCAAATGATAACAGTTTCACAGACTTAGTGAAACAAACTGAACATGGCAGCAACAACGACAAGTAGGCATGTTTGCAAGCTTGTGCAACTAATCTCAAAGCATTTAATGGCAGGTGAATATAACCAATGACAAGAAGACATGTTTATGCAGCTACTCATGTTAAGAACATGGTCATAGGATGTATAGAACACTAGCTAAACACATGGCAAAACTGAACTTACTGATAACTGGCTGAAAGAAACATTATATAGCAATTTGAGAGCAAGAAAGAGACAAGCTACAACAACCTATAATTGCAAACAAGGGCATGGATGGATAGAGCATAACATTTACTTCAAGGCATACCCACTGGATATTCCAAAACATGCATGGATATGACTGTAGCATCAAGCAAACATGGCATCACAATATAACGGCTCCAGACTTAGCAGTTTTCAACAAGTCTCATAAATCAGCAAATAGTGAGTAGGTCACTTAACAAGCATGTTGCACTCACCACAAGGCATAACATGAAAAGTGGATTGAAGAAAAGCATAGTTGACATGATTGTGCTTCTAACACATGTTAACATGATGCTCAAACAAAAATCACACATAAATATATGAAAAAAACAAATCAGCAAGTTATATCAAGTTTCAGCTGTTAACAACACTTAGCACTTTTGCAACAGAGATAAAGGCATCGAGATGCACCCTGACATGCATGAAAATGCAACCATCGTGTAGAGCACAGAGAGACGAACATTTTTACATATCAAACACTCCAAATGGATAAACATGCACATACATATGACCACCCAAACATGCACACATGATGCTGGAATATAGGGACTTAATGATTTTTTGAAAAAAAAAACAGAGTGCGCGTGATGTAGCTATAAGACGCACGGGCAGCAATAAACACAAAAAAGGGGAAAGGCAGTGGGATGCTCACCCACGGGCTCGGCCCAGCTTCTCAAGGAGGTAGTAGGCCGGCGGAGATGGGCCCTAGGAAGGCCGGCGGCCCAGGGACGAGCGAGCGGCGGAGAGGCGTCGTCCTCCAGCTCGAGGACGAGGCCGGCGGAGACCATGGGGCTCCGACGAGACCTTGTGGACGACGGTAAGGCCGAGTACAGGCGGAGGCCAGGGCGATGTGGGACGGGGAGGAGTGGAGGCGGATGTGGTGGGGAGATCCGTTCCCGATGTCAGCACGGCTCGGCAGTGTGAGGACGGCGAGATCCCGCGAGCTCGTTTGTCGGCGTCCAAGGCGATGGCTGGGTACCTGCGTGAGAGAGAGGGTGAGGGAGAGAGGGAGAAGAAGGGAAATGGGAGGAGGTGAGCAGGGGCGGCGGGATCTGCCCTAGGCGTGGTCCGGCGGCACGCTCGCCTACGTTGGTTCTTCGGCCAGCACAATAGCAGGGCGCGGGCATCGAGGCGCGGGTCCGGGCGGCGAGGTGGTGCAGGGATGCGTAGGGCGCTCGGGCCGGCGGCGGCGGGGACTCGGGCCCGATCGGGCCCCGGATGGGCTCCGCGGGCATACGGTGGAGGGAGGCGGCTGAGGGTGATGTGGCGGCACCGGATCGGTCCGGGCCGGCGGCATGGACATGTCCGGCGGCGGTGCGGACATGTCCTGCGGCATGGAGGAGTTGTGGAGGGCGCGAGAAACGAGTAAATGGGCTAGGGTTTCCAGATTTGGACTGGGGAGGTGTTTAAATAGGCATATAGAGTTAGGAGAGTGCTATGGAGGTGTGGTTTTTGCCCACACGGTCGTGATCCAACGGCGAAGAGAATGGAGGGGGCTTAGATGGGCTAGTGGGCTGTTGTGAAGGGGGTGTTGGGCTGCAGAGAGAGAGAGAGGTTTCGGCTAACGCGGTTAACCGTTGGGGGCATCAAACGACCTCCAAATGGAACAAAATTTTACAGGCGGTCTACCTACACAGCTACACTATAATAAGACTACACGCCAACTTTCATCCCATTGCGAGAACATTTTTCGGCCACAAATGAATAAATATTCGGAGGTGCCGTGGGCGCGTGTGAGTGTGTCTGGGCTCTGAACGGACAACGGAAAGGACAAGGGGGCTTGGCAACTACGAACAGATGCATGTTTTGAAAACATGTTGATTAAATGCACATGATGACATGGAAAAACGCAACATGCAAGTAGATGACATGGCAACGACAACGAATAAGAGGAAGACACATGGCGCATCAGTCTCGGGGCGTCACATATATGGTCGCTAACTTACGAGTACAAGAATAAGATGAGCATCTATGCAAACGGTCACAAACTAGTAATGATCAAAAAGTGATCCTGAACTACCTACGAGTCAAACATAACCCCACTGTGTTCTCTTCTCAAAATGAAATGAGACCGTCATGGTTACTCATGCGGTTGGTGTGTTTTATTTCGGATTCTCTGTCAAGTTTTCTACAACCGGACATTAAAAATTCCAATCTACCACATAACCGCGGGCATGGCTTTCGAAAGATCATAACCCTTGCAGGGGTGTCCCAACTTAGCCCAGCACAAGCTCTCATGATCAGCAGAGGTAAAACCACTTATCCTAGGGACAACCCGATTAGAGTCGGAATCCCGATGCACAAGACATTTCAACAATGGTAAAACAAGTCCATCAAGACCTCCTTGCTTGCCGACACCCTGATAGGAGCCGCGCGTATCTCCTCTCAGGCCACGATCGGATGAGTGAAGCGTACAGCGACCAAATATACCAAGTTGCCAAGGGGCAGCGCCACAAGGTGCTCTACTTAGGGACGAACACCATGAGCACTAGCCCCCTGTTATGTGGAAAAGAATACCCGGGGACACGAGCCCCTATGCAAAATTAATTAATTAATTAATAGTTTTATAATATTGGAAAATTAAAACCAAAGTTGGGCCTTGCTGGAGGAGTTTTATTCAAAGTGAACTGTCAAGGGGTTCCCATAAACCCAACCGTGTCAGGAACGCAAAATCAATGAACATAACACCGGTTTATCGGTTCTTAAGGCGGCAGAGTGGAATGAAACACCGAGCAAAAGGCCAAGCCTTCCACCCATTGCCAAGTATATAGGTGCATTAATTTAATTAAGAGATCTTGTGATATTCCCAACATATCCAAGTTCCGACATGGAGCAATCTTCATCTTCACCTACAACTAACAATGCTATAAGAGGGGCTGAGCAAGCGGTAACATAGCCATACAACGGTTTGCTGGGATGGTGTCAAAGGTTAGAGGTTTCATGGCAACAATGAGAGGTTGGCAATAATAGATAGTCAGCGCGACATATAGCGATAGCAATGAGACAACTAGCATAGCAATGATAGTAATGAGATCCAAGGTGACAGTCATCTTGCCTGAGATCCCACAGGAAGAAGAACGAGTCCATGAAGAAGAAGCCATGTAGACAAACCAAGTGTAGTTGAATGAATCCTCATGATCGCAACGAAATAGGAACTAACGAGAAGAAGCAAACAACACGGTAAACACACAACACGTAAACAAGACATGATGCTCAACCAAGTATGATGCATGACAAGGCTACATGATGGAAATCATGGCAAGAGATGATGCATACAAGACCACACAACAAAGCAAGTTTAAATGAGGCCGGAAACAACATATAACAATTCTGGTAAGTCCTCATATGCAAATTTCGAAATTTGTCCAGATCTGAACAAACCTTATGTTAAAGTTGTTAAACGGTAAGTTAATATGCAGCATGATGATCTACACGAAATTATAGTCAAGTTACATATAAAGTTCATTTAATTTGGAGCTACGGCCTAGAAGATACGAGCAAAACAAGTTGGACATGGAAAAGATGCAAAATGCATTCAAACCTCAAGCACACACTCCCAACACATGGATGCAACATCATAACATGAATCTTCATGCAAAACCAAGCAAGTTTCATATAGAGCATTCCCAACATGGTGCAACGGTTCAACACATACACATGAAACAACTTTAAAGGACAAGGTGTCCAAAACAACAACTAGACATCTTACAAGCATCAAAACAGCAAGCTATAGTACAAGCTAGGCACAAGCATGGCATGAACTCAAAGTATAGATCACATGCTTCAAATAACAACAAGGATCAGGTTCATAGGCATCAAGAGTAAACCAACAAGATCAAGGCAACAAGCAAACTTTATATCACAGATTATGACTTTGTGGAAAACATGGCATATACATGAGCAGAGTTAATATGTTGACATGTTGGAGGCAAGAAATAATTAAGCAACAACACAAGAACATGGCAAGAAAAGGCATGGCATGCTAGTACATAACATGGAGCTCAAGGAACACAAGATGACATATACATGGGAGCAACAAGTTCATTTACAAGCTTGTTTCACTCAGCACAAGGCATATCATTAAAAGTGGATTGCACCACAACAAAGATGACTTGACATAGCTCCTAAAACATGTTGACATGATGCTCAAACAAAAATGACACAAAAAGATATGAAAAAGACAAATCAGTAAGTTATATCAAGTTTCAGCAGTTAACAACACTGAGCACTTTTGCAACAGTGATTAACATGGCAAGATGCAATCTAATATGCATACAAAGCACACCATCATGTAGAGCATAGATAGATGAACATTTTTATATATTACATGCACAATTTGGATCTACGTGCACAATCTTAGGAAGCAGTTTTCCAGGACAATAAAAGTGAGCGCGAGATAATAAATGGTGCACCGGGCGAAGGATAGACGGGGTGCTCATATTGGCCCTGTTCGGCCAGTCGTTGTTGGCTAGGGAAAACTGGGGTGGTCCAGTGCGGTTCACGCGGCGGGCCGAACTGAGCCGGTCTACTCGGCGACCGGGCAGGACGAGGCAGGGGCCATGGAGCGGCGGCAGTGCTGAATAGCGATGGCGGCCGGCGGCCGGAGATGCGCCGGGGCGAGGAGAGGAGGCGGATCCGGTCGGGGAGGACCAGATCTGGCCGGCGGCGGCGACGGGAAGCTCCTGCGCGGGTGGTAGGTGAGGCGGCGGCGGCGGGTGGAGCGACCGGCTTGGCGAGGAGGAGCCGAGTGGCTCAGGGAGCAGCTGCAGTGAGCGAGGTGGCGGCGAGAAATCGGCAGGGTCACGAAGAGGAGGCGGTCGAGGCCATGGGGACGCCGGTGCAGGGCGGCAACGGTGCATGGTGCCGGTGGCACGTGTTCGGCGAGGTGGAGCACGACGGCAGGGTGCGCTCCGGCACAGGCGATGGAGGAAGGGAGCGAGGCGGCCTGGGGCGGCTCGGGCGAAGCGGGCTTCAGGGGCAGCGGCGGAGGGCTCGCGCGGGCCTTCTTAGGGCTCCGTGGGCCACGGGAGGTGGAGGGAGGAGAGGAGGCGAGGTGGCAGGCCATGATATGCTGAGGGGGCGCTGGAGGCGACGTGGCCGCTCCCGGTTGGCCGGGGCAACGCCTCAGGTGGCAGCGGAGGTGTATCTGGCAATGACAAGTGCGGTGGGGTGTAGGCCGGGCGCGTATTTCGAGAAGTGGTGGCTCCTGGAGGTTAGGGGAGGCTAGGGGCTAGGGTTAGCTGAAAATTAGGGGAGTTGGTGTTTATATAGGGTAGGTGGCTAGGTTTAGGAGGTTTGGGGGTGTTCTGCGCCCTCCGATGACGATCGGACGGCACCGGTCGCAAGGGGGTTAGGTGGTCTTAGTGGTCTTGTTCGAGGCATTGGGCCGTGGGGAGAGAAGAGAGAGATAGGCTCGGCGTATCGTTTCGGAGACCGAAATGTCCGACGAATAAACCGACTATAGTGCGGCTATAGTTTAACGGTTGGGCTATCAAACGAGCTCCGAATGCGACGAAATTTGAAAGGCGGTCTACCTACACTATATTAAGAACGCACACCAACTTTCAACCCATCCCAGAACATTTTTCAGCCACTCATAAAAAAATATTTCGGAGGTGCCACGGGCGCGTGCGAGTGTGTTGGGCTCCGAACAGATAACGGAAAGGACGGGCGGACTCGGAAGGATGCAAGTTTTGAAAACTTGTTGATGTAATGCACCTGATGACACGGCAAAGTGCAACACGCAAGCTGATTACATGGCAACAATGACGAATAAGAGGATGACACCTGGCGCATCGGTCTTGGGGTGTCACACCATCGCCGGGAAAGGACGGTTATCCGTGCCCCATATTTGATTGGGAGGAGGGAGCTGATGACTATCAACATATCATCAGAGAGGTTGCTGATGAAGTCTAGGCCTGCTCGAGTCGCTTGTGGTTCTAGCTCGCCCCGCCTCCGCTTGTTGGCAGCCCCATTCTCCACCTCTAGAGTGTCCTTGTCAGTGGCGCTTTCTTATAGAAATGGGAGTATAGCGAATATTTAGTTAAATAGGGCAATAGAGAAGTTTATTGGTAACTAGAAGTTATTAGGTAGGAATATAGTAAGAAAAGGGAATAACAATTGGTTGCTTAAATACAACACAAGTCATTTGACATTGTTGGGTAAGTCAACATGCATATAGTTGAAAAGAAAACTTACTTTGAACAAATTCTGGACGGATGATTTTGTCGGGGAAGTTAGCATATATCTCATGACCAGGCCCTTTTATGTGCAGTGCAATTTTATTGCCAGCTTTCAGTACATAAAACTTAGAAATTTCTTTCCAAAAGCCGGTGCCAAAATAGGAGTCACCACGTTCATGAAGTCTTACAGTAGCAATGATTGTAAATCCTTGGTTCGTGTGCAGTATGACATCCGTGTAGTCTTGATCTATGCAAAGGGAAAGATTGTGCACTACATAATTTGTTGCATAACAATGGATGCGCTGCAGAAAATGGTAGGATTGTTAAAGAAAATACGGCAACATGCAAATATGGGCCCAAATTGAAAGAACTGTACAGTAGTTGAAATCGAAGGACAGAAATCTATCATTAAATAGATAGGGTAAACATGATGTCACGGAAATATGAGAGTAATCGAAAGAACAATACATCATTAATTTGCCTAATATAGTAAGAAGTGGGGGAAAATCCCCTTTTATGTATATGGTGCATGTGGCACCTTTTATCCAAATGTAGCAATATTTAGAATATGTCCAAGAAAGTAGGCCACACCTAACGATTTAGGGTGAGATTGAACATACCGCGCACATCCTCAAGTGATCTGGTACAGTGAGATGGAATCTCTGGCGGAGGTCGCAAAGTCCTGATGTGTCGGCGCACTGTACATTCTATGAATGAAAGAAAACCCTCAAATCAGCTCAAATAAAAATCAATTCACGGTGATTTCTGCCACGTGATTAAAGGAGGCAGATGAACTGGGATAAGAGATGAGATAATATCTCATTAAATTAGTTACCTTGTCGTCCATGAGAAAGTACCCTAGGTAAGGCAGATTCCCCAATCGAGCGGAGCTAGGTCGACCGCGAGCAGCGTCGAGAAAGTCAATGGCGATAGGCGGCGGCAAGCGGAAGTGGCGAAATGCGATGGTCTTTGCCGGCAGCCTGGCGGCGGCATGCGTCGAGCTAAGTGTTTACCTCCGAGATAGGCGGTGCCATGGCATAGATGCGGAGGATCTTATGTAGGTGTGAATGCAGACCGGAGGGGGTGGCGGGAGGGGTGAGGGTTTTTGTGACGCGGGGATGGTGAGGTTTTATTTTATTTTTTGAATTGGGTGGTGAAGTTTTTTGTCCCACAAAGAATTTTGGAGGCGACGATTTTCTAGAGCGAACTGTGTGTGATTGACGCAACAGGAAAAATGAAAGTTATTGCACACGGTTCCAATTTTGGGAACTGTGTGAGATTGATGTACTACCTCCGTCTTGGTTTATTGGTCCCCCTATGTAATTTTTACCAAATTTTGACCAATTATTTATCTCAGAAATGTTTATACATGCCACCAAAAATTATAGCAATGAACACTATGCTCAAATGCCCATCCAACGATATAATATTTGCTGAACTGCACAAACATTTTGTCAGTTAAATCTTTGCTCAAAATTTAACACGAATTACAAAGGGGACCAATAAACCAAGACGGATCGAGATTTCATCAAACGAACTGGTTGCATCCATATCCCACGGTTAGACATAAGTAAACATAGATTAAACATATTCTGACATAGATAATAAGCGTACACGTACATGAGCATTGTTCAACCATAAGTACATAGTTCAACCATCATTAAGCATACTCAAGCGTACATAGTTCGATCCATCCCATATATCATGTCACATGACGGCACAATCCTGAAGCTTCTTCAGGTACTCGGCATATGCGCTGTGTGCCACCCTGCGAGAATAATTCTCCATGAAGGAGCTAACGGCCCATCCTCTTCCATGCGCAAGGACACTTAGATACGCGTCATGAAGCTTGTGGTTGGAAAATGGCCATCGATAGCCGCCGTTCCAGGTCCTAATACGCCTGTTATTCATTTGCGCTTAAAGCTCCCTCAGGATTTGCCTCTTGTACCTCCTCTGGCCATCTTCATCCTCGCTATCCACATCGTTAGACATCACCTATACAAATAGTAAAACAAATTTGCCATCAAATCAATGATTACATGACGTGAAGTAGGATTAGGAATTTATGGATATTTATTTATACATATCTAGAGATTATGGTTCAATTTTTAAGCACATTTGTCTATGTAAAGACCAATCTTGAAGAAAATAATGGCACAAACATATGTAGGTCATTCAAAATCAATTGTCAAGTACTGGCTAGGAATTATTAGCATGAACACTAACCCTAGTCGGATTACTAGCAGAAATCATTTGCATAGATGAAACAACTAATCACTTATCACTTGTACCATTCAAATAATAAATACACTACACGGATCTAACAAAACTTACTTAGATATCATGGACTGGGAGAACATAAGCATAGGATTTCTATTCCAAAAAGGGGGAGGAAGGAGTAATCAGAGAAACCCTATGATCTATTTGACACATTAATGGGTACACATGAATAACTAGCTGCCCGTAATCGTCGGGGTCGTCGCCTAAGTGGTCGTCGGAGTCGTCGCCGAGGTTGTCACTAGAGTCTGTGTGGAACTCCGCCTCTGGTTGTGGAACCTCGACACCGTCGATGACGTCAGGGTGCAGCGATAACTCGCCGGCGGTGACGGCAACCTGTGTCTCCATCTCCACGCCGTGCTCCGGTGCTATAGCAGCCCCGGCGTTGCCACTCCCTACGATGGGGCGCTTCGGCGGCATCCTCACACACAGACGGCTTTGAGGATTAAGAGCGGCATCGAGGATGCAAGTGGATAAAAGAGTATTGTGTGGGTGTGTGGCGAGGATGGGGTGCGGCCGCTCGGGAGCACCATTAATATTGAGTAGTGGGAGTTGTGGGAGACAGGCGGGCGGCGGTCAAACCGATGGCTTGCCTCCCGGCAAGCCTTTGCACCAGATTACTGGCATGCCTACCAAAGTTTCACAAAGCTACTCACACGCCTCCCGATGACACTGCGGATCGAACATGCCTCCGTCAATTCACACACCTACAAGCATGCCACCCGATCTCCCTGCACGGCGAACTGCTCACACGTGTCCCGTCAACTCATGCCTGCTCGCACGGCACACCGGTCGCGTGGTGGCACATATATTGTTTTTCTATTTGGATGATTAATGATGTCGCTTTATTGCTTAATCGAAGCATGGCACGTATCCATTGTTGGTCTAACGCTCACGGTTCAAATAAATAATCCGTTTGGGATATTGGTTCCTGTCGGTCTACAAAAGTAGGGGCTCACTTTTTTACCCCTTACCTATGCACGGGCAGTCAGAGCCACGCCTGTGACCAAACTTAACTGAGCAGAGGAGGGAAGCCAGAGATGCGTAGCTGCTAGAACAATGCCAAGACGGTGGCACGAGAATACCAAGCAAGGAGACAGGCTCTCCCCTGACAAGGACTCTTGCTGAGGCGGCCCGTGTGACCCCGACAAGAGCTCTTGCCGGAGAGATTTGGCCGAACGCCTCCGTTGTGGCCACCCTTGGACCTAAGAACTCCAGCATCATCAACAAACATTGGAGCCAAGGCTCGGGAAGCGCCCGTGTGATGGCATGTAGATCTTTGTCGATACAAAGGTCTATGAATCCCACGATAAGAACCAGAAGACATGGCGATCGCAAGGCTCCTTGCCGAGGACACCCACAAGGCCCCGGCAAGGCTCCTTGCCGAAGAGACCCCGGAGCCCCGGCAAGCCTCTTGCCGCAGGATGACCATGGAGGCCCCGGCAAGACCCTTGCCGGGAACAGAAGCAAGACTGCGGCAAGCCCTTGCTGCCCCGTCACTGCCCCAGCTCGGCGGCCGACCCGCTGGCCTAGGCAGGCACCCACGTGGCAACACGTGGTTCCTGGGCCAGCTAATCAAGCACCTGGGTGGTGGCATGCAGATCTTCGTGAAGACCCTACCACCACGCCACCTTAGCTACCTGCCTCGCTGGCCTGGACACACGTTGCGACCAGACAGAGCGGCCACGGACAGGACCGGCTCCTGTTCCGTCCCAGATAAGGTAAATAGACACCTAAGCAGCGCATTTAATGAGTTTTGTCCCGTGATGGCATGGGTTAAGCCTATACACTATACACCTTTCCACGTCCTGTGTGCCACTGTGGCAGCCCCTTTTAGACTATAAAAGGAGGCCCGCAGCATACTGAAAAAGGATTCGGATCCTGGAAAGCTGGATAGGCACCGTAGCTAGCTCAAGAACTCATGAACACTCAAATATACACCAGAGAAGGGCTAGGGTATTACGCATCCTCGTGGCCCGAACCTGGGTAAACGATTGTTGTGCTGACTCTTAGATCCGCTCTTTGCACAACCTTGCGCCCGCCATCCATAGAAGGGATTCCAGTGATCCCATAGGTGTCATTTTGTACCAAGAAGAAGATGGTCGCGGCGGTCGGTTTGTCTGGGGAAGAAAGGCCTGTGCCGGCGCGGGCTGGCGACGGGGCGGTCGCAGATGGAAGCCGAGACGTGACCCGCGAACACCCGCGTCGTTCCAGCGGTCGAAGCTTGGTGAGTGGCGTCATTCCTGCGCGAGACGACGAGCTGCACGCCACCAAGTCCAAGGGCGGAGCCGAGCCCCCCGCTGGCGGCGCAGGGCCCTCCATGAGCGGTGTCATACCATGCATAGGCGACGCAGCGACTTCCAAGACGCCAACGGCGGCGCCCATCGCGCGCTCCTCTTAGGTCGTGCGCGATGAGCAGCATCGTCACGCGGAGGACCCCGGGCGCCGCCGCAGAAAGAGCCATGCGCATCTGTTGTGGCATGTAAAGGATCAGCATGCTCGCCGGGGCGCTGGCGAGAATGGCATGCAACTGCATGCCCGTGTTAGAGCTCCTTCTAACATGGTTAGAAGTCATAGTGCATCACGGTCCATGCAGCTCTCGCCGCCACCCATGCCGGCGGAGGCCTTGGCACGCGTGTATTTGCTCCTCGACTTCCCTCCTACTGCGGAGAAGCTCGGCGAGTGGAGAGCTACCGTCCGTAGCCTCATTGCCATCGCCAACAATGACGAACCTCGGCCGGCGGGGCCTTCGGGCCGATGCTCGGTCGAGCCGCCGCACGCTAGCGATGGAAGAACCGGAGGCGCCGCAGCCACGGTGCATTCTCTCCTCCTCGCCAGCTGCCATGAGTACCGGCCCGTTAGGATGACGCTTGTGATGACATATCCATAACGTCGTCCGACCCACGGACCCACCGTGATCAGTGCCAAGTTCTTCGAGAGCGTGCCCACGAGGACGCTCGAACCACCATCGAGTGCCGGCGCGAGGCACGTCAACAGTTGGATAGGCGGGCAGGGCCCATTACGGACCACCCAGCGCAGGGAGGCTCCGGAGGCTTACCTTACGTGGTAGGCTGTCCATCCTTTACCCGCAAGCTGCGGCGTTTCCAGTGGCCCACCCACCGCACCTTCAAGCATGACGTCGGCGAGAAGTACAATGGCAAGACTCACCAGTCAGAGTTTGTCAGGACCCCGATCCTAAGTCACACTGATCTAGCTTGTAACACGTCATATCACTTTGCGGCCTCACGCACGGTATCCCCACGGGTGCCACCTTACCTGGCCCGGGACCATTTGCGCATTTTGGCACACGTATATGATAGTGTCGCTAGCATCCATATGACAAAGAACCCGGGCCGACATGGCTAGTTATAAACCAAAAGTGGCACTAAATTACAGAGACAGGCATCCATGACCCAGCAACGAACGTGTCGATCATCAACGTAATAACCCAAGTCGTAGCAAGCTACATGGACTTAAAGGAACACGCATGACATTTCCCCTAAGGGACAGACACAGGAACGAAGAAGGACACATGCCGGCCAACCTACGTGTTCCGAGCAGTAGCAAGCTACCAAGGCTCAGTGGAAGCACTAGGAGGCATTTCCCTGTAAGATAGGCTACCAAAGGAAAACAACTAGGTGTCAGATCCCACACATACCAAGCATTTCAATCATACACACAATATGCTCAATATGTGCAAATACAACATTGCATCACAACAGAACTCTATGACTCAAAGTACATTATTTAAGAGGCTCCGAAGAGCCATACATAACATATCCATATAGGTAGGGGTCACATGACCCAACACTCAAGTCATACAATCATACAAGCACAAGCGGAAGCTAACATGTCTGAGTACAGACAACTTGGAAAATAAAACAGGCTTGGTATAGCCTGACTATCTACAAGGCCCTTCACAAGCTCAGGATCTCCGTCTGGGTAGCAAGCTACTCGTCAACGTCAACGTCTATGTAAAACCCATCAGACGGGGCAGGGTTCTCCTCTGCAACAGTTATTAAGCAAACATGAGTACAAAGGTACTCAGCAAGTCTTACAACAGAACCTATCATACATGCATCATTATCAACAAGGGTAGTGGAGTTCGTAGCAGCAAGCCAGCTTTGAATCTTGGCTAACCTATACTACGACTCTCAACAAATTGTAAGGTAAGACTACGTACACGAGTCCTCTACTCACCAGAACAAAACACCACCGTGGATCCTCTTCCGTCATCCTACGGAAGGCCGTCCACGGCACTCACACTTGTCTTGAGGGTTTTAGTAGTATCCATCAACTTGTCTATGAACTCTAAGAGTAACCAACTAGTCCGTACCGCGAACAACGGTTATTTCAATAGATTGGTAACCCTGCAGGGGTGTACTTCTTCACACACGCTTCCACCGCTTATCTTCGCTTACTCGATATGTACTCGGCAACCTTCAAGCGGAAGCCCAGCGAGGGTGTCGGCCACGACCTGACTAACTACACAAGTCCCTATTCCAGGTTTATCGCCTATTTGGGTTCCATCCGTGGGGAGATCCGGCCGGGGTGTCGCTCACGGCCCCAAATGATGTGTACAGGGTTCCCGAGTCACCAAACGAGCGACCAGTACACCATGCCACGTACCTGTCGCATCACAGCCCACCCCGAGGGTCAGCTTTGTGTACGACCACCAGTAGACTACAAACACCAGAAACTAACTGCAACTCCTGGACAGAGGACAGGGGCAATTAATAAGTCGAGAGGGTCCATTGGTTTCGGGCCCAATGCATGGTAGTAGCTAAACTTGAACCACACATACAGATCTCAGGTCCTATGGACGGTTCCAATGAAACGACCCACCATGTTCTCCTACATGGCCTTTCATCGATACCTTTACCAAACAAGTTCCACAATTCCCTCTCTTTACCGAGTATGATCATTTCACTCTGATCCATCACCCAGATGAACCAGACCTGACACAAATCTAAGCATAGCAGGCAACATAAACAAATAGCATGGTGGATCACACATCACATGGCTCAATCAACTCCTACACATGCTAGTGGGTTTCAACTATTTACTCTGGCAATGACAGGTCATGCAAGGGAATAGGGTTTAGCTACCGTAGCAAGTAGCAGTTCACACGCTGTTGCCTTAATGCAGTAAAAGAGAGCAGGAGCGCGAAGATGGGTTTGTATCGGAATGATCAATGGTTGCTTGCCTTACAGAGTGGTTGTCGGGTACTGCTCTTCAGCTGGATACGCGGAAGTATCCTCGGGAGCAGGACCTACCACGGAGAACACCGGCGATACAATCAATAAGCAAACAAATGCAACAATATGATGCATGCTCATGATATGGCAAGATGCTTGTGTTTTGGGCTAATGCATCTATAAACAAAAGGGTTTGAGCCAATTTGAATCAAAGATTCAAATTTATACCCAAACTATTATTCGTTAAAGTGCATTATCATGTTTTAATGTGAACAGCAAGGTTAACTTGCTCAAACATGCATGAAACCGGTGCCATTGGAAAGATTGGATTTTTTTGATCAATTTTCATATATAAATCTTTTCCATCTGAGCTACTGTTGAATTTATATGATTTTTAGAAGATTAAAGCATTTTTTGGAATTTCCTGATTTGTTTTAAATCAATTAATCCCAGAAAAGCATTTACTGCGTCAGCATGACATCATGCTGACGTCAGCTAGTCAACAGGGCGGTCCAGGTCAAACCTGACCAGTGGGACCCACTGGTCAGTGTCACAGTTAGTTAATTAACTACTTAGGGTTAGTTTAGACACTAATCTAGGTTTGACTAACAGACAGGGCCCACATGTCAGTGACCCAGGGGGGTTAAACCCTTGGTCAAACGGGGCTGACTCGCCAGCGTTTAGTCGCCAGCGAGGCCAAACGCGGCGGTGTGGTGCGGGATTTGTGCTCCGGCGACCAAATCGACGACGGAGCACACCTACGGGCAGCTGGGAGTGAGCCGCGTCGAGTGGTGGTGGTGGCTGGCCTCGGGGTCGCCGGAAAAGGTGTCGGCGACGAGTCCAGCGGCTGCCGGAGCTCGGGTGAGCTCGCGCTAGTCGTTAGAGAGCACGGTGAGGCTCGTGGAGTGGTGCGTTAGGTTCCTGAGGATGCGGTGAAGCTAACGGACAGGGTGGCGCGACCGTTTTGTGGCCGGAGCCTCGTCGGCGATGAGCTCCGTGGCGGTGCGTGCGGGTGAGCTTCGTGCGGTCGAAACAGGGCTCGAGGGGGAAAACGGAGAGGATGGGGAGGTAGCTGGGCTCACGGCGGTCGCATTGGAGTTGATGCCGAGGTCGGGGACGTGCTGCTGCGATGGTGTGGTCGACGGTGATCACGACGGCCGAAGAGGGGAGAAGTGCTTGGGGACGACGCGTTGAAGCTTCCGGCGAGGCGTGGCTCGACGGGGAGGCCTAACAGACGGTGGCGGAGCTCGGGGACACGACGGCGAGGCGAGGGAAGCTCGGTGGCTGCGGCTATGGCGGCAGGACGGTGGCGGCTGCGTCGGCCATGGCGCGGGGAAGGCGAGGGAGAGGAGCTGGGGAGGAGGGGACGTGTCTGCGAGCTTGGGGGAGGAGTGGGTGGTCGATCCAGGCCAGCAGAATGGCGAGGGGAGGAAGCAGGGCGGCAGGCAGCTGCGTGGCGCGCGCTGCTGCCGCCGTCGAGCACATGCCTGCCTGCCTGGCCGAGCCAAGCAGCTCGATGGAGCGGTGGCTGGGCTGGGCCGGCAGGCGGGCTTGCTAGTGGGCGCCAAGTAAGTCTTCTCTCTCCTTTATTTTCTATTTTAATTATGTTTGTTTTCTTTTGCAACTTTGTTGAATTAATAAAAATGCTAGAACATTTTTATAAATCATAAAACTAGTCATGCCCACTGTATATAATATGAACAGCATGAAACAATTTTGTTTATGATTATTTGGGCACATAAAATATTTTATAGTATTTAAATGCCCAAATGCAATTACAATAAGAATTAATCCATAGACCTTTGGATGTCCTAGAAAATTGTGCACCATTTTTGGCAGAGGTTTAAGACCAAGGCAAAGATGATGAAGATTTTTGAAGGGCATTTTGGGTACATTGGAAAAGATTTTATTAAACCCTAGTTGTTAGAAGAGGGGTGCTGGGGTTTCTGTCATTCCCATTTCAAGTTTCTGTGGAAAGTAAACATGATGCACACTCTAGCAAGTCCTAATGCAAGCACTGACTAGGGATGTGACAACTCACCCCCACTCAAAAGAATCGCGTCCCGAGATTCGGGTTCCTCCGGAAAGAGGGTGGGGTACTCAAGTCGAAGACGATCCTCCCTTTCCCAAGTAGCTTCACTCTCGGAATGATGTGACCATTGAACCTTGAGAAACTTGATATTATGACGTCGAGTGGTACGCTCGGTTTGATCAAGAATACGAACTGGGTATTCTTGATAGGTGAGATTGTCCTGGAGATCAAGCGTTTCATGGTCCACTCCCCGGATAGGATCCGAGAAGAAACGCCTGAGTTGAGAAACGTGGAAGACATCATGAACTCTGGAAAGGTGCGGAGGTAGTTCCAATTGGTAGGCAACTTCTCCTCGTTTGGCAAGAATGCGAAAAGGACCGATGTAACGAGGAGCCAATTTTCCTTTGATACCGAAGCGATGGGTTCCCTTAAGAGGAGTAACCCGAAGGTAAGCCTTATCGCCGACTTCAAAAGTCACAGCCTTATGATGACTATCATATTGGCTCTTCTGGCGAGACTGGGCTGTTTTCAATTTCTCACGAACGATGCGAACTTGCTCTTCTGCTTCCTGGATCATATTCGGACCAAAGAATTGACTTTCCCCGGTTTCTGACCAGTTAAGAGGCGTTCGACACGTTCGTCCATATAGAACTTCGAAGGGAGCCTTGCCCAAGCTGGCTTGATAACTATTGTTATAAGCAAATTCGACAAATGGAAGACACTTCTCCCAATCCATACCGAAAGAGATGACAGAGGCTCGAAGCATATCTTCTAGAATTTGATTGACTCGTTCCACTTGACCACTTGACTGAGGATGAAAAGCGGTGCTAAAAGAAAGATGAGTCCCCATAGCATTCTGGAAACTTTCCCAAAATTGTGAAGTGAAAAGACTTCCACGGTCTGAGTTAATCTCCAACGGCACACCATGAAGTGATACTATCCGAGAGATATACAAGTCTGCTAGCTGGCTAGCGGTTATACTCTCTTGAACAGGCAGGAAATGGGCTACTTTGGAGAGGCGGTCGATAACGATGAAGATAGCATTATTCCCTTTCCAGGTCCTGGGAAACCCGGTAATGAAGTCCATACAGATCTTGTCCCATTTCCATTCAGGAATAGCTAAAGGTTGAAGAGTGCCAGCAGGCCGTTGATGCTCTGCTTTAACTCGATGACAAACGTCGCAATTAGCAATGAACTGAGCGATTTCTCTCTTCATCCTAGTCCACCAGAACCTCTGGCGTAGGTCCTGATACATTTTGGTACTACCGGGATGAATCATGAGAGGAGATTCATGAGCCTCCTTAAGGATCAACCGCCTCAGGTTTCGTACCTTAGGAACCACTAAGCGGTTTCCAAAAAGCATGACACCTTGATCATCAATTGAGAAACATCCCGCGACTCCTTTCTTGATGTTCCTCCTGATACGGGAGATTCACGGATCAACCTTCTGTGCTTTGATGACCTGATCCGTAAGGGTAGGTTTCGCCACCAAAGTGGAAATCAATCCTCGAGGAACAATGTGAAGGTTAAGCTGACAAAATTCCTCGTGGAGAAGTGGTTGCCCTTGTTGTAACATCAGGTTGTTATAATAAGACTTACGACTCAGTGCGTCAGCAATGACATTGGCCTTCCTAGGGGTGTAAGTGATTCCTAAGTCGTAATCTGTGAGCAACTCAACCCAATGTCTTTGCTTGAGATTCAAATCCGGTTGGGTGAAGATGTATTTCAGACTTTGGTGATCGGTGAAGATTTCACAGCGATTACCAAGAAGGTAATGTCGCCATGTTTTGAGTGCGTGAACTAAAGCTGCAAGCTCTAGATCATGTGTAGGATAGTTATCCTCATGTGGACGCAACTGTCGAGATGCGTATGCGATCACTTGATGATCTTGCATAAGTATGCAACCTAGTCCTTGTCGTGAGGCGTCGCAGTAGATAATAAAATCCTTGGAAAAGTCTGGTGGTACCAGTACGGGTGCAGATGTCACGCGTCTTTTCAGTTCCTGAAAGCTGGACTCGCATTGTGGGGTCCACTCAAACTTTTTATCTTTCTTGAGGAGTTCAGTTAGAGGTTTAGCAACCTTGGAGAAATTCTCGACGAAGCTTCGGCAATAGCTCGCTAAGTCAAGGAAACTCCTAACTTGCTTGACCGATTCAGGGGGAGTCCAGTCAAGGACGGCTTGAACTTGCTCGGGATTGACGGCAATACCCTTACTAGAGATCACATGGCCTAGATAGGTCACTTCTGGCAACCAGAATTCACACCTGGAGAATTTGGCATAAAGGCGGTGCTCTCGAAGTTTCGTCAATACCAGCCTTAGATGCTCGGCATGATCTTCCCTGTTCTTGGAGTAAATGAGTATATCATCGAGGTATACCACGACGAATTTATCCAAATACTCCATGAATATAGAATTCATTAGCCGGGAGAAAGTGGCTGGGGCATTGGTTAACCCAAAGGACATGACGGTGTACTCGTATTGGCCATAACGAGTAACAAAAGCCCTCTTGGGAATGTCCCCGTTCTTGATTTTGATTTGATGGTAGCCCAACCTCAAATCCATTTTGGAAAAGACTGAGGATCCAGCAAGCTGATCATACAGGTCGTTGATCCTGGGGAGCGGATATTTGTTCTTTATGGTGACCAGATTGACAGGTCGGTAATCTACAACCATCCGTTCCGTTCCATCCTTCTTCTTGACGAAGAGGACGGGACAAGCCCAAGGGGAAGAACTAGGACGGATGAAACCCTTTTTCAAGGACTCATCAAGTTGTTTCTTAAGCTCAGCTAATTCTAGGGGTGCCATCTTATAGGGTCTCCTAGAGATTGGGACAGTTCCTGGAATAAGATCTGTCACGAACTCGACATCTCTGTCAGGTGGAACACCTGGCAGTTCTTCTGGAAAAACATCCGGAAAGTCACGAACTACCGGGATATCTTCGAGTTCTGGTAGAGGGCTGGCATTAAGAGAGTAGAGCTGACGTCAGCCATTCGGGTCAAGACATTGACTGTCTTGCCGGAAGGGTGTGTAAGTTGAACAGTCCTAGTGTAGCAATCAATCTTGGAGTAATGGGCTGTCATCCAGTCCATACCCAAAATGATGTTTATGTCCGAGGACTTGAGAGCAATTAGTGATGCAAGGAAAACAAGTCTATCAACAAGAATTTCATTTCCATGGCTTACCCTAGAGGTTTTCCACTTTGAACCAGGAGTTTGAATAACCATGGAAGTGGGCATGTCACAAAAAGTCATGTTGTGCATTCGAGCATAGCTCTCAGATATGAACGAATGAGATGCTCCAGTATCGAAAAGAACAGATGTCGGATGGCAGTTAACGAGAAGCGTACCAAGGACGACATTAGGATCCTCATAAGCTTCCTCAGCAGAGACATAGTTGACATGACCACGTGCAGTGGGAATTGGCTTGACACAGTTGACCTTGCCTGTTGGCTTACCACGGCCAACGGGCTTTCCTGGCTGGTTCTGAGGACACTCACGCATGTAGTGCCCTGGTTCTCCACACTTGAAGCATGTCACAGTGCCAGTGCGTGGAGCAAAGTTGGTAGGAGGTCCTCCATAAGTCTTGGCAGGTGCATACTGTTGGGTTGGGCGAGGCGCCTCATAGGATGGCCTCGGAGTGAACTTGGGTGGCAGAGCAGTGTTAGGAACCCACACACGGAGCTTGTGAGAGCCAGAGCCGGATGAGGAACCAAAATCACGAGGATGCTTGCGTGTGGCTTCGAAATCAGTCTGGCCCGTCTCAGCACTGATGGCCTTATTCACCAACTTCTGGAAGGAGGTGCACTCGTGCAGACGTAGATCTCGGCGAAGTTCAGGGCTGAGTCCGTTGCGGAACCTCGCCTGCTTCTTGGCATCGGTGGATACTTCCTCGGGTGCATAGCGTGCCAAGTTGCCAAACTCGCGACTATAGCCATCCACGGTTAACCGGCCCTGGGTGAAATTGCAGAATTCCTCCCGCTTGCGATCCATGAGACCTTCCGGAATGTGATGTTCACGGAATGCCTCACTAAACTCAGGCCAAGTAGTGATTTGGCCAGAAGGACGCATAGCCTCAAAGTTTTCCCACCAGAAACTGGCAGGGCCCTCAAGATGGTAGGTGGCGTAGATAACCTTGTCAGCCTCGGCCACATGGGCAGAGTGTAGCTTGTGGGTAATACTGCGAAGCCAGTCATCCGCATCCAAAGGTTCGGCGGAATGATGGAACTTCAGTGGGCACATCTTGATAAAATCGTTGATTGACACCACGTCATTCCTCTGACGGAACCTAGTGTTTTGCTCTATGCGTTCCAGCAGACGGTTGGTCTCTCTCTCTTTCCGTTGTGCCTCGAGCATAACTTCAGCCAAGGAGGGTGGCTGGGGCAGATTCTCATCTCTAGCCCCACTAGCCTCACCCTGCTCTTGAGCAGCAAGAGTGCTGCGAGTGTTGACCATCCTAGGAAAACAAAACAACGGTTTAGACAAGGATGGCAAAACTTGACAAAGGAGTGCAGAATGTAATGGAAGACACGGAATGCAGAGATGTTCATCCGTACGACATGGTAATATAGAAACTGCCATATATATACCAGTGGTCATACACACCATACATAGTTTAGTACAAGCCAAGGCTAAAGTACAACAGCGGTGAAAGACGATACATCTCATCAGAGGCATTCCAAGCTCCTATACATTATTTAAATACAACTCCGGAACGCAGTACTAGCTAAGTCATATTCCACAAGACACGTAGGACTATGGAAATACACTTCTACGATACTACTACTGCCACGGTCTAGCTCAGACACTCCCGTAGTAATCTTCCTAAAGATTACCACCGTAGCCTGGAAGTGGAACAGATGGATCTTGAAACTCTCGGGCACTCGAAGGCTGTGGACCATAGGGACAAGGATGTGGCCTCGGTCCCAATGCTAGTGGTAAACGACGCCCATGTGGAGGTGTAATACCCCTAACGTCACGCCAATCCATACGATCAGGCAGACGAGTCCGCACAGGGTACAAATCCCGCATATCCAGATAACCGGCGTGCACAGCAGGTGCAAGCCGTGTCAAAGTAGTCTAGTGGGCGGCTCCAGTGTTATACAGCTCCATCCGGAGGGCACGAAACCTATCCTCCAGCATCTGGATAGTAGTCTGAAGCAGTGGCTCCTCATGAGCAGCATCAGTATACAACCCAGTGTAGTAGCCTTCCTCTGCAGGAAGTGAGGCTGGCATGTAACAGAACACAGTATTCAGCAGCAGGGCATGCCTAGCCCGGATGATGGTCATCATCGAGTAAGCGGCATCCTGCACTGCCATCTCGACGGTAATCCCGAGTCCATAAGACCAATGGATGGGGTCGTTAGCTCCGGGATACGTGGGGTATATCCGGACTGTGCAGAAATACTGACTCTGGTTGAAATCCCGGTACTATTCCTCCACGGTGTACTCAGGATAGCAATGGTAGCCGGTCTCGATCAACACACGGACTAGCATGGCCGTCTGACCGGGCACATTAATGCACCGAGTCAAACGGACCACCTGGTGAGGTGTGCGAACAGACATCTGAAACACGAAATAATGCAAAGGCATTAGAATTTCTGGAAGAAATTGGGCAGCATAACAACTGTAAATGTCCAAAAAGGATTTGAGACATCATACAAATGATAGCATAGCCACTCAACAATATCATATCAAGGTTCCGGGTCCAACTAATCATCATACTATAATGGTAGAAACTGAACTGAGGCTTAGAACCAACAATCCTAAGAGTCTACGGATTAGTAACACGTGAACCTAATAAAGATGGGAGGCCTAGTCCTAAACCCCCTAGAAGAATAGGCTGACTCAGATCAGAAGGGAATAAGGTAAAGAAGTCAAAAGAGCTTTACGTTCCCTTCCACAATCAATTCCCCTACATATAACTAAGAATTTTTCTAGACTCAACATCGACCAGATTGGCTTGAGAAACCTACACGCAGTCCAGCTCTGATACCAACGCTGTCAGGACCCGGATCCTAAGTCACACCGATCTAGCTTGTAACACGTCATATCACTTTGCGGCCTCACGCACGGTATCCCCACGGGTGCCACCTTACCTGGCCCGGGACCGTTTGTGCATTTTGGCACACGTATATGACAGTGTCGCTAGCATCCATATGACAGAGAACCCGGGACGACCTGGCTAGTTATAAACCAAAAGTGGCACTAAATTACAGAGACGGGCATCCATGACCCAGCAACGAACGTGTCGGTCATCAACGTAAGAGCCCAAGTCATAGCAAGCTACATGGACTTAAAGGAACACACGTGACATTTCCCCTAAGGGACAGACACAGGAACGAAGAAGGACACATGTCGGCTAGCCTACGTGTTCCGAGCAGTAGCAAGCTACCAAGGCTCAGTGGAAGCACTAGGAGGCATTTTCCTGTAAGATAGGCTACCAAAGGAAAACAACTAGGTGTCGGATCCCACACATACCAAGCATTTTAATCATACACACAATATGATCAATATGTGCAAATATAACATTGCATCACAACAGAACTCTATGACTCAAAGTACTTTATTTAAGAGGCTCCAAAGAGCCATACATAACATATCCATACAAGTAGGGGTCACATGACCCAACACTCAAGTCATACAATCATACAAGCACAAGCGGAAGCTAACATGTCTGAGTACAGACAACTTGGAAAATAAAACAGGCTTGGTGTAGCCTGACTATCTACAAGGCCCTTCACAAGCTCAGGATCTCCGTCAGGGTAGCAAGCTACTCGTCGACATCAACGTCTATGTAAAACCCATCAGAAGGGGCAAGGTTCTCCTCTGCAACAGTTATTAAGCAAACATGAGTACAAAGGTAATCAACAAGTCTTACAACTGAACCTATCATACATGCATCATTGTCAACAAGGGTAGTGGAGTTCATAGCATCAAGCTAGCTTCGACTCTTGGCTAACCTATACTACGACTCTCAACAGATTGCAAGATAAGACTACGTACACGAGTCCTCTACTCACCACAACAATACACCACCGTGGATCCTCTACCGTCATCCTACGGAAGGCCGTCCACGGCACTCACACTTGTCTTGAGGCTTTTAGTAGTATCCATCAACTTGTCTATGAACTGTAAGAGTAACCAAGTAGTCCGTACCGCGAACAACGGCTATTCGAATAGATTGGTAACCCTGCAGGGCTGTACTTCTTCACACACGCTTCCACCGCTTATCGCCGCTTACTCAACATTTACTCGGCAACCTTCAAGCGGAAGCCCAGCGAGGGTGTTGGCCATGACCTGACTAACTACGCAAGTCCCTAGTCCAGGTTTATCGCCTATTTGGGTTCCATCCGTGGGGAGATCTGGCCGGGGTGTCGCTCACGGCCCCAAACGATATGTATAGGGTTCCCGAGTCACCAAACGGGCGACCGGTACACCGTGCCACGTACCTGTCGCATCACAGCCCACAACGAGGGTCAGCGCTGTGCACGACCACCAGTAGACTACAAACACCAGAAACTAACTGCAACTCCTGGACAGAGGACAGGGGCAATTAATAAGTCGAGAGGGTCCATTGGTTTCGGGCCCAATGCATGGTAGTAGCTAAACTTGAACCACACATACAGATCTCAGGTCCTATGGATGGTTCCAATGAAAGAACCCACCATGTACTCCTACATGGACTTTCATCGATACCTTTACCAAACATGTTCCACAATTCCCTCTCTTTATCGAGTATGATCATTTCACTCTGATCCATCACCCAGATGAACCAGACCTGACACAACTCTAAGCATAGCAGGCAACATAAACAAATAGCATGGTGGGTCACACATCACATGGCTCAATCAACTCCTACACATGCTAGTGGGTTTCAACTGTTGACTGTGCAAGGGAATAGGGAATAGGGTTCAGCTACCGCAGCAAGTAGCAGTTCACACGTTGTTGCCTTAATGCAGTAAAAGAGAGTAGGAGCGAGAAGATGGGTTTATATCAGAATGATCAATGGTTGCTTGCCTGACAGAGTGGTTGTCGGGTACTGCTCTTCAGCTGGATATGCGGAAGTATCCTCGGGAGCAGGACCTACCACGGGGAACACCGGCGATACAATCAATAAGCAAACAAATGCAACAATATGACGCATGCTCATGATATGGCAAGATGCATGTGTTTTGGGCTAATGCATCTATAAACAGAAGGGTTTGAGCCCATTTGAATCAAAGATTCAAATTTATACCCAAACTATTATTTATTAAAGTGCATTATCATGTTTTAATGTGAACAGCAGGGTTAATTTGCTCAAACATACATGAAACCAGTGCCATTGGAAAGATTGATTTTTCTGATCAATTTTCATATATAAATCTTTTCCATCTGACCTCTGTTGAATTTCTATGATTTTTTTAAAGATTAAAGCATTTTCTAGAATTTCCTAATTTGTTTTAAATCAATTAATCCCAGAAAAGCATTTACTACGTCAGCATGACATCATGCTGACGTCAGCCATTCAACAGGGCGGTCCAGGTCAAACCTGACTAGTGGGACCCACTAGTCAGTGTCACAGTTAGTTAATTAACTACTTAGGGTTAGTTTAGACACTAATCTAGGTTTGACTAACAGACAGGGCCCACATGTCAGTGACCCAGGGGGGTTAAACCCTTGGTCAAACGGGGCTGACTTGCCGGCGCTTCGTCGCCAGCGAGGCCAAACGCGGCGGTGGGGTGCGGTATTTGTGCTCCGGCGACCAAATCGACGGCGTAGCACACCTATGGGCAGCTGGGAGTGAGCCGCGTCGAGTGGTGGTGGTGGCTGGCCTTGGGGTCGCCGGAAAAGGTGGCGGCGACTAGTCCAGCGGCTGCCGGAGCTCGGGTGAGCTCGGGCTAGTCGTTAGAGAGCACAGTGAGGCTCGTGGAGTGGTGTGTTAGGTTCCTGGGGATACGGTGAAGCTAACGGACAGGGTGGCGCGCCCATTGGGTGGCCGGAGCCTCGTCGGCGACGAGCTCCGCGGCGGCGCGTGCGGGTGAGCTTCGTGCGGTCGAAACAGGGCTCGAGGGGGAAAACGGACAGGATGGGGAGGTAGCTGGGCTCACGGCGGTAGCGTTGGAGTTGACGGCGAGGTCGGGGACGAGCTGCTGCGAGGATGTGGTCGCCGGCGATCTCGACAGCCAAATAGGGGAGAAGTGCTCGGGGACGACGCGTTGAAGCTTCCGGCGATGCGTGGCTCGACGGGGAGGCGTAACAGACGGTGGCGGAGCTCGGGGACATGACGGCGAGGCGAGGGGAGCTCGGTGGCGGCGGCTATGGCGGCAGGGCGGCGGCGGCAGCGTCGGCCATGGCGCGGGGAAGGTGAGGGAGAGGAGCTGGGGAGGAGGGGACGTGTCTGCGAGCTCGGGGGAGGAGTGGGTGGTCGATCCAGGCCACCCGAACGGCGAGGGGAGGAAGCAGGGCGGCGGGCAGCTGCTTGGCGCGTGCTGCTGCCGCCGTCGAGCACCTGCCTGCCTGCCTGGCCGAGCCTAGCAGCTCGGTGGAGCGGTGGCTGGGCTGGGCCGGCAGGTGGGCCTGCTAGTGGGCGCCAGGTAAGTCTTCTCTGTCCTCTCTTTTCTATTTTAATTATGTTTGTTTTCTTTTGCAACTTTGTTGAATTACTAAAAATGCTAGAACATTTTTATAAATCATAAAACTAGTCATGCCCACTTTATATAATATGAACAGCATGAAACATTTTAGTTTATGATTATTTGGGCACATAAAATATTTTATAGTATTTGAATGCCCAAATGCAATTACAATAAGAATTAATCCATAGACCTTTGGATGTCCTAGAAAATTGTGCACCATTTTTGGCAGAGGTTTAAGACCAAGGCAAAGATGATGAACATTTTTGAAGGGCATTTTGGGTACATTGGAAAATATTTTATTAAACCCTAGTTGTTAGAAGAGGGGTGCTGGGGTTTCTGTCATTTCCATTTCAAGTTTCTGTGGAAAGTAAACATGATGCACACTCTAGCTAGTCCTAATGCAAGCACTGACTAGGGATGTGACAGACTTCCTCAGCATCTACACCATCTCGATGCAGGCTCCTGGGGCACGCAACGACAAGGTGCTTGCCAATTATTTCCCGTTGGCACTTAAACCCAACGTCATGTCATGGTTGATGCACTTGCTGGCAGATTCCATTTCTTCCTGGTCAGATTTGTGCAATGAGTTTGTTGGCGCCTTTATGGGAGGCCACCAGGCTCATCGCCAAGCAAGCGATTTGCATGTCATCCCCCAGAAGGAAGGTGAAAGCCTGTGCAAGTACATATAGAGGTTCAGCCGAGTGCAGTACAACATCCAAGACGGTCATCCTGCCGCTATGATCAGCGTGTTCCACCAGAATGTGCGCAACCGCAAGATGCGTGAGGAGCTGGCGATGAACAAAGTCAAGGATGTGACCGAACAATGTGTTCTAGACGATAGATGCGCCCAGGCGAAAGAGGGAAGGAAGTACCCCGGCGAAGATGCCGGTGTGACCGAACAATGCGTTCTAGACGATAGATGCGCCAAGGCGAAAGAGGGAAGGAAGTAAACCGGATCCTCGGACGAAGACGCCGTCGCCCCGACGAAAAAGGGTCGACGCAGCAACAGGGAATGCAAAGGCAAGGCTGTGCTTGCTGTCGAGGGATCCGACGATGCCGGCGCCACCAAGAAAACCAATGCACATGACCCCATGAAAGATATCGCTGGGTGTGTCGCCTACTGGATCTTGGCGGCCGCCGACAAGCCAGGAAGCTCTGACAAGCAGTACTGCAAGATCCACCACACCAAAGGCCATGACCTCCAGAACTGCCAATAGGTTGAGCAGCTCGCAGAGAAGCAAAAGGCCGAGTATGAAAGGCGAGACAAGGAGAAAGGCCAAGATGGTGCTATGGGATCTGGCAAGAAACGTGGCGGTCAGCCTGGCCGCCGCATTAGGATAACCAACAAGAGCAGCCCGCCCGTGGCCGTGACAGGAAGCGAGAAGATGATGATCATGACGAGGACGATGAGTCCGACAAGCAAGAGTTCCAGAAGGCCACAGAGGCTATGTGCGTCGACGGTGGTGCCTCCCTGCACACCTCTCACCACCAACTTAAATAGTGGGCGCGTGATATCACAACAGCCGAGCCATCGTTCGATGCCCAGAAGCCACTGAGGTGGTCCATCACTCCTATCATCTTTGACGCCGAGGATTACCCTGATCGGACAACTGCGGTCGGGTGTTTTCCATTGTTCGTATCGCCAACAATACACAACCTCAAGGTAACGAAGATGCTGGTTGATGGCGGGGCCAGCCTGAATTTGATCTCGCCTGTCTTGATCAAAAGGCTGCAGATCCCTGATGGAGACCTCGAGGAGACGGGCACATTTCAAGGGGTCAACCCATGAAGAAGTCAGCCCAAAGGTAAGATGATGCTGCCCGTGACATTCGGGGGTGAGCTAAACTACAGGACGGAGATGATTGTTTTTGCTGTTTCCAAGATCCCCTTGCCTTACAACGGGATCCTCGGCCGCCCAGTGTTGGCCAAATTCATGGCGGTGTCACATTACGCCTACAACACGCTGAAGATGCCTCGGCCAATGTCCATCATCACCGTCCCCACCGACAAGAAGGATGCGCTGATCTGCGCTGATCAGCTTTACCGGGAGGTAGTTGCAGCAACTGCCGCCAAGGCACTTGCTCCTGCTAGTGAAGCCCCGGAAGGAAAGAAGACCGGTAAGACCTCTCGCACCTACTCTGGCAAGCGCCCCTCTTCGGAGTGCAGTGCTCCCGTCGAGAACACGCCGGAGAGCTCCATCGGCAAGAGCAAGAAATCCAGAGCTGCTCCACCGGAAACCAAGCGGGTGTCCATCAAGGAGGATGGCACGGGAGGGGCTTTCACCATAAGCTCCGCCCTCGACAGCAAATAGGAAGATGCGCTCGTCGCCTTCCTGTGGGCGAAAGTCAACGTGTTTTCATGGCAAGCGTCTGACACCCCCGGCGTTCCGAGGGGGTGATTGAGCACGATCTTGCTGTCTGCCCTCATGCGTGACCAGTCAAACAGAAGGTCAGGAAGCAAGCTCTGGAGCGGCAAGAGTTCATCAGAGAGGAGACCATGAAGTTAGAGGCAGCAGGCTTAGTGAGAGGAGCACTCCATCCAACGTGGTTAGCCAATCCAGTGGTGGTGCGTAAGGCAAACGGGAAGTGGAGGCTGTGTATTGATTACACAGACATCAATAAGGCTTGTCCAAAACACCCTTTCCCATTACCACGCATCGACCAGATTGTGGACTCCACGGGCGGATGTGACTTGTTATTATTCCTCGACGCTTACTCAGGCTAACACCAGATCTTCATGACGAGAGAAGATGAAGAGAAGACAACATTCATCACCCCATGTGGTACGTATTGTTTCATACGGATGCCTTTCGGGTAGAAGAGTGCTGGCTCAACATTTGCAAGAGCAGTCCAGATTGGTTTTGAGCCTCAGCTACATAGAAATATGGAAGCTTATATGGACGATATAGTGGTCAAAACTAAGGACATAGCAATGCTCATACAAGATTTGGAAGAGACGTTCGCGAATCTGCGCAAGATCAACCTTAGGCTGAACCCTGAGAAGTGTGTCTTCGGTGTCCCGTCTGGTAAGCTTCTCGGTTTCTTCATGTCGCAACGTGGAATTGAGGCGGATCCAGACAAGATCAAGGCCATCGAGCAGATTGAAGCACCCAGGCGGATCAAGGATGTGCGTCGGCTTGCTGGCTGCGTTGCCGCCATGGGTAGATTCATCTCCAAATCTACCGAGCGTGCCCTCCCCTTTTTCAAGATTTTAAAAAAGGCAGGCCCAATGGAGTGGACCCCAGAAGCCGAAGCGGCACTACGAAGATTTGAAGAAATACCTCTCCTCTACGCCGATACTGGTCGCGCCTAAACCACAAGAGCCATTGATGTTGTATTTAGCGGCGGCGAATCAAGTGGTCGGTGCTGCGCTAGTGGACCAACGGGAGGTCAATACAGAAGCAATGGCAACGACAGAACCAGATGCCACTTGGGCTGAAGCGACGTAACCAGATGGAGTGATGCAGAAGAAGAAGATGATGTAGCACCCAATTTACTTTGTCAGCACCCTACTGCAGGGGGCTAGGTCGAGGTACTCCGGGGTGCAGAAATTGCTCTTTGGCCTCCTCATGGCCTCGAGGAAGCTGGGTCATTACTTCCAAGCACATGAAATTACCGTCGTCACCCGTCTCCTGTTGCAGCGGATATTTCATAACCCAGATGCGACTGGGAGGGTTGTGGAGTGGGCCCTGGAGCTGTCAAGCTTCGGCTTGAAA
The DNA here is from genome assembly GCA_902687465.1 of Secale cereale. NCBI lineage: Eukaryota > Viridiplantae > Streptophyta > Magnoliopsida > Poales > Poaceae > Secale > Secale cereale. The sequence continues at coordinate 323,713,848 of LR738710.1, forward strand.
TTTGAAAGCACTTCGACGATTCAGAGTAGTGTCTTGGCAGAGTTCGTTGCAGAATGGACCTCAACGCCCGATAAATAGATCCAGGAGACTACTCTCCCCGGCAAGGATACGAGCTGCGATTGGATTATGTACTTTGACGGGGCTTTCTCGCTACAAGGCGCTGGGGCTAGTGTGCTGCTCGTTGCACCCACCGGAGAGCACCTCAAGTATGTGATCCAGATGCACTTCCCTAGGGAGGTATCAACGAACAACACTGCCGAGTACGAGGGACTGCTTGCTGGTCTCAGGATCGCGGCGGACCTCGGGATCAAGAAGCTCATCATCAGAGGAGATTCGCAGCTCGTCGTCAGGTAAGTGAACAAGGATTACCAGAGCATGTTGATTGAGGCCTACGTGGATGAAGTAAGGAAACTGGAGGAGCGTTTCGATGTCATACAAGCTGAGCATGTCCCCCGAGCGGAGAACGACATCACCGACAACTTTTCGAAACGCGCCGCCCACAAACTACCTGTGGAACTAGGTACCTTTGTGCTCCGATTATTTCAGCCATCTGTTGAACCATCAAATGAGCAGAACAAGCAAAGGAAATCAGGCCCCGACAAGTACTTTCCTGCCGAACCTGCAGGGGTGGCCGGCAAAGGTGTTGCCGGGGACGCCCGAGCCTGCCTTAGGGCGACAGACTCCGGCAGGGCATCAGGCCCTGTCCGTAGAGGCAGTCGCTCCCATGGCAGATGAAATGCCCTTGGTTCTTGCCGTCGAGCCCCAGGCTCCGGCATGGGCACAGCATACCGTCCAATTCCTCGAGACCGGGGAACTTCCTAAGGAGCAGGAAGAAGCGGAGAAAGTAGCATGTCGGTCGGCCATGTACCAGTTCGTCGACGATGTCTTGTACCGAAAGAGACCGAACAACGTGAAATTGAAGTGTATCGCCCGGGAGGAAGGACTAGAGTTGTTGGCAGAGATACATGGAGGCATATGTGGCTCCCACATAGGGTCAAGGGCCCTTGCCGGCAAGGCATTCCGCCAAGGTTTCTTCTGGCCCACTGCCCTCCAGGATGCAACGACACTAGTAGCCAAGTGTGAAGCGTGTCAGTTCCATTCAAAGAAACTTCATCAACCAGCTCAAGCTCTCCAAACAATCCCTCTCTCCTGGCCATTCTCGGTCTGGCGCTAGACATATAGGGACATTTTCACCATGCTGTCGGGGGCTTTGAGTACTTGTACGTGGCAATCGACAAATTCACAAAGTGGCCGGAGGTGGAAGCAGTGAGAAAGGTGACAGCACAATCGGCCATCAAATTCTTCAAAGGCCTGGTCTGCCGCTTTGGTGTACCAAACATAATCATCACCAACAACGGTACGCAGTTCACAAGCAACACCTTCATGCAATATATTCAAGAACCTCGTCGACAAGGTTTGTTTTGCTTCTGTTACACATCCTCGAAGCAACGGCCAGGCAGAAAGGGCAAATGGTGAAGTACTATGGGGCCTCCGGACAAGGACTTTTGACAGGCTACACAAGTGTGGAAGGCGCTGGATTGATGAATTGCTGGCGGTTCTTTGGTCAGTCAGGACGACGCCAAATCGAGTGACCGGCCAAACACCCTTCTCCCTCGTTTATGTGGCGGAAGCAGTTCTCCCCACAGAACTCACATATGGGTCACCTCGGGCGCTCGCTTATGATGAGCTTGATCAAGACCGACTGCGGCAAGATGACGCAACGCTCCTCGAGGAAGATCGTCTTCGGGCGGCTGTGCAAGCAGCGCGCTACCAGCAAGCCTTGCGCCGCTATCATAGCCGCAAGGTTCATGCCCGAAGCTTTGAGAAAGGCGACCTTGTTCTTTGACACGTTCAGTCGGCCAAGAATTCCAACAAGTTGACGCCAATGTGGGAAGGCCCTTATTGGGTAATACGAGTCACCAGGCCTGGCGCAGTCCGCCTGGAGACCGAAGATGGTATCCTAGTGAGTAACTCCTGGAACATCGAACATCTTCACATGTTTTACCCGTAAGGCGCGGTTGCCGAGCCTCCTGGCAAGCCACTCTTTTGTACAAGCCTTGCCGGCAAGGCATGTAACCCTTCGTACAAAGCCAGGGCTAGACCCTGAGCATAAATAAATGAAGCGATGTCGCCCTAAGTTTTAGCATGCATGCTAGGTTGAGTCTCTTTCTCTGTTAGGGTTGACAGTGCTTAGCGGCCGCTAACCCCTAGCATAAAGGTCGAGTTTGCGTCTCTCTGTGTCCTTTCCGCCCTCTTGTTCGCAGGATCCATGGACGTCCTTGCTGAACCATTTTCAAGAAAGAGGGCGGGCCGACGCTCCGACCCCGGCAAAACTGAGGTTGCCGGGGGCTGCACGACCAAGGGTCAAACCACAGGAAAACAAGGTTGCCGGGAGCTACAGGACCCAGTTAAATCTTTTGTCCCCCGCTCCTTTCTTCCGTATGAAACTTGAACGTACGAGGTTTCGTTCGCTCCTATGCCATCAGGCTCCCTTTTTCCTTGTTTGTGACAAGCTTTGTCTTGGACCAGGGTTGGGTAGTAGCATGATGGGAAGGGAGCAAACGAAGGGCCTCACCCTACCCTATTATTATTACCGCCAAGGGTGCGAATACAGTTATGGGGCGGGGAAGGAACGGCAAGGCTTGTTGCTGGGACACGTTGCTTATCTTAAGATAACAACAATCCGTTCCTTGGTGTGGCTCTTGCCCGCGCACGAACGAACCCGGCAAACACCCTTCTCTTCATTAATAGGTTGTAAACAAGTACAATTCATACGGAATGCATACTTGAGCAAGGGGGTTACAAGATTTAAAGCCTACAATGGCCCGTGGGCTTAAAAACTAAAAAGAGATAAGATGCCCGTAATCCCTTTCTTGTCCCTCTCTTCAGGAAATGGAACAAGGAGCGCCTAGGCGAAGCGCGAGCAGGAGAAAGCACCAAGAGAACATCTCGATGACCGTCCCAAAGGAGGTTGACGATGATGGCACTGAGAGAAGAGCCGAAAGATGGGGAAGCAGGCCGGCGATGCACGGGTTCAAGCCCACGTACTCTGACATGACGACCGCCACCCACCTTCTTCGCCTTCTCCGGCCTCCCAACGGTAGCCGCCCGAGGAGGTGACCCCGAGAAGTTCGAGGGCCAGGCGGTACAGATGATGGTGCTGCCAGCACCGCCCAGGGACGGCGTATCCGCCGCCTAGTCGGAACCATCATCCTCCCGCCCGCTGCCATCATCGTCGTTGCCGTAGTCCTCCCCGTCGCTCTCACTCGAGGAGGAGTTTTTGTCATTGGTCGAGCTCTCCGCATAGCACCCTAGCCTGTGTCCCGAGAGCCCGAAGACTTTGACGGAGAGCAGATTGCTCTCCGCTAGCCTAAAGTAGAGGACGTGCCCCTTCACCAAGCCGTGGGCACGTGCGAAGGTCTTCCACCCCCGGCAGAGGAGCATCACGTGAGGGGTGGGAAACTTGGTGTTCACCCACATGGCGCCATGGCAACACCTCTCCATGTGAAGCCTCATCCTCGATGGTTGATCAACCTCCATCAACCTCGCAAACGCTCCAGGAAGGTGGAGGCGATTGCGCGGCGGCTCGCGCAGTTGCAAGATGAACTCCAGCGATGTGTCCTTGACATGGCCACGTGGGGAGGCGGGAGGAGACGACACATGGGATGAAGACGGAGATGGTGACGGCGCGGTGATACGTCTCCACCATATCTACTTTTCCAAAACCTTTTGCCCTTGTTCTGGACTCTAACTTTCATGATTTGAATGGAACTAACCCGGACTGACGTTGTTTTCAGCAGAACTGCCATGGTGTTGTTTTTGTGCAGAATAAAAAGTTCTCGGAATCGCCTAAAAATCAACGGAGAATTATTTCGGAAAATACAAAAAATACCTGCAAGAAGATCCACACCAGGGGGCCTTGGACCTGTCCACGAGGGTGGGGGGCGCGCCCCCTGCCTCGTGGGCCCCCTGGTGCTCCACCGACGTACCCCCAGATCCTATATCTTCACTTTCCAGGAAAAAAAAGAGAGAAGGAATTATCGCGTTTCACGAGATGGAGCCGCCGCCGAGACCTAATCTCTCTCGGGAGGGCTGATCTGGAGTCCGTTCGGGGCTCCAGAGAGTGGAGATCGTCGCCATCGTCATCATCAACCTTCCTCCATCACCAATTCCATGATGCTCACCGCCGTGTGTGAGTAATTCCATCGTAGGCTTGCTGGACGGTGATGGGTTGGATGGGATCTATCATGTAATCGAGTTGTTTTGTTAGGGTTTGATCCCTAGTATCCACTATGTTCTGAGATTGATGTTGTTATGAGTTTGCTATGCTTAATGCTTGTCAATATGGCCCGAGTGCCATGATTTCAGATCTGAACCTATTATGTTTCCATGAATATATGTGTGTTCTTGATCCTATCTTGCAAGTTTATAGTCACCTACTATGTTTTATGATCCAGCAACCCCGAAGTGACAATAATCGGGACCACTCCCGATGATAACCGTAGTTTGAGGAGTTCATGTATTCACTATGTGTTAATGCTTTGGTCCGGTACACTATTAAAAGGAGGCCTTAATATCCCTTGGTTTCCAATAGGACCCTGCTGCCATGGGAGGGTAGGACAAAATATGTCATGCAAGTTATTTTCCATAAGCATGTATGACTATATTCGGAATACATGCCTACATTGCATTGATGAACTAGAGCTAGTTCTGTGTCACCCTAGGTTATAACTTCTACATGATGAATTGCATTTGACATAATTTCCCATCACCGATCCAATGCCTACGAGCTTTACCTATATTCCTTGTTGCTTATTTACTTTTTCGTTGCTATTATCACAAAAACTACAAAAACCACTATCGTTACTTTTATTGCTGCTACCGCCACTATCATATTACTTTGCTACTAAACTATCTTGCTGCAGATACTAATTTTCCAGGTGTGGTTAAATTGACAACTCAACTGCTAATACTTAAGAGTATTCTTTGGCTCCCCTTGTGTCGAATCAACAAATTTGGGTTGAATACTTTACCCTCGAAAACTATTGCAATACCCTACACTTGTGGGTTATCACGTGGGTGTCCCCTGACCTCGTCTGCCTCTGCCTCGACCGCCTCGCCCACCACGACCCTGGCCGGCGCCTCTACCTCCAGCATGCCCCTCATCTTGGGCATCCGACTCCTCTTTGACCACTACCGCCCTCTGACGACAAGACGACCTGGTCACTTCCGTGGAGGCACGGCCACGACCACGACCTCCCCGCATACCTTGGGGAGGGAAGGAATCAAACAGGAAGAAGGTCAGTGGAGGGGTGAGAAGTGTCGTTCCTCTCATCCCCTCTTTATAGAAGGGCGACCGCCTGAATCAATCAGTCCAAGAGCCAGAGGCACAAGGGAACAGGACCAACCCGCTGCTCCAATCAGTGGCGCCCGGCCACCCCTCGGCATTAATATTCGCGCCCTCTGCATCCGCCGCTTGCCTTCCCCGATGCATGAGGGGTACATGGCGGACGGATCGAGAATTAGATGACACATGGTATGACCGTTTCGCGCCCGTGATCGTGGAGCGACCCGAGTCCACTTAGTAAATGAGCCACGCCCCTGCGACTTCCTCTATTCTTTATAAGGAGGGCGCGAACCGCCTCTTTACTATTTTTGGAACCATGAGATGACGTGAGCATGCTGCGATCAGCCCACGCATGACCCCCCACCCACGTCAGCGCAGATCGTGGGGAAACGCAACCACCGGAGGAGTTGCTGCGGTAAAAGAATCCAACCTCAGTGCCCGCACACCATTCTGGGCCTAGCCCAACGATGTGTTGCGCTTATGAATGGCCCATGCCCGCGGGCTCCTGTCGGTGTACAAAAGTAGGGGCTCACTTTTTTACCCCTTACCTGTGCATTGGCAGTGAGAGCCATACCTGTGACCAAACATAATAGAGCAGAGGAGGGAAGCCAGAGACGCGGAGCTGCCACAACAACGCCAAGATGGCGACACGAGAAGACCAAGCAAGGAGACATGCTCTCCCCCGGCAAGGACTCTTCCCGGGACGGCCTGCGCGACCCTGGCAAGAGCTCTTACCGGAGCAATTCGCCGAAACGCCTCCGTCGCGGCCACCCTTGGACCTAAGAACTCCAACGTCATCAACTAACATTGGAGACAAGGCTCGGGAAGCGCCCGCGTGATGGCATGCACATCTTTGTGAAGAAAAAGGTCTATGACTCCCAAGATAAGAACCAGAAGACATGGCGATCGCAAGGCTCCTTGCCGAGGAGGCCAACAAGGCCCCGACACGGCTCCTTGCCGAAGACACCCCGATGCCCCGGCAAGCGTCTTGCCCTGGGATGCCCACGGAGGCCCCGGCAAGACCCTTGCCGGGAACAGAAGCAAGACTGTGGCAAGCCCTTGCCGGCCCGTCGCCGTCCCAGCTCGGCGGCCGACCCGCTGGCCCAGGAAGGCACCCACGTGGCAACACGTGGTTCCTGGGCCAGCTAATCAAGTACTTGCGTGGTGGCATGCAGATCTTCATCAAGACCGTACCACCACGCCACCTCAGCTACCTGGCTCGCTGGCCTGGACGTGCGTCGGGACCAGACAGAGCGGCCACGGTCTGGAAGGGCTTCTTTTCTATCCCCGATATAGTAAATAGACACCTAAGCAGCGCATTTAATGCGTCTTGTCCCGTAATGGCATGGGATAAGCCTATACACTATACACCTTTCCACCTCCTGTGTGCCACTGTGGCAGCCCCTTTTAGACTATAAAAGGAGACCCGCGGCATACTGAATAAGGATTCAGATCCTGGAAAGCTGGACAAGCACCGTAGCTAGCTCAAGAACTCAGGAACACTCAAATATACACCAGAGTAGGACTAGGGTATTACGCATCCTCGCGGCCCAAACCTGGGTAAATGATCGCTGTGCTGACTCTTAGACGCGCTCTTTGCACAAACTCGCGCTCGCCAGCCGTAGAAGGGATTCCAGTGATCCCATAGGTGTCGTTTCGTACCGACAGTTCTCAGTTATTAATAATCTCCCGTTTGTCATTAGATAAAGATTACATCAAATCTGGTCTGTAATTTGACAAAAAGTACAATACCACTTTGTATTGGTGTCCATATGACAACACGATAAGTTGCATGAACTTCAAATAAGTTTTGGATATACTAGAATTTAAAAATCAAGATTCTCAATGTTTGAAATTTGTTGCACGGGGAGTAAACATACACCAAGTGAGAGACATGTGTTTTTGCAATCCATTTAGGTGCACTTTCACATGTGCATCTAGCTCAAATTTGGTTTTTGCACATTATACCCGTAGAAAATCAATCAATTAATGTACTAAAACGTCTTAATGAACTTTGTGATGTTTTCTAAATTAAAATGTCCCTCCTTTCATAACATATGTCCACCGCGGGATAATTAATTTAACATGCATGGTAGTTGCGGTGGATTCACGGTGTGTGTGGGTGTGTGCGTCTGAGGGTGGTGGGTGGCTCGCAGTACACTACGAGTTGTGAGCCAGCATGTGGTTGGCCGTTTTTAGCCAGGCCAGTGCCACATCAGAGTATTGAAATCGTTATTTTAAACATTACACAACCCTTCCATACATACATGTTTTGGCCACGTGCAGACGATGATTGTACTACATGACACTCGATACTCGCGTGTGATGCTTTCTGTGGGCACCCGAGGTCGTCGTCCATCACTTTGACGAACACCCGGCAGTGAGGTTAGTTTGACCAACATGGTAGAATCTTTTTTGTTTGTGTTATGTTGGTATATAGTACGCTTCGAAGAGGTGGGAGGGGACTAGCATATATACTATACGTACGCATCAGTGAACTAGTACACCTCACTCAGTGTCGGGACATTTTGGTTTCCAAGGCACGTGCCACATCAAAATTGTGAAATTGGCTACTCAAACATCACACAACACCTCTTTGGGCCACATGCATGCACGCTGTGGTTATCCTAGCTAGGACACTCACGTCTGGCGCTTCCATCTGTGGGCCCATGAGGCCATCGTCGATTCATGCATTCATCAACTTGACCTACATCGGGAGAGGTTAATTAATTTCACTATCGATGAGGATTCTTTTGGGTTGTACATATTACGGTAGGAGCATATAGTATGCACTGAAGAGGGGGGAAGGGGACCATCATATGTAGTACGCTAACCTCTGTCTGTGTGGGTGCATGGTTTACACTTTTTCAGGCATGTGGCACATCAAATTTGTGCATTTTGGGTATTCAACATATATATGTTTGGCCGACATTCAAAGCGGTGGTAGTTGTCCTCTCACACCCACTTAAGTGGTTATCAGCGATATCGTTGCTTTCCATCTGTGGGCCCGCTTGGTCCATCACTACTTTTTGCCTCACCACAAGAGAGGTTAATTTGACCGAGGGGATTATTATTTTTGCTTGTAATACGTTATATATATAGGTCATGCTCTGGGATGACATGCATGATATAGTTTGAGCACACACACATGCATGTGTACGCATGAATCCCTCCCATCGAGTCAAAGTGGCTAGTACAACGACACGTCATGAACCGATCTCGCTCCGTGTGGGGAGCTAGTGCACGATTTTTGACGCACACGCCACATCAATGTTGTGAAATGGTATTCAAACATGCATGCAAGCATCACCTCCATACATATGCATGTAGTGGTTGCCTTCGAACGGTACACTCCCTCGCGTGTTTATCAGCGACAAGCCTATATATTCGTGGGCCCGCGTGGACAGCCATGATCACCTTGACCAACAACAAGATAGGTTACCATGGTGGATTCTTCATTTGGTTCGTATTATCATAGAATAAGTCAGGGTGAGATTCAGACCATAAGTTTGAGCACATATACTATGAACCCATGCATGCATGAATCCCCGTTGTTGGCTTGAACTGTGGTGTAACATACATATGCATCATCAACCTAACCCTCACTCGGTGTGGGGATTTCTAGTTTGAAATCACGGTGCCACATCAAAGTTGTTCCATTGTTACTCAAAAACACACCTCTCCATACATATGTTTGGGCCACAGGCATGCAGTGGTTGTCTTCGGGGACTAGCTACTTGCATGATTATTGGCGAGCTAGCCCATCTCCGGGGTCGCATGGACGGCCATCACTTTGACCAACAACAAGAGAGATGTTGTAAGACCAACGTGGATTATTCTTGGTCCGTTTTACGATCCATCTTGGTGAGATATGCCTCTCCGGCCCACCGACTGAAAGTGTGTGTGGGAGGGGGGGTGGGTTGCTACTTCACACTTTTCTAGGTGAACCTTGGTTGGGGGGCATGCATTCATAGCCTAGGATTCCCTTCGTGCCCACACGAGGGAGGGGGCTGCTAGCTACTTTGCACTTTTCCTGGTGAACCTCGGTTGGGGGGGCATGCATTCATAGCTTAGGATTCCCTTCATTCCGACATG
>LR738710.1:323723365-323739700 GCA_902687465.1 Secale cereale
ATAGCTTAGGATTACCTTTGTGTCGACACGAGGAAGGGGGCTGCTAGCTACTTCGCACTATGCTAGGTGAACCTCGGTTGGGGGGCATGCATTCATAGCTTAGGATTCCCTTCGCGCCGACACGGGGGAGGGGGATGCTAGCTACTTGGCACTTTGCTAGGTGAACCTCGGTTGGGGGGAGGGGGCATGCATTCATAGCTTTGGATTCAGTTCGTGCCGACATGAGGGGGGTGGGGGCAAGCCATACCGTGCGCTTTGCGAGATAGGTGCCACATCGAAGTTGCATTAGGTATTTGAAAATTGAACCACCCTTTTCATACATAAATTTGGTCCACATGCAAGTGTGTTCGTGTTATGACCCTCTCCCGCGTCATTTTTCCCGCCTGCATCCCTAGAAAACATCTGCCGGCCTCGAGGGTTTTTCTGTTTCATAACACAAGGTTGTTATCTCCGGACCGTGTGCGATGCACTATCATTAAAATTTTCAATATCCCCGGCATTTCAGTCCGGCGTTCGACTCCCGCGGAGTAAATTTTCAGTACCCGCTTCATATCCTCAAACACCCCCCGCCCCGTCCACACGCACACACACACACACCAAAACCTCCTCGGGTGTGCGCACACACATACAAAGCCCCTCCCTCTCTCGAAACCCTAGCAAGGTCCCCACCACCGCAAGGCCTCCATTGTCAACATCTGTCGGTTTGCCCGTGCAGTTTACCCACTGATCTCCATACCCAGGCCGCCCTGTGTTTCTTAGATGACGCCTGCCAAATGCCCCCTTTCCCACAGATCCCCATCCCCATCCCCATCGCCCACTCCTGAGCGTCGCAGCCTAAGCCCGGCTATGCTTCCGGTGGAGCTCGAGGAACGACTGGCCCAAAAGAGGTGTATTGTGGTCTCTTCGCCTGACGTCACCAAGGAAGCTGATGACCATTACTGGCAGCAGGCACTCAAGCAGCGGGCTAGAGTATGCGCGCATGTCTCGACCTCCATCTATGACATCAAGGTCATCGACATCGACGGCAAGAGGCGGGCTAAGTCACAGGTTAAGTGGCCCACCCCCAACCCCGCGGGTTCAACCGCCGTCAATCTCATCCATGGCCCCACCGCTGATCTCCTCTGTCTTGTTGTCAACAATTTACCATCCTACATCGCCATCGAGCCCCTTTTGTCATTTCTGAAGGACATGTTCTGCGACGCTGGCTTGGGATTCACAGCTTCCAAGACAGACCTCATCGACGGCGACCACGAGGAGGGCACCCTCTCCGGCTCTTCCAAGGGGAAAGAGCCCATCTGCTCTTCCAAGGGGAAAGCGCTTGTCTGCGACATCAGGGAGGGCACCCTACAGCCGTGCTCTTCCAAGGGGAAGGAGCCCATTTGCGACAACATGGACCGCCTGCAGGGTCCGTCCTCTTCCCACGAGAACGAGCCCATCTGTGACAAGTGAGGAAACCCATGATTTGTTTTGCCATGCCTCTTCATAGGGGGAAACCCATGATTTGTTTTGTCGAGTCCCTTTTGTGGTTAGTGAGAATATGTCAATTATAAATTGCTATATCTGGTTGTTTGCAGTATGCCTTGTTTATTTCAGTTGTTCACAATGTGATGCTCTGTATGTGCAATTAGTTACTGGGTAGTACATTTCATCAATCTAGTTTTAAACATACCGATAGGAATGCACATATTTGCTTGTTGTTAAGCCAGTTATAGCTAGGATATTCCTCTTTTAAAGTTCTTTGATTGTTCGGTTGTTTGTAGTTAGCATATGTCCAGTTTCAAATGCTATCTTTGGTAGTTCGTAGTATGCCTTGTTTATTCCAGCTATACACAACGTGATGTTCTATATGTGCAAGTATGAACTGTGCAGTTCAATTTCATCAGTACCAGTTTCAACAATACCACTATGAATGACTACATTTGGTTGTTGCATCTTGTAGTTAATACGCCTTTCCATTTTTATTTAACAATAACCATTGTACTTAGACTGGCACAATACCTGTTTGAATGACTATATTTCCTTGATGTTAAATGTTCGGCTTGTTGCAGTTAACACACCTTTCCACTTGTTTTGCTTTACTAGCGTGCTTAAACCTGCACACTGAAGCTATCTTTTGGAGATTATTTTGTTTGCCATGGATAATTTTGGTTGATGTTTAGCCTGTTGTGCTTAACATGCTTCTCGATGTACCTACACAGGACAATTTTGGGAACGACTGTTGTTTTCCATCGAGGTTAGTTTCATCCCATCGCTTATATCTGCTCACTGTTTAGGATATTCGCAGTTGGTACCATATAGGCCGGGGGCTAATAAGGGACTAATCGGTGAATCGTACTTTTAACTGAATATATCTGCAACCCATTTATCGTTAGGTTAACTAGGGCCATATGTAATATATCTCTGGCTACATAGCAACATGCACTGTACTTAATGTCTAAATATGCAATCCTAGGCAACATATCAACAAGGAATACTATTACATTAATGTTCTAATGATGTCTAGATATACGTAGAAGAGCAGCAGCATCAACAATAACAACACAACCCTGTTTGGATACTCAACTTAGCTAGAGGTTAGATTTAGTTTCTAGCTCATGACTAAGCCTGAACTAACTCCATCCAAAGAGTGGTTTGGTTGGCAGGGTTAGATTGATAATAAATGCACTAGGAGAACTAGTTCCAATTAGCACCTCTTGGGTTGGATAGTGTTTTGGGTGGATTATAGATGCAACTAGCTCAAACTAGCCCTCATGTTACATATACTTTAGGGCTATTTGAGCCCAAACTAGCTCAAACTAACTGTAACCCATGGATACAACGACACTTAATCAACCGATAATTTTTAAGAATGCACTAAACTCCTTCCGGCATATAATATAAGATGTCAATTCATCTAATATGTGAGTATATTGGATGTTATAAGATACTCCCTCCGTTCCTAAATATTTGTCTTTTTAGATATTTCAAATGGACTACCACATACAGATGTATATAGACATATTTTAGAGTGTAAATTCACTCATTTTGCTCCGTATGTAGTCACTTGTTGAAACCGCTAGAAAGAAAAATATTTAGGAACGGAGGGAGTATTATAAAAGAGTGTTGTACTACATCATTGTGCAATTGCCGTTTAGCTTCTAATATTAACTTGTTGCTTTTAGGTACATATGTCATTGGTAAAGATCTGCTCTTCGACCCTTTCTGCGTATGGGGCAATGAGATATCGATGAACCAGCATCAAGTGAGGAAGCTGATAAAGATTGTTAGTAAAATCGGTCCAAAGATGGAAATTAAACAATTTTTTTACACTTTATCCGAGACAACAACGAACTACATGATGGTAAGTAAGAACTCTGCAGCCTTCTTTTTACTCCCCATAATGAGTTGTGTTAGATGACAATGTTTGAATCTTTTTCCTTTGCCGTGGTTCCCAAAGCAGTTTACTCAAGATTACCTCTCAAACTACATGATTGTTGGGCATGCAAAGGATAAAGTATTTCTACGAGAACACGATGAGTATCTAGATGTTTTCATGAAGGACGTGAAGGATGGGCGGTCGGCAATAAAAGGGGTTGGACTACAGTCGTGCGTCTCTTCTGCATGTAGGAGGACACAATATGGGCATTCTGCTTCACCTTGTTCAGCAACCAGAATGTATTTCGCCTCTTTCTTTACCATTTTAATAGTACAAGTATACAACTATGGTTCATCATTTTGTATTTGGTTCTTATGTAAATCTTGAACATATGTACCTATGAATCGAATAATGCATTGGTTGTTTGAACCTGATGGATATGAATAAAGTTGTAGCATACATTCAAATTCAAATTCAAATCCGGTACAATTTGAAATAGTAGCAATTAAATTACGATGAAATTACGCTCTCCTGGTTGTTGCGACACACACAATTGGTAAAACACAAACTTTTGCGATATACACCATAATCCGAGACGATTCACATAGAGGAAACGTGTGCAAGCATGCACACAGTTGCCATTTGCAAAGCGTGTGCGATGTGAGACAATATCACAAACGATGCAGGAAAACTAAACGTTTGTGTTAGTTGCCTTATCGTACACGATTCGCAACCATGAACTGTTTCTGATGAAGTATGCGTCATAAACATTGCACCACGGAATAGCGTTTGCGATAGTTGTCGTGTACTACGATGTTACGATGGCCCAACGTTTCGTTATCCTGTCTGATACTCGTACGACTATTAGCTAATCTTCTTAATTAGTTATCGCATACGGTTTGGGAAAAGGGAACGTGTGTGATTGTATGCTTATCATACACATTCTATAATAGTGAACCGTTTGTGATGGGCCATGCATCGTAAACGTAGCACCACGGAATACCGACTACGGCGGCAATGCGAGCACAAACGAGTAGGAGTACTGTAGGGTCCCTATCCCTAATTATTTCTGTGTCGTGTGGGAAGGACTCCCCTATCACCGTCACTCACTAGGCGACGGTTCCAAATGCCGTCGCGGAAAGGGGTTAAAAACTATTTGTATAGCACTGACGCGTACTAGTGATAAATGCAAATTAAGTTTAACATCATAGAATTCAATACCGATCCATGAATGGCTGAAGACGTGTCAGATCCTAAGAGTTCATTGACTCTCTGAGAGAATGCATGTAATAAACCGTGTTCTTGTTTGGAACAATGAATACCAATATCCAGTGACCGCTACATATTAAGTAAGGGATTAACTTGCGAATTATGTCGAAATCTGAAAGATAATCAATGTATGAGTGGTTGTTTACTTTACTTACCGTTCATGGTATGGCCAGAGAAATGATTCTGATTGGGACATGTTTTCAAAGATAAGGACGACCGTGTTAATGGCATAGTCCTGTAGGTCCTTACCATCTAATGTTGTGCCATTTGCTAATGCAGGATATATGAAATACACAATGTCCCTTTTTCTTCTCTGTGCGTTTAATCCCCTGAGAGGAATAAAATGTAGTTAGTTGTTTATCATTTACAGCCTTGTATGGAGAAGGTGCTCAATGTTTGTTAAGTACTTTCAAAATCAAGCATCTAACAATAGTGGCATCGAGCTTGTTGAAGTTGAATAAGAGACGTAAGTCCTCGAAACTCACATTGATGGAACCAGTATCGTGTCGGAAATGATCTCTGTTGTAGTGGACTAGCAAACCATGATTACCTGCTGACATTTGGTCCATGCAATATTCATGTAACTCACGGCAACTTGAGCTGCACTCATCAAAGTATTCGCCAACAAGAAATGGCTGGCCATGGACATAATTGCATGCTTCAAGTACGTCTGCTTTAATATTAACAAGCAACAAATTTACTTCTTCATCATCCATGCTGTCAAAAATAATATTACTCCTCGATTCGAACAACCTGCTGTTAATTTGGTTCTGGGCGATGAGTGCTTTAAGTAAGAGGCAATTGTTCTCTTTCCTCTACGCTCTCCTGCCGCGCTTCAACGTGGGTGCATCCTTTTTGGTTCCTTCCTTCTTGGTACATGAAGCATTTCTGGCAAAACGTCTGGTTGGCTGCAAGCTAGATTGCCGAGCAGACAGTGAAGCTTCGACGGACTGCTTAGCAAACGGTTTATCTATACCGGACCACTTAGCTGGCGGTGCTTCTGTGACGGACTGCTTGGCTGTAGGAGCAGAGAAAATAGACAGCTGACCATGTATTGAAGCTAGGTAGGCTTTCTACGCAGGTGGTGCCAACTTGTCGGTGTGCTGAAGAGGCCGTGCGAACGTGTTGGTTTGCTGAGCAGGAAGTGCTGACGCATTGGTACGTTGATCACACGACTGTGGACCAACGGATTGATGAGCAGTCGGTTCTGGACCTACAAACTGCTTAGCAGGCGGTTCGAAAGCATCAGACTGCATAGCAGTCCGTTCCACCAGGTTCTTCTGCTGAGCATGTGCTGTAGCTAGGTCTCCCCCCACAGCTTCAGCGGCCGGCATCTGAACCGGTCCTGCGTCTTCAACAGTTGTAGGCCTTTCCACTAGCTACTCTGGGGCGAAGGATGACATGGCATGTATGACACAAAGTCGGGCCAGCTAATCATAGGTGGATGCATCAGCCATCGGATTACGAGTATTATGTTCTTTGGAGGAAGCACGCGAGAGCTGTTGTGGCAAGGAGAGCGTCACCGATTGAGGGGCGACATTGGTTGTTCTTGGTGGGGCTTCAGGGATCTCATCGATGATCTCTATTTCCTTTCGTGTCCACTTGATGTGATGTAACAGTGTTTCTCCCAACGTCATTTGCTCATCAAAGTCTCGTAGGACATTCTCTAGGGCAAATTCATTGAATCCAGGCTTTACTTCAGTCACGTAGCACTTCACACAGCCCAGCTTCAGTGGCACATTATCCAACAAGAGGCCATCTTCCGAGAAGGGTGGGAAAACCCAGGTTGTTGCACATTTTAATGTACCGTCATAATGTGTAAGGATGCCCTTCAGACTATCTTTCATTCCAGATAGATTAGATATAACATCATCATGAGTAGATGCAGTCTCAGTGTCGCTAGGGTCAGCTGATGCACAGCTACTGTTGTTCGGTGTTGACGCACAATAAGCAGCATCGTCCATGCCCACCTCCCGTCCCATCTGCTGGCTATCTATCAGTGTTAGAGTCTTCTTAGTCATCATTGACTCCTGAATATCCTTTCGAACAGCCGGATACATGTCCTTCCTCAACCTTTCATACAATTCATTCTCCTTCATTTCACTCCTCGCTTTTTTCATGTTTATCCTCTCTTCTTTGGTGAGTGTGAAAGCCCTCTTGTGCGGGACATTAACACATATACCACTTGCACGGCCAGAGGGCTCTCTTGTTTCTAGAACATCGGACAAAATGTCACATGGCCCTGAGTTGCTGTAGAACCTTCCAGGGATCTTGGAAGCCTTTAACATCTCTTGATATAGTTCTTTGTCACGTGAGTTTTCAAAGTAATAAGTTCCGTCATCACACCTCCTTGCACGTGCCCACAAGTAGTCTCTGGCGCGTTCACCCCTGATTTCATTAAAGGCATGTTTCCAACCCGCCGCTACTGCTTCTTCGTCCTCCTGGTCCCGTATCGTTTTCATGCCGTAGCACCCCGCGACACCCATATAGTGGGGGTGTGTGTTCTTCTTCTAAAATCTGATTGCTTGGCACTCTTCTCAGAAAATTCTTTAGTTGCCCTGACCCTTTGGAATTCTGCCCAGTCTGCCTTTGTAATTTGGGGGTATGCGGGGATTGGGTCCTTGCCTTCACTCAAGTACTTCTTGTACAGCACGTGTTTCCAGTTTCTCCAAGCATCCCTAGCCTTCTTTAGTGCCGCATTTTCCACCTGCATTCTCAACTTATCTGGAACGTTGAAGTGATCCATGTTCTACCGGACTATCCTTATCCGTGTTTCTGTGTCAACCTTCCGAAACCCTGGCAGATTAATGTCAAGCCTTGCCCTACCAACAAATCCACACACACTCTCGAACCTCGTGCATGCTATATCGGGTTTAGTTGGAGCCCAAGACTTTAAACGATCTCGTTACTTCTTATACACCTTTAGGCTGGTGTGTGGGCTTCCTAGGAGCGTTCCTCCATGTCCTGACCGGACCGGTAATTGCTGCAGCTCTATTCCGTTCAAGATTACTTGATCCCTCACCATCTGCTGAAGACCTAGGGTTGTCGGAATCAGTTGAAGATACATCGACTGAAGCATGAGTGATGTCGCTGCTAATTGGCGTCTATAGAGAACACATGCAAAACTCAGGAAAGGAGGATAAGCATAAAACTAACAACTTGGTATCAAGCTGTCTAAACATGTCATGCAATATTTTAGAAAATGTATTGCTTATATGTTAAGTCTGTGTGACTTGGGCGCCCGCGATCTATAAATCAGCAGTGACTTATTTGAACAAATACAATTTATATGTACTAGTTAGGAAGGTAGATAATGAACACATGTACGCTCTCTATTATTTAATAGACAATTTGGGAACATAAGGAATGAAATAGGAAGAGCGATTGGGAGGAAATATGCCACATGGCGATGGAGAGCAATAACTAACAGGCTTCTTAATGCAAACCCGTCCGGGCCACATGAGAGGCAAGGGTTACATGATCGATATGCTCGAGGGTGGCTAGCGAGCAAACAAAGATGGCGAGGCGCGAGCAACCGCGTGTTGGGAATAACAGTGGAGGTAGGCTTGACGCCGAAGAGCGGGCACACGACCGGTGTGAGCACGCCGACACCGGAGAGGGTTCTGCTGTGGACTAGTTGTGTGAAACGCGGGCGGGCGGTGGGGGGTTGTTGGTGGCATAGGTGAAAAGGGTGAAAAATATCCTCGGTCGTCTTGCGGAAAGGCCTATGCAAATGGATGCCTCTAAGCGCTCGTGCGCACAAAGAGAATATTTTTTTAAATGAAGACATACTAATTTTGAAATGAAGATGTGAGTTCATCTTTTCGCCTCTAATTTTTTACGACATTAAGAAATCACCATTATACCACAGGTTTGATTTGCTAGCACATTTCGGGTCTTGTGTGCTCTATTTAAGACCTTTTTTGGCATTTACCTTGTATTTTTACATATAAATAATATCCTGGCCGGTCTGCATTTTCTGTCAAATGGGATGACGATTGCCGTTTGATCTGGGACCATCCAACGGTGCAGACGTACGATCCGTGGGGTTTGGGTTCTGGCCGACTAGAACACACGACTCAGATTGCGCGCACAGCAAGGGGGGCCATCGGCCGCAGTTTTGTAGGCACATGGCTTTCGTGAGTGAACCGTGCACTATTTGAAAACATTTACATGAACTAAGAACATATTTTTGTTTGACTGAAAACAAGAGTTCATCGTTTCGCCTCCAAATTGTTTTCCATGGTAAGAAATCACCATTGTGCCCTATGGTTCGTTTGCTATATTTGAGTCGTTTGCTATAGTCGCAAGTACACGTGGGTACTACCTAGCAAGATCATTTGTGTGTCTCTTTGGGAGTTTTCATTCATTATTCGAGAAACGGGAAAAAAATCTAATAGTACGGCCGCAGGGTGCGGCCAGAGGCGTATGCCTTGTTGGTATTCTAATTACAGGAAATGCATATAGAGTCCTAAATAACAAAAAATGGTGTATCATTGTGGCGTGTTCTCAGGATCACTTGGAATTTTTTTGGTAAAGATGTCACAAGTTTTGATGCTCACAACTTCCAAATCGTAGCATCTCACAAGAAGGATCATAGTTTCCAAAAGGAGACACGGCACTTCGAACTCCACTCGTCAGTGACTACATCGTTCCACCTCGAATTTTTTTCATGGTAAACAATCATGTATATACCCTAGGTTTGATTTTCTGGCCCATTTCAGGTCTCGTTGCTATATTTAAGTCATTTTTTTTGCACTTACCATGCATTTAGTGCATATAATGAAATTCAAAACCGTTCTACAACTACATCTAGGTGTTAGTTCGCAAAGAAGGTGTACAAATCATTTTTGGGTTGCTTTGCGAGTTTTCATCCATGTCACGGGGCTCGGGGGCTCTCCTCTGGAGGGCCTCCGACCTGACCGATGTAACGAGGGAGGCGCTCGGGCACCATGTGGAGGCGTGCTTCACCGCACACTTCCCTCATGAGAGCACAAGGCACGAAGCGCCAAGTGCTCAGGAGTTCATCGAACAGATCATCGAAGACTTGCTTGTACCAAGTGAAAGTGCAACTATCCCTAGGTGGTTTCGGTAATTCCTAACAACATATAGCTCATTGAACTAATGCTCTTTCAAGATGATCATTTCATACAGTTCAATGATTTGCATGGCATGGACTAGGAATTTGGACCCCACAAAATGCTAAGGATACATATTGGCTCAAGCTCAAGACTCTACATTTTCATTTTAGTGATCCAAGATCACATTGAGTCCATAGGAAAATTCAATACTATTAAAAGGGGATAAGGTGTTGCTTAATGGATTGCTTGCTCAAAGTGCTTAGTGATATGCTCCAATGCCCTCGACCACTTGCTCATATCCAAATATGTCCCAAACCAAAAGTCAAACTCGGCCCCACCGATTTGATGTATCCGGCGCCACCGAGTTCATTTGACATAGCCATAGCCAGAAACCCTAATCAGTTCGGTCTCACCGATAGGAATCTCGGTCTCACCGAGATGGCATTGCTAACTCTCTGTTTCCCTTCGTAACGTTTCGGTCTCACCAAAATGAGCGACCGGTCCCACCGAGTTCGCAATGCAAACTCTCTGCTTCCCTTTCGTAACATTTCGGTCTCACCAAAATGAGCGAATCGGTCCCACCGAGTTTTCCCGACAAACTCTCTGTTTGCCTATAACAGCAATCGGTCTCACCGTGTTGATGTGATCAGTCTCACCAAGATTATGTTATGCCCTAACCCTAATGAAATCGGTCCCACCGAGTTGATCATATCGGTCCCATAGAAAGGCCTAACGTTCACATTTTGAACTGAATCGATCCGACCGAGTTTCATGATTCGGCCCACCAAGTTTGGTGAATTGTGTGTAATGGTTAGATTTTGTGTGGAGGCTATATATACCCCTCCACCCACTCTTCACGTGGAGAGAGCGATCAGAACAAGCCTACACTTCAATTACTCATTTTCTGAGAGAGAACCACCTACTCATGTGTTGAGACCAAGATATTCCAATCCTATCATATGAATCTTGATCTCTAGCCTTCCCAAGTTGCTTTCCACTCAAATCATCTTTCCACCATATATCCAAATATGTGAGAGAGAGTTGAGTGTTGGGGAGACTATCATTGGAAGTACAAGAGCAAGGACTTCATCATCAACACACCATCTATTACCTTTTGGAGAGTGGTGTCTCCTGGATTGGTTAGGTGTCACCGGGGAGCCTCCGACAAGATTGTGGAGTTGAACCAAGGAGTTTGTAAGGGCAAGGAGATCGCCTACTTCGTGAAGATCTACCCTACCGAGGCAAGTCCTTTGTGGGTGATGGCCATGGTGGTATAGACAAGGTTAGTTCTTCGTGGACCCTTTGTGGGTGGAGCCCTCCGTGGACTCGCCCAGCCGTTACCCCTCGTGGGTTGAAGTCTCTATCAACGTGGATGTACGATAGCACCACCTATCGGAACCACGCCAAAAACATCCGTGTCTACACATGCGTTTCCACTATTCAAACCTCTCCCTTTACCTTCATATGCAATGATTTACTTTCCTCTGCTACAACTCTAGAACTTCATGTGTCGGAAGATTGCTTGACTTGTGCTAAATTGCTAAAATTTGTCAAACCATAAAATTGGGAAAAGGCTAAGTTTTTATTTGGTCAAGTAGTCTAATCACCCCCCTCTAGACATACTTTCGATCCTACACCAAGAGCAATGCTAGGCGAGCACCGCCCCACACCACCTAGTGCAGCTCCCGTCCTAGGCTCGGAAAGCAGGCTGCGCGTCTACATCAACTTACTAGGACTCAACAGAGTCGCGTCTCAGGAGCTCTACTGGCCGTCTCGGGTGGGCTGATGCAAGGGCCCTCCTCACAGCTACGTTCGCATGCCCTTTGGCTTGCCGAACCAGGCAGCCCTACACCAGCGCCACATGTGGGACGTCCTAGCACTCCGCAAAGCCAGGCATCAGGAGATCCTGGGGGAGGTGGTGATGGTTCTTCGCGAGCTCTCGAAACCTCAGGAGCCTCGCATGGTTCGGGAGCCAGGCAGCTCATGAGGAGCGGCATCTGTAGTGATCGTCTTCAGCTAGATCAACATCTCTCCAGCGATGGTGCCAGGTGACTCTATTTGAGTTTGTTCAGTTGGGGGCTCCCCTCGGGCTGCATCATCCCCAAGTCGCATGGGCATGTCCCTGCGATGTGTATCCTCTTTTGCATCTTTAACTTACTCTGTTGGGGGCGCCCCTCGGGCTGCATCATCCCCAGGCCGCATGGGTGTCAGGACCCCGATCCTAAGTCACACAGATCTAGCCTGTAACACGTCATATCAATTTGCGGCCTCACGCACGATATCCCCTCAGGTGCCACCTTACCTGGCCCGGGACAGTTTGCGCATTTTGGCACACGTATAGGATAGTGTCGCTAGCATCCATATGACAGAGAACCCGGGCCGACATGGCTAGTTATAAACCAAAAGTGGCACTAAATTACAGAGACAGGCATTCATGACCCAGCAACGAACGTGTCGGTCATCAACGTAGGAACCCAAGTCGTAGCAAGTTACATTGACTTAAAGGAACAACGCGTGACATTTCCCCTAAGGGACAGACACAGGAACGAAGAAGGACACATGCCGGCCAGCCTACGTGTTCCGAGCAGTAGCAAGCTACCAAGGCTCATTGGAAGCACTAGGAGGCATTTCCCTGTAAGATAGGCTACCAAAGGAAAACAACTAGGTGTCGGATCCCACACATACCAAGCATTTCAATCATACACACATTATGCTCAATATGTGTAAATACAACATTGCATCACAACAGAACTCTATGACTCAAAGTACTTTATTTAAGAGGCTCCGAAGAGCCATACATAACATATCCATACAGGTAGGGGTCACATGACCCAACACTCAAGTCATACAATTATACAAGCACAAGCGGAAGCTAACATGTCTTGGTACAGACAACTTGAAAAATAAAACAGGCTTGGTGTAGCCTGACTTTCTACAAGGCCCTTGACAAGCTCAAGATCTTCGAAAGAGGCAGGGTTCTCCTCTGCAACAGTTATTAAGCAAACATGAGTACAAAGGTACTCAGCAAGTCGTACAACAAAACCTATCATACATGCAACATTATCAACAAGGGTAGTGGAGTTCATAGCAGCAAGCCAGCTTTGACTCTTGGCTAACCTATACTACGACTCTAAACAGATTGCAAGATAATACTACGTACACGAGTCCTCTTCTCACCAGAACAATACACCACCGTGGATCCTCTTCCGTCATCCAACGGAAGTGCCATCCACGGCACTCACACTTGTCTTGAGGCTTTTAGTAGTATCCATCAACTTGTCTATGAACTGTAAGAGTAACCAAGTAGTCCGTACTGTGAACAACGGCTATTCGAATAGATTGGTAACCCTGCAGGGGTGTACTTCTTCACACACGCTTCCACCACATGTACTCGGCAACCTTCAAGCGGAAGCCCAGCGAGGGTGTCGGCCACGACCTGACTAACTACACAAGTCTCCCGTCCAGGTTTATAGCCTATTTGGGTTCCATCCGTGGGGAGATCCGGCCGGGGTGTCGCTCACGGCCCCAAACGATGTGTACAGGGTTCCCGAGTCACCAAACGGGGAACCGGTACACCGTGCCACGTACCTGTCGCATCACAGCCCACCCCGAGGGTCAGCGCTGTGCACGACCACCAGTAAACTACAAACACCAGAAACTAATTGCAACTCCTGGACAGAGAACAAGGGCAGTTAATAAGACGAGAGGGCTTGGAGCGCCTGGAGCCCAATGCGTGGTAGTAGCTGTAACTTGAATCACACATACAGATCTCGGGTCGTATGGATGGTTCCAATGAAACAACCCAGCAC
Organism: Secale cereale; assembly: GCA_902687465.1. Classification (NCBI taxonomy): domain Eukaryota; kingdom Viridiplantae; phylum Streptophyta; class Magnoliopsida; order Poales; family Poaceae; genus Secale; species Secale cereale. The sequence continues at coordinate 323,736,880 of LR738710.1, forward strand.
GTACTCCTACATGGCCTTTCATCGATACCTTTACCAAACATGTTCCACACTTCCCTCTCTTTATCGAGTATGATCATTTCACTCTGATCCATCACCAAGTTGAACCAGACCTGACACAACTCTAAGCGTAGCAGGCAACATAAACAAATAGCATGGTGGATCACACATCACATGGCTCAATCAACTCCTACACATGCTAGTGGGTTTCAACTATTTACTGTGGCAATGACAAGTCATGCAAGGGAATAGGGTTCAACTACCGCAGCAAGTAGCAGTTCACACGCTGTTGCCTTAATGCAGTAAAAGAGAGCAGGAGCGAGAAGATGGGTTTGTATTGGAATGATCAATGGTTGCTTGCCTGACAGAGTGGTTGTCGGGTAGTGCCCTTCAGTTGGATACGCAGAAGTATCCTCGGGAGCAGGACCTAACACGGAGAACACCGGCGATACAATCAATAAGCAAACAAATGCAACAATATGATGCATACTCATGATATGGCAAGATGCATGTGTTTTGGGCTAATGCATCTATAAACAGAAGGGTTGAGCCCATTTGAATCAAAGATTCAAATTGAAACCCAAACTATTATTTATTTAAGTGCATTATCATATTTTAATGTGAACAACAAGGTTAGCTTGCTCAAACATGCATGAAACCAGTGCCATTGGAAAGATTGGGTTTTTCTGATCAATTTTCATATATAAATCTTTTTCATCTGAGCTACTGTTGAATTTATATGATTTTTTGAAGTTTAAAGCATTTTCTGGAATTTCCTGAATTGTTTTTAAATCAAATAATCCCAGAAAATCATTTACTGCGTCAGCATGACATCATGCTGACGTCAGCAGGTCAACATGCCTGGTCCAGGTCAAACCTGACTGGTGGGTCCCGCATGTCTGTGTCACAGAGGCTAATCCCGGTCAAAACTGGAGTTGACTGGGTTTGACTATGCGGTGGGGGCCACTGTCAGTGGCTGTGGTGGTTAAACTAATCACCATTAGCTCCTAACTAAGAGGCCACGTCAGCCCGCCGGAGTTTGGCCGGTGGCGACCATTTTGCACGGCGGTGACACGCCGGAATCTCTGTTCCGGCGACCATTTGTCGCGCTGATGGGTTCTTTGTGCTCTTGGGGATGCACCGCATCCAACGATGCCACTGGTTGGTCGATTAGTCGCCGGAGTTGACGACGACGAGCACGTCCGTGACGGCGCTCGCACAAGGTTGGCAGGAACGGCGTTGTGGTGCACGGGAGGAGGAGTTAGGGGTGGCGTTAGCTTGCTGGCGAGTTACTGATCCTAGTGGCGTGCTCGGCTGCGAGGCACAGCGCCTGTGGCCACGGCGGCGAGTTGGCCAGCGGTGGTGGGCTTCGGTCAGCAAGGGGGCGGCGGCTACAAGGCGTAATCGAGCCCGGGGAAGGGGGGTTCGAAGCGTGAGCTCACAACGGTCGCAGAGGGCGTCGACGCGGGCTTGGCGAAGGTCGGGCGGCGACGTATGGGCGGCGGCGATCTCCGGTGCCGAAGGTTGATGACGACAGCGAGGACGGTGCTACGGGGCTTCTGGCGTCGTGTGCGTCGGTGGGGAGCTTTAGGACGATGCGGCGGAGCTGATGGGTGCGTCGGGGAGGCGAGGTGGTGGCTTAGGGCGCGGTGGCAACGATCAGCGGTGACGAGCCCGCTCGGTGGAGCTCGGCGGAGGGGAGAGAGGAGGGGGAAGACTCGGGGGAGAGTGAGAGAGGCTCCAGGGGGTGCGTGGCGACGCCTAGGGGCGTCCAGGGCGTCGGGGGGAGTAGCCAGGCAGGCAGGAGGTGGCCGGCGCGTCGTCGGCGCTCGCCACAGAGCTGCTTCGTGCGCTGGCATGGGGTAGAAGACGGGCATGCCCCTAGTGGGCTGGGCCGTGCTGGGCCACGCAGGTAAGTGGGCCTCAGGTAAGTCTCTGCTTCCTCTTTTGTTTTATTTACTTTCTGTTTCATTTCTTTTGCAACTTTGTTGAATTAATAAAAATGCTAGAACATTTTTATAGCTCATAAAACTAGTCATGCCCACTGTATATAATATGAACAATATGGAACATTTTAGTTTATGATTATTTGGGCACATAAAATATCTTGTAGCATTTAAATGCCCAAATGCAATTACAATAAGAATTAATCCAGAGACCTTTGGATGTCCTAGAAAATTGTGCACCATTTTTGACAGAGGTTTAAGACCAGGGCAAAGATGATGAACATTTTTGAAGGGCATTTTGGGTACATTGGAAAAGATTTTATCAGACCCTAGTTGTTAGAAGAGGGGTCCTGGGGTTTCTGTCATTCCCATTTCAAATTTCTGTGGAAAGTAAACATGATGCACACTCTAGCTAGTCCTAATGCAAGAACTGACTAGGGATATGACAATGGGTTCTTCCCTGTGGCATGTATCGCACTAGCATTACCGGAACTAGCCCGCTTCCTCCCGTAAGTTACCTTATGATCATCACCTACTTACCCACCATATTTTGTGGCCGTCCGCGCTACTGACCGGCCTCCTTCTCATCCCGCAACAGGGGCTATACATATTGGCACGGCGCTTGTGCTCGGTTCTGTCCGTGCAACGCTGACAAACTGAGACATCGAGCTCTGACTTGCGGCCCAACTCACGTACGTCACCTCACTAGATCCTCAGTGCCTTCGTCTTCTTGCAGAAAGATCAGTGGCATGGCAGCTAACACGATTATGAACTATGCCATTTCGTCAAACTAACCCGCAGCAGTCTCCGTAGCCTAGCTACAGGTGGCCCTTCCGGCTATCCCCTTCTCGTGTGATTTGCTTGCGCGTTAATGGGGG